>ML402570.1:0-48484 GCA_005239525.1 Nicotiana knightiana | reverse complement strand
TATATATATATATATATAAAATAAGGAAGGGTACAATTTATTCATGTTTACCTTGAAACAGTAATTAGAATAATATTTGAATTTGTGGTTCTAGAAATACGTGATCTATTTTAATACCAGTTGTTTAGGCAATAGATACTAAGTGATAAGTAATAAAACAAGATAAGGGCGAAGGGAGACGAGATTGTGCAAACCGAGCAGCTGGGAAGTGGGGCCTCGAGCTTTGTTGAGCTCGAGGGCATGATAAGGGGCAGTTGAAAATGATTCAACAGTATCGAAGCCCTTAAAGATGGCCTCTTTATGATCAATAACGAATAATAAACGAGGAACAATTAATGAACACAATAAATGAAAGACAATAAATCAACGAGACAATTATAGAGAATGTTCTTATTCTTGTATATTGAGTATCATGTCTTTCACAAAGTGACAAGGGTCCCCTTCATATAGGAGGGGGAATCCCAATGTAGTACATGTGTAATTATTACAAAAGAGAGATGGCTGGTCAACCATTTAATGCCACGGTAGGCCTGTACTATTTTGCGTACTTGGTCAAATTTAACTGCGTGCCTTTTAGGGATTTCCCGCCTTTCCATGATGGCCTTCGATCTACACTACTTCGGGGTCGAGGATCCTCGAGGTGCCCCCTCGATTCCAAAACTTGAATCTTCAAGCCTTCTGAGCATCGTAATGATCGTAAAACGGGGCTCTCCGATTTTAGCCGTATACAGATAGTCCCCGCGTTTCTTAGAGAGGAGTGATAAGAAAAAATCTTGACTTCTTGCCTCTTCGATATCCCTACTATGACGACAATATCCTTAGAGCATTAAATGATGCGATATAAAAAACTGCAGAGGTTGCTGTCAACACAATTCTCGAGAAGCCCACGAACCGTCATAGGTTCGACCCTTCCACTTCAAGCATGCCTAAAGGGTCTCTATAAATACTTTAATCACCTGCCTCTTCAGAATTTTACATCTTCGTCAAACCTTCAAACTTTTATCAAGCGCTGTTCATTCTTTCCTTCTATCTACGTTTGCTTCTTCATCTTCTCTCTTCAAACCTCAATTATAACCATGGCAAAAACTTCCAAAACGGTACCACAAAAGGAGGGAGTTGCTTCTTCTTCACGCCCGTCTAAGGGTAAGCCTAAAACTCCCCTAACATTGAGCAGTGCATCCCTAGTCCTTTCGACACAGTCTCTGACTTCACCATTGAAAAACCCCCTTCTACACCGGGCAGATGCGAGCCCATGTCCCGATACATAAGTGTAGTATCAGATATAGAGAGGGTAAAACTTGATTGCCGTTGGGGGGAGGCAGCTCGAGTGGAAATCCCTACAGCTAACAAAAGCATTGTCATGCATAAGGCTGGCTTTCTCAGCATATACACATACCCTTTCTCAGCATATACACATACCCTTTTGTCGCCAATACTGAGTGACACTCGGTCAGATTTATCCTTCTTCTTGGAGGATTGTATATATGATTCAACATATTACTAACATGGTTGAGGGAATGACTTTCACCCTCGACCATTTGATTAGATTATACAACCCTCGTCTCTTCCGAGGGGGCCTAATCAAGGTGCACCGTCGATCTGCCAAGGCGTTCTTCGTCTGCATCGACGAGGACAAGGATCGGGGATGGATGAGCCAATTTGTTAGAATTAGAACTTTGGAAGTCGTCCCTACTAATAGGATGCCATTCCCGGGGGAGTGGAATATGAAGCGTAAGTATCCCCATATTGCTTATGTTTTATCACATCTTTTTCCCCTACCGATCTGAATATTCTCTCGAGAGACTGTGTAGCCACTGTCTGGTTCCCCGGCGCGGTCCAGGACCTTTCGAGGTGGGTCAAACCTTTTGACTCCGCCTTTCCATACAACAAACGCGTATGGCGTGTGCTGGCTAAAACACGGTGAAAGGCTAAGAACCACGGTATGTTCTTGTTGTTATTGTTTTCTCATTCTTTGTAAGTACTTTTGATATAGGTGTTTTTTGATATAGCACGCTTGTACAGGCCTTGGTGAAGGTGTGGTAATGAGACCGCCCCCACCTGGTGAGGAAGAGGCTACAAAGACCACCAAGGACAAGAAAAGGAAGAAGGAGGCCTCGACGGAGTCTCCAAAATCCAAAAGGGCAAAGGCTCGGAAGCCCCAAGACCGATGCCACGGTCTTATCCTCAACGCCCACTGAGAGCCTGCGCCCCGAGGAAGAGAGTGATTATACCTGCCCTTTGGTACAAAGGGAAAAATGAAGCGCTGATGCTTCGAGAGTTATTGGGCAATCATCTACTGAGTTGGAGGTGGACGATGCGGACCTGCCCTGTGTTGGGGAGACCGTCGAAGAGGGTTTGGGTGCAGTCCCCGAGACGCTCGTCAGACATGGCACAGTCCGTGTTGATAAGCTCAGAGGACTTGCTACTGGAGCTTTCTTGAGCCGGGAAGAAGCCTCGACGGAGGCTGATGTTGCCAATGGATTTCACTCGGGCCCGTCATTTTCTCCAGGGGAGATACAAGATACCCTAGTCAGGAATGTTCCCGGTTTGGAGACCACTCGTGGAGAGGATGATGCATCTAGAGACTATTTTGAAGGGATAGAGGAAGCGACTAATGTTGATGCCCCCGTTTCATTTGAGGAGGCCGAGAGGCTCCAAAAGAAGTTACATTCTCGAAATAATATGTTGCTCTTCAATTCTCTATTATTGATTTCTGATTCTTTTCTTCCGTGCTGCAAGTCAAGAAGTTGTATGACCAAGCCTTCTCCAAGATGAAAGATGAGTTGACTCATCGTGGAAAGGAGCTTGAGAAGTTTATGTCAAAGTCTGTCGAGCTGGAGGCTCTATGTGCCCGAAAATAGGATGAATTGATCAACCTAGCCCGGAGAGAGTGCTCCGAGAGAGGGCCGACTTCATCGAGAAGGTATTCTAGCACCCACACTTTTAATTTTGATTCCAATGCTTGGTGTTGATTGACTATTTTCTGTGCTTTTCAGATTAGGCAGAAGGATGCCCTGGTGGAGCGACTCCGAGAGGATGTTGCAGCTAAGGACGCAAAAATCCTTGAGCTGGCTTGGCTGTATCATGTCGTGGCTTCGGAGAGGGACGCACTTCTGGGGAATTTAACCTCAATATAAGTCCTTCTTCGAGGTGATCAGGAGGAGGTTGTTGCACTGTCTGCAGAAAAGCCTGAGGCCGACGAGTTTGTTTGCTCGTATAAAAGGGACGCTGCTGCTGCGATTGACCAGGCCAGGGAGATATCCGAAATGGCCGAGCTAAAACTGGTTCATGCAGTTGTTCATGCCCGTATACAAGAAAGGAGGCAATCCCTCGAGAAGGTGAGTGCTAAGGGTGTTGATCTCTCTGCCAGGATAGAAGAAGCCAGGGCCCTGGAGAAAGAATCAGTAATGCCGACTACGTCAAATGAGGGTTCTGAAAGTGGCTCGGATAGCAGCAAAGGCGAGAGTAGAATCACCTACTGTTTTGCTCTTTTTTTTTCCCTTTTCTGTATATTGGACCCTCAGGAGGAATTTTTTAGAAACACCCTTGTAAATGCATTTTTTGAAATAAAATATCTCTTTGTTACATATTTCCCAGACTTGTCCTGCAATGCTTATGCAAATGTTGACTTCCAAGCATCAATTTTTAGCCCTTCGGAACCCGTACTTGCAATAGTAGATCCCCTCGAGATTGGACACCTTCTCGAGGTTAGGTCGTCATGGAGATTCGATTCCTTGAGCATTGTGTGACAGTGTCATTTATGTGACATGACCATGAAGTGATCGAGGTGGCCCCACCGGTACACTTCCCCATATGTTATGACAACTTTGCAAAACCAGATTTCTTTTCAACGTTCTCTTCCTTTTCTCATTTTGCGAAATTTTTTTCATTTATTCCTCTTTCCCTTTTCTTGAGTGGTTATGGCTGTCGTGCCCAAATCTGTTCACCAAGAAGAGGAAAACTTTACCTCTGCTTCTTGCCCAGCCGGTGACACGCCGCCGACTTATGGCGAGTTCACCTCGAGCTGTTTCACTTTGATCAAAGGCATTGCACTAGAGAAATCCTTAGATGCCCCAGGCCATCGAGAGCATGCGTCGAGGTTTATTCGATCTATAGAAGAAAACCACCTCGAGGCCGTGAGGAGAGATTGCGGAAGTGGATAAAATTTGATGTTGTAGATACCTTACCGAGAAGAGAATATTATGACACATGGAGAGGGATTGTTGACTATGTATACATACCCATTTACATTAGGTCCCCTGGATCGACTTGTGCTCGAATTCTGCAAAATTTACCAAGTCACCCTGGCTCAGATTCATCAATCCTTTTGGCGGATAATGCTGATGATGAGGAACTTTACCGAATAGGCTGAGCTCGAGTTTACCCTTATCCAGCTTATTAGATTATACTGGCCTTAGCATTGTCGGCGTGATTGCGCTACAATGACGTTCCACCAGGCCTTTCATCTCCAGCGATGATGAGGGCCGAAACAGAGGATGGATGAGTGGATGTGTCCGAGTGAGGACCTTCGATATCATTCCTACGGAGCTCATGCCTTTTACTAAAAAAAATTAATTCTAACATAAGTACCACGTCGTACCTTAGTGTCCCTTACTCTTATCGATTTATAAGAGTGTTTTCTTTCTCTTTCTTAGTGGTCTCGTGGATGCCGGAGGAGGTCCTGAATCTTGTGGAATAGACTCGGAGGCTGGCAACTTCCTTAACATATGACGAACGCAAATAGTGAGATCTATCGAAGGGCAGATGAGAAGCAAAGCCCCACGGTATGAGCAGTGTGATCACCTTTTGAGTAGCGCTTCCATTTATGTGTATTATCTCTGCAACCGCAGGTGTTGGTGGATTCTCCGAGGTGAGACCGTGTCCCTTTGAGGAGAGGGAAGGCCCGTCGGCTTCGAGACCGAGAGAGGATAATAAGCGAAAAAGATCCTCTATGGATGAGGGCCTTCTCGATGAGGCGGGGCCTTCCCCGAGACATAAAGGAGATGTCGTCGCTGAGGAGGACTTTGTATACGTCGGTCGTTATGTGGACATCAACTCTCCTCAGGAGGATGATTCTTCGTCTACAGCTCGAGCCGGGGGTCCTCCCGAAGTTGCAGACTTTGTTAGGCCATAGACCTCTAATTTTGAGGGAGAGGTTCCTCTCGAGAGAAAGAGCAAGAGTCCTCCACCATCGTTTTATTCTGCCCTCGAAGGTACTTCGAGGGACGTTCGGGGTTGAGGGCTACTCAAACCAAGTTATGTTAGGCTTGAGACCTCCAATTTCGAGGGAGAGGTTCCTCGAGAGAGAAAAAGTAAGAGTCCTCCACTATTTTCTGCTTCCGCCCTCGAAGGTACTTTGAGGGACGTTCAAGGCCGGGGGCCGCACGAAACAAGTGGGGTCTCGAGTGATCATGACTCTGGCGGGAGTGGTTCAACTGGGGTTGATAGGGCCAGGCCAGTAGATGCACGCTCAACTAGTGAGTTTCGATTAGCTTTGTTGGTTTTTCAGTTTTGTATTTTTCATTTTTTGAATTGACGCTTCTTTTATGTAGGATTTTGACAAGCTCAAGTCCGAGCTGCTCCGTTGCAAGGCCAAGTTGCGGGAAAACTTGGGCAAGGAGAAATATCTTGGGCTTCTTTGTAATAAGAAGACAAAAGAATTGATATCCTTCGATCGGAGGTGAACCGAAGCCGAGATTACGAAGACAACCTCGAGCAATAGGTAATCCTTATTTTGAGGGAGTATGTGCTTCCTTTCTTTCCCTCGAGAATTAATTTTTTGGTGTTTCAGTTGCAGAGAAAGATAGAAGCGTTGGAGCGCCTTTGAGGCGAAGTCGGACAAGTTAATTCTGAATGCAATGCGTTGAAGGCACATATAGGCATTCAAGCAGCGGGCCAAAGGAATTCTTTGGCCAAGGCTGCTGCCCTCGAGATACAACTTCATAATGCTCGAGAGGATAAATCATTTCTGACGAGAATGATTCCCAAGCTCGAGACTGATCTTTTAAATATAAAGGCCGAGGTTGTGGACGCCCGGGATGAAGTTGAAGAAGTTCGAGCAAAGGCTGATAATAAGGTGACCATTTATTTGAAAGATGCTGCTGATGCTTGGGCTGAGCTAAGGGGAACATTTGATAGAGAGATGATGGGCAATGAGTATGCCCGATGTAGGTCTCGGAGGGAGATGCTTGAAGAGATTCATGTTAGGGGCTTTAATCTCTCGGAAGAGATAAAGCAGGCCAAGGCGGATGAGATCAACACCATGTTTTTCCTTTCTTCTGATGTCGATGCTGATATTTGAAGGCTCCCAAGGGAGCTGGTCCCTGGGGTAGAGTAGGTTTTTCTTTGTAAAACTGCTGTGGGAGCATTGTAAATGCATATTTCTAATACACATATATATAAATGCATATTTTTAATGTACATATATATATATATATATTAAAGATTATTTGTTTTTTCTGATCTGCTGGTCGATAATTAGCCTGATGAATAGGACTTGAAGATGAAACCCTTGGGGTTATAAATTGGCCCTGAGGCTTTTTAGGCTGGCTCGTGGGCTCTTACACATTTGGGTCGGTACGACCTTTAGTGTGGATGGCGACTCAGGCTCTTAAGCATTTGGCACTTAGGCGCTTTAGTTAACCGTTTTGGGCTCAGTCTTCGAGTCGGGTTTTTCCTCGAGCTCATTGACCCTCTGGTTTTTTGAATCATCCCTGAGGCTTTTTAGGCTGGCGCTTAGGCTGTTACGCATTGGGTCGGTACAACCTTTATTGTGGCTGGCGACTCAGGGTCTTACGCATTTGGCCCTTAGGCACTTTAGTTAACCGTTTCGGGCTCAGTCTCCGAGTCGGGTTCCGACTCGAGCTCATCGACCCTCAGGTTTTTTGAATTGGCCCTGAGGCTTTTAGGCTGCGACTTGGGCTCTTATGCATTGGGTCAGTACGACCTTTAATGTGTCGGGAGACTGAGGCTCTTACGTATTGGGTTGGTACGACCTTTAATCGGTTATTTTCGAAGTTTTTTCGAAGTAATTGGAGGCCTATGATTTTATAGCAACAGTCAGACGTCTCTGAGTTGCGTTAGTTTGGCCGGAGCCTTATGATGGTTGTCATTGTATTTGGCTGTAGCCTTTTAGTTACCGAGTGAGATAGTCTCGGCGTATATATTGAGGGTATGCCTTTTTAGGGGTCTTACAAGTTCGAATATATAGCCTTGACTTTGATATCGGATTATGCCTTTTTATGGTCTTAAAAATTTGTACATACCTTGTTTGAGGTCTTACAATTTTGATGTTGCTTCGTGGAGGGCTTACATTGGTGTCTTATGGAGGTCTTACGAGCTCGAAGTTGCCGGCCCTGAGGTCTTATAACTTTCGAGTTTCGGGTGACTCGATGAGGTGACTGTCGAGGACAGTACTCGAGTCGGGGTTATGCCTTCTTTAAGGTCTTACAGTTTTAATGTTGCCTCGTTGAGGGCTTAGTTTGTTGATATTGCCTCATGGAGGGCTTATACTGTTGATGTAGCCTCATGGAGGGCTTACGTTGTTGACATTGCCTCATGGAGGGCTTACGAACTTGAAGTTGCCGGCCTTGGGGTCATATCGCTTTGATTTTTTGGTGACTCGATGGGGTTACTGTCGAGGACAGTCCCCGAGTGTTTGGAAAATTTTTGGCCCTGGGGCTTCCTTGTGAAAATAACATGTTTCTTTGACGCGCGAAGTGTTTTGATGATAAAAGATTATTCTCCGATTACTTTGGTACACATATATATTTTTCACCATTGAGGGTTCGATTATTCTATGTGTCCACGGTTCATTCGTTCGTTTTGCCCTATACATTATTCTCCTATCGAGACCCTTTTTGGCATGTTTTAGTGATCTCCTGGGGGGCATGCTCCTCAGTATCTGAGGTTGATCGATGAGAAACCTTGAATACTTGGTGAGTTCTCCTTAGGTTGCATATGGGTGTTGCCACGTTAAAAACCTCGTCGGTAAAACCCATTTGGGATAAAATCCGACATGATGGAAAAAGAGCGCAACACATGCTTTAAAACCTAAGGCCTTCGAGCTGGAGGGTTCTCCGATTCTTTTCAATCGAACACTTGCACATAGGCCAGAGTAAAATGTGAAGTACATAAGGAGAGGATTGTACCTTAACTGTGGTGGCGTTCAAGCCTCGATATGCTTTGGTTACTCGTTCCGAGGACGCTGCACGGTTCTTTAATCGTTAGTCGAGGATGAAGTTTGTGATTGCTACTTGGTTACTTGCTTGTTTTTTGGCTCCTTCGATGTAGATGGCGCTAGTGTCGGTGCCACATAGTGTACTGCGAACATTTATTTTGCTGCGTGCTGTTCTTCATATACCGTTTTTATTCCATCCTTCGTAGGGAACTTTATTCATTTGATAAAGGGTTGACGGTACCGCCCTCATACTGTGAATCCATCGCCTTCCGAGCAATGTGTTGTATCTCATGTCACCTTCGATGACATGAAACTTGGTGTTTTGAATTGTACTGGCAATGTTGAATGGGAGGATGATTTCCCCTTTCGTTGTTTCACTTGCCATGTTGAATCCGTTGAGGACAGGGGAAGCGGGCACAACCTGGTCGAGCAACCCGAGTTGCTCTACCACCCTCGATCTAATTATATTAGCCGAGCTACATGGATCCACGAGCACACGTTTAACTTGAAATTTATTCAAAAGAAAAGAAATTACCAGTGCGTAATTATGGGGTTGAGACAAGGTCTCGATGTCCTCTTCGGTGAATGGAAGAGAATCTTCAGGTATGTAACTCCGAGTTCGCTTTTTCCTGGTGATGAATACTTTTGTTCATTTGAAAATGGGTCCTTGGGGGACGTGGACTCCTCCAATAATCATGTGGATAACGTGATGTGGTTATTCTATTTCATTTTTCCTGTTTGCCTCTCTTTCTCGAAATTGGTTTTTGGCTCGGTCGCTGAGGAACTCCCGAGGGTGCTCTTTTCTAATTAGTCGAGCCACCTCTTCTCGGAGCTGTCTGCAGTCCTCGGTCCTATGGCCGTGCGTACCGTGAAATTCACATATCAGGTTAGGGTTCCTTTGCGAAGGATCTGATAATACGGGTCTTGGCCATCTGGTGTCTTCGATTTTACCTATGACCGATACTATATCTGCATCAATGTTGAAATTGTACTGGATAGCCGGGGTGCCTATATCGGCCCTGTGTGCCTTTCGAACCCTGCTTTGTTTATGAGTCCCCGAGGTTCTTGGCCTCGGTCCATCCTTTGATCACTTCGAGGTATGTTACGCCTTGGGATATTTCTATGATTCTTTTTGTACGGTTGATACCTTTCTTTGTTTGACCTTAGCTCTCTTTCTGGAACCCTCGTTCTTTTGCTAAGACTCTGCTGGGGTACACCGAGCCCAAAGGGGCTTCCAGTTGGTCGTCCTCGACCCTGATCTTCGATTGATACCTGTTGCGTACATCCGCCCAAACTACAGCGGGGTACTCCATTAAGTTTTGCTTCAGCTATTTTAAAGCTGTTGGGCTTCGTTTATTCAAGCCCTGAGTGAAGGCTTGCACCGCCCAATCATCGGAGACCGGGGGTAATTCCATTTGAAAGCGAGATACGAACTCACTCAACATCTCCTTCTCTCTTTGTTTTATTTTGAAGACATCAGATTTCCTTGTAGCGACCTTGATGGCACCAGCATGTGCCTTCACGAAGTTGTCCGCCATCATGGAAAATGACTCTATGGAGTTTGGAGGCAGGTTATGATACCACATCATGGCCCTTTGGGATAGTGTTTCTCCAAATTTTTTCAATAGGGCGGATTCAATCTCATCGTCTCTCAGGTTGTTCCCTTTCACGGCGCAAGTGCAGGCAGTAATGTGCTCATTGGGGTCCGAGGTCCCGTTGTACTTCGGGAGGTCAGGTATTCTGAATTTCTTCAGGATGGGTTTCAAAGACGCACTCGATGGGAATGGCTTTTTCACGAACTTCTTTGAATCTACACCCTTGAGGATCCGCGGTGCGCCCGGGATCTGATCGATCCTCGAGTTATAGGTCTCCACCTTTTTGTCATTGGCTTCTATCTTCTTTTCGCCTGATTCAATCCTCTTTGTGAGGTCGTAGAGCATCTTCATGATAGTGGGGTCGGCTGCTGACCCATTGTTCCTCGACCTCTCTGGTGCCTATTCACCTCGAGGAGCTATTTCCGGTGGCGCTAAAGCTTGGAGTTTTTTAATGGCTTTGTAGCTGAGCAATAACCACTTGTTGTGCTTGCAACATCTCAAAAATGACGTGAAGGCTAACTTCTCTTTCCCTTTGAGCAGGGACCCTCTGTGCTTCATGTTGGTCTCCCTCGCGCACACTTCCGTCTGTATGAATGCTTATATCGACATGTCGAGCGTTGCGTGAGCCTTCATCAACAGGGATTTTTATTGGTGCCCCTTCAGGGTTTTGCAGTGGTATGCTTGTGCCTGAAGCAACTGCACCGTTCTCTCCATGATCCTCAGGACTGTTGCTTTCATGTGCGTTTACTGAGTTAGACATTTTTTGACATGAAATTGAAGATTCTTGGACAAGAAAAAAGGAAAATAATAACTTTTGTTTTCAGGAAACCAACACTAAAACAATCACTATTATTTTTAGCCCCACGGTGGGCGCCAAACTGTTTACCTTGAAAACGGTAATTAAAATTATATTTGAATTTGTGGTTCTAAAAATATGTGATCTATTTTAATACCAGTTGTTTAGGCAATAGATATAAGTGAAAAGTAATAAAATGACATAAGGGCGAAGGGAGATGAGATAGTGCAAATTGAGAAGCTGGGAAGTGGGGTCTTGAGGTCAAGCTCGAGGGGTTGATAAGGGGAAGTCGAAAATGATTCAACAGTATCGAAGTCCTCAAAGATGTTTGAGATAGGCCTCTAGGTCAAAAATGTTCTTATTCCTGTATGTTGAGTATCATGTCTTTTACAAAGTAACAAGGGTCCCCTTTATATATGAGGAGGAATCCCAACATATTACATGTGTAATTATTGCAAAAGAGAGATAGCTCGTACAACAATTTGATGCCACAATACGAGCCTGTACTATTTTGCATACTTGGTCATCTTTAACCACGTGACTTTTGGGGGTTTCCCGACTTTCTATGATGGCTTTCGATCTACACTGCTTCGAGGTCGAGGATCCTCAATGTGCCCCCTCGATGCCAAAACTTGAACCCTCGAGCCTTCTGAGCGCCGTAATGATCGTAAAATATGGCTCTCCGATTTTAGCCGTATACAATTCAAAAAAACAAATTTTTTACATGCTTGAAACTAGACAATCAACACCAAACAAGTCAAAACATTTCATGCTACTGCCGTGGTTCTACTATTATACGCTTGGAAAAGAACCCGGTGAAGAAGAACCAATGGGAATTCATTGCTAGCTACTAATCTATACTATTAAAGGAAACAACTTATATACAACAATTGTTTACACAAAATATGACTATCCCACCCCCAACTTAAAAGCATGCATTGTCCCCAACGCATAGAGAATGTAAAAGCAAAGTTTAGGGGCTTCCTGGGGCGCACTAGGTGCTCGGAGGGGCTGGAGCATCCTTGGAAGTTGTGGGGTCAACTGGTGGCACTGTGGCATCAATAGGCGGAGTCTTGGACTGTGTGGTTGTCTCTGATGCTGGAACATGAAGCTCCACTTACAGTGAGGCTGGGTTTGGGACCTGGGAGCTACTAGCCTCTCCTAGTGATGAATGTGTGGTTGCTGGATGTGCCTTGGTGACCATGTTAGCAAGAGAATATGCAATTATTGTCTGCACGTCTGCTTCCTCTTCATTCCGTGCATCTATAGAAGAAACCACTTGCTTACCCTTGTTATCCCGCTGACCCTCAGTCTCCTCTACCAATGCGTCCTCATCGGTTTCCTCATTTTCAGTCGCTCTCTCATAAGACTCCCCTTCCAACTCTCCGTATCCCTCATCTGAAGGAGTGTCAATGCGTACAATGGAAGCTGGAGCCTTTGACGTCTCAGCACCCTATGCCTCTGGGGCTTTGATAATGTTTGTAAAGTCCAAATCCAAACACGGAATGGAGGTGCATGTACCCTGCTCGCTGCCCTCTAGGAGAAGGGAGGTCAAGTCGAACTCCAAGTTCTGCATCTTGTGCAGCTCTGGTTTCAGCTCATCGGCATCTTTCCTAAGCCGAGGCATATCTCTAACTTTTCCTTGCTCGACCCTCTCAAGTCGCTCATCAAAGTGTGTTAGGCGATATTCATAATATTTATGCTATTGTTGAAGAACGCTCACTAAGGCTTTGATGGGTGCCAATGCTTGCTAGATAAGATTTTGGAGTTCCTTTATTAGCCGATCTACCTTAGCATTAGCGTGCTGGGCTAGTAGATCCAGATTTGAGAGAGTTGGTAAGGCAGCAGGTGGTTGTGCAATGGTTAGCTGAGGAGTGGCTGTGGAGGTAGCTTGGGTAGGAGGAGTGTCAGGCAGTGAGGGGGCAGCAGGTGCAGGTGCTGCTGAGTCTGATGGATGAGGGAGTAAAGTCTCAGGTTGGATGTCCATCTCCTTTTCTACTGCATTACATATCCGAGTGATGTCAATATCCCAGAGAGCGTTCTCAATACAATCATGCTTCGGGATAGGGGGAACTCCCACACCCTTACATAGAGCCGTGATAAAACATGGGAAAAGAAGGGATGTTTGGTTTTGGTTTGCTCTAATCCCCATCTCCTTGAATATAATATGTCCCACATCAATTTTTATGCCCCACATGATGCATGCAATGATGAGTCCCTTTTCAATGTTGATGTCAGTTTAATTCCTAGTCGGCATCAGACTCGAGCAGACGAAGCTGAGCCAATATGGACCTTCCTGGGTGAAATCCCGCTTGTAAATATTGTGGCGTGGGTCAATCAAGGAGGAGGTCCCCTTTGCTATGACAGAAGCAATCCAGGCACGCTCGTTGTCCTTGTTGGCGAGTTTTGCATCATACTCAGCGGTGCCTGATGATCATTCCTCAAAGTATAGGTCATTAATGGTATAGGACACAGAGTACTTAAACCCCTCGAACATGGACGGATTGCAGAAATACCATGTTCCTCTTCTGCTCAGCATTTCTTGAGGCAGCATAAGAAGAATATAACTCTCTCATAAGTGTCTCATTATACTTATCTGGGACTTTGGTGAACATCTCTGCCGCTTCTTAATGTTCTCGATCATGTGAGGGTAGTTCTCTTTCAGACTGTTTATACTCAACTGATTCTCCTCAAGAATTTTTCTCTTTGATGTCCCTTCTTTGTATAGGTTCCATGAGCCTGTGACCCCAAATCTTAGATATTCCCCAGTCTTCCGTCGTGATTCAGCTTGTAGGTCAACGGATGTCAGGAGGTCAGTCTGTGCCTCCTCCTTTTCGGACAGGGATGAGTGCTCAGAAGTGCTACGGGTTGTTTCATACTGTGGACATTTGGACTATTGTGCCAGTTGGCTCAGAGAAACAACGCGTTGCAAGTGACTTGTTTGGTGCCATTTTTGTCAATGAAACAGTGAGTGAAGGGTGGATATAACATAGGAATCATGTTGATAGAAAATGAAAGAGGCACGCAACTTATGTCATGGGTTATGCGGTCGCATAACCATTTTGCGGACCGCAAAAACATCGCAGAATTACACGCCCAAGAGGTAACCAATTACGCGATAATAAAGACCACCACAAATTTCTTTATATGATCGCAAAACAGTCGCATTTCTGTTCACAACAAAAGGAATTTTCTTATCCTGTTTACGGCAGCTTTGCGGTCCACAAAACAAGTTTGCGACCGCATAATCTACCGCAGACTCAAGTTTATGTAGGCCACCTAGGATTTTTGTTTATGATGACCTTTTGGACCGCAAACCAATTATGTGGGCCGTAAATAATGTCTTCCTTAGTTAAAAATGGTCAAACCTCTAGCCTACACAACTCCTATCACTCTAAGGTAAAAATTGACCCATGAATTTCCTACCCAGGTCCCCATAGCATAGGTTTGAGAGGAAGGGGAATGGAGTTCAAGAAATTGACATTGTGCCGCATTGCTGTGCTCAAATTGGACAACAGACTGTCCATGTATGCGACCACTATGCGGTCCGCACACCTGTTATGCGATCGCATAGTGCGTCGCATAACATCGCAACTCTAAAAATTTTATCTTTGAAGTCTCGCAGTATTTTTTACTCAAAAAGGGTCCGTTTTAAGAATTTCTACAGTTGCAACAACACGGGGACCTATTTGGGCATTATTTTTAGCCATGAAATTTTACGGGTATTTACATTCTCCCCCACTTAAAATCATTCGTCTTCGAATGAGGATCGAGAAACATTAGAGTAGGAAAAACAAAAAATAAACCAACCCCTAAATTTTCACTAACTCCGATAATTTCTGGAAATTTCGCTAGAGTTTCCTTTAGATATAGGCATATCCACATGTCAGAGAGCCCCCAAAACACATGTTTGACCAATTCCACATATTACCAGTCACTCCATCAACTCGCATATAATTGGGTTACCTCAACAAGTCGTATGCAATTCAATTACTTCAACATGTAATACCTATTTCAGTTCACACCACAAACTTGCATATCATTTAACTATCACCTGAGTTTCACATAATTTATCTTACTTCAAGGAGTTGCACATTACCCAAATAATCACAACATACACAAATATGGCCCAACTTGAGAAGTTACAATAGTAGGGCAATTAGGGGGGGGAGGGGGAGGGGGAAATGGGGTGCTTTTGCACAAAATTTGACATAACATATAATTGCTTAGGAATGACAATTTTCAAATTATTACCGAACTTATTCAATCAGATGGGGATATTTCTCTTTCATTTCATTTTCCTCTTCCCATGTGGCTTCCTCGACTTGTTGACTTCGCCATAACACTTTAACAAAAGCAATCTCTTTGTTCCTCCATCTACGAACTTGCCTATCAAGAATAGCAACTGGAATCTCTTCATATGACAATCCTTCATTAATTTCAACCGTCTCGACCGGCACAATGGCAGATGGATCCCCAATCACCTTCTTCAACATGGACACATGGAACACCGGGTGCACTAATGACATTTCAGGGGGTAATTCCAGTCTATAAGCCAGCTGTCCTATCCTTTGAGCGATCCGATACGACCCGAAATACCTAAGTATCAATTTCCCTTTCTTCCCAAACCGCATTACTCCCTTCATGGGAGATGTCTTCAAGAACACCCAATCATCTACTTGAAACTCCAAATCCCTACGATGAACGTCCGGATAGGATTTCTAGAGACTTTGAGAAGTTTCATCCTCTCCTGAATGACTCTAAATTTTTCCATAGCCTGCTGCACGGGATCCTCCCCTAGCAATTCTGCTTCACCAACTTCGAACCATCCAATCGGAGACCTACACCTTCTTCCGTACAATGCCTTAAATGGGGCCATCTGAATATTAGTGTGGAAGCTGTTATTGTAAGGAAATTCTATAAGCGGCAAGTAATCATACCATCTACCCTTGAAATCTAAAATGCAAGCTCGTAACATATCTTCAAGAGATTGAATAATCCGCTCCGCCTGACCGTCAGTCTATGGGTGGAAAGCTGTGCTGAGATTTACCTGAGTACCCAAACCTTGCTGAAATTTCCTCCAAAAGTCAGCTTTGAACTGGGCCCCTCGATCCGAGATAATAGAGACTAGAGTGCCATGGAGTCTGACTATTTCCTTGATATACAACTGAGCGTACTGATCTGCAGTATCGGTGGACTTGACGGGCAAGAATTGAGCTGATTTCCTGAGTCGATCCACTATCACCCAAATTGAGTAAAACTTGTGCTGAGTGCGGAGTAACCCTACCACAAAGTCCATATTGATCATATCCCATTTCCACATTGGTATTTCCATAATCTGCGTCAATCCACGGGCCTCTGATGCTTGACCTTCACTTGCTGACAATTCGGGCACCTAGCCACAAAGTCCGCCACACCCCTCTTTATACCATTCCACCAATAAATCTCTTTGAGATCATGATACATCTTTGTAGAACCTGGGTGTACTGAATACCTGGAATTATGAGCTTCTGCCATTACCCTTTCCCGAAGATCATCCACGTCCGGAACACATTGCCTCCCTTGGCACCATAAAACACCGTCATCATTGCCAAGCAAAAAAGGCGAGGTCTTGTGATTCAGGATTGCCTCTCCCAACTATACCAATGATGGATCTATGAATTGCTTTTCCTTGAATTCCGTTACAAGTGAAGATTCTGCTCCATTACGCACTACGACATCCCCTTCGTCTAAGGTCGAAAGATAGACCGCCAAACTAGCTAACTGATAAACCTCCCGAGCCAAAGACCTCTGATCTGCTTCGAAATGAGCCAAGCTACCCATGGACTTCCGACTAAGGGTTTTGGCCACCATATTCGCTTTCCCCAGATGGTACAAAATATTCATTTCATAATCCTTGAGCAACTCCAACCATCTTCGTTGTCTTAAGTTTAACTCCTTCTGCTTGAATAACTATTGAAGACTCTTGTGGTCTGTGAAAACGTCAACATGGACCCCATAAAGATAATGCCACCAGATCTTCAGTGCAAACACAACCACTGCGAGCCCAAATCATGTGTCGTATAATTCTTCTCGTGATTCTTGAGTTTCCCAGAAGTATACGCTATAACCTTCCCGCACTGCATCAACACACACCCCAAACCAACCGTTGAAGCATCAAAATAAACCACAAATCCATCTGTACCCTATGGCATGGTCAACACCGGCGCCGAAGTCAATCTCAATTTCAATTCCTCAAAAACTCTTTTCACAAGCATCAGACCACTGGAACTTTACTGTCTTCTGCGTCAACTTAGTCAGTGGCGAGGCAAGAGTAGAGAATCCCTCCAAAAATCTTCGATAATACCCAGCTAGACCCAATAAACTGCGCATCTCCGTTGGAGTCGTAGGTCTAGGCCAATCCTTTACTGCTTCGATCTTTAGGGGATCAACCTAAATCCCTTCCCTGGAAACAACATGGCCCAAAAAGGTGACCGATTCTAGCCAAAACTCACATTTTTAAAACATCGCATACAACTGGTGCTGATAATGGGTCTGCAAAACTGCCCTGAGGTGATTAGCATGATCTTTCTAACTTCGCGAATAAACAAGGATGTCGTCAATGAAGACAATCACGAAGGAGTCAAGAAATGGTTTGAAAACCCGATTCATAAGATCCATAAAAGCTGCTAGGGAACTGGTTATCCCAAAAGACATTACCCGATATTTGAGTGCCCATAACGGGTTCTGAAGGCGGTCTTAGGAATGTCCTGCTCCCTGATCTTTAGCTGGTGATACCCGGACCGTAAATCAATATTTGAGAAGAACCTAGCACATTTCAACTTGTTGAACAAATCATCTATCCGACGCAATGAATATTTGTTTTTGATAGTGACCTTGTTGAGCTGCCGATAATCAATACACATCCGAAGCGATCCATCCTTCTTCCTGACAAAACGAACCGGTGCGCCCCAAGGCGACACACTTGGCCGAATGAAACCCTTTTCCAATAGATCTTTCAATTGTTCATTCAACTCTCTCAGTTCCACTGGCGCCATCCTGTAGGGTGGAATAGATATTGGCTGCGTATCTGGCAATACATCAATCCCGAATTCAATCTCTCTATCTGGCGGAACTCTAGGAAGCTCATCCAGAAATACTTCTAGATACTCATTCACGTTGGTAAATTTTGTATGTATTTTGTAAGTATTTGGCATCATATATTAGGAATGTTAAATAATAGAAATGAATTCAAGTCGTAAGTTTATGCTTAAGTTATAAATGGCTATTTCACATGAATGATGTATATTGAAATCATGGGGTAATGCGTGGGATAGGAAAGGCAAATTAGGTTTGCTTGACCGGGTTCATCTGGTTAGGCGCTGGTCTCGTCCCTCGGTTTTGGGGTGTGAAAGAGTGACAGTGCAGAATCAATTTTTGGGTTAAGATGGAACCTTCTCTCTCAAGAACTCTCTCTTCCCTCTCTCTATTTTGTTCAGGTAATCGCTAAGATGGAAGGGGGTAGGTGTTTTAATGAACTGGGGGTCAGGTATAAAAAATAGAATTTTAAAAGTCCGGAAGCGCATTCCTGTCGCATAAATGACCCTCAAATGGGCCAAAAAGAAATCGGACTGCCCAGGTATGCGACCAATATGCGGTCTGCATACCTGTTATGCGATCGCATAGTGCGTCGCATAACCTCCTCCACAAAAATGGAGGTACAAGAATGCGACAACTATGCGGTCCGTATTCCCAAAATGCGATCGCATCTTGGGCTGCATAGCTGTCCTCAAATTGGACAAAAAACTATCCATGTATGCGACCACTATGCAGTCCGCATATCTGTTATATGATCGCATAGTGCGTTGCATAACTGCGCAACTCTGGAAATTTTTATCTTTTAAGTCACGGGGTACTTTTAACTCAAAAAGGTTCCGTTTTAAGAATTTCTACAGTTGCAATAACACGGAGACCTATTTGGGCATTATTTTTAGCCATGAAATTTTACGGGTCTTTACATGTAAGGTAGTTGCACCTTTAGTTAACATTATGGACATCATACCATCAATATGAACTTCACAAGGACTCAAGGATCATACATACTTTCTTAGAATAACTTTTTAAGGAAAGAACAACATGCACAACCTTAGTTGCTAGGAGTAGATTCATTATGAAATAGCGTATCGTTTACGTTCGTTTCACTTTAGATAATGCCAAATGAAAAAAAGGAAGTGCCTTGACATACCTTTGTAATCTTCTCTCCAATCGTCAATAAAGCTCAATATGATCTTCTTACGTCTACAATGAGTAACCCAACTTCGTCGTTATCAGATAAGCATTGTAACTCTCATATTTCAAAACCAATATTTTACAAAAAAACGGACAGCACCTCCCATATTTTTACTACCTCCCATATGTTACCAAAATTCACCAAACATCCAAAACAACTATAATATAATTCACAATAAGCTCTCCGATTAGTTCAACAATCATTTTGAGCGGAAAGCTCGATCGAAATACACCCTTTATAGACTTCTTACATTAACTTAACAACATCATTAATATGATAATGAAGTAATTCATCACTGATTCCATCTTTATACCATATATTTATAACAAAGGAAACAATCCCCAACTCCAACTTTCTTCAATTTGAAACTTCATTCAGTAGTTCATGTCTAGTCCAACCATTTAACTTAATCAACATCAAGATAACCTTAAGCACATGCAAGAACACAATACACATACCTCCTACAATAGCTTCAAGTTGAAATACAAGTTATATTTAGCTTACAATAGCCCTCGATGGGAATACAACACCAAAGAAGTGACTTAAGCTAATCCAAGTATTATCTCAAGTTAAAAAGTACCAAACACTTGAGATTTTGGCCAAAGAAATCCCACAATTATCCTCAATGACACCACAATACTAGAGGTGTTGCATTCTCTTCTTGAATCAACTTTTGGTGTTCAAGTTCGAGTGTAAACACTTGTAGTTCACCTTGAAAATCTAATATGTATGAAGGAGTGGCTGATTATTACCTTAATCAACTAGAACCAGACGATACCAGAGGTTATTCCACTTTGAAGAACCCTCAAAAACAGCCACAAGATGAAGAACTACGATCTAGCAAGCATCACGGGGTTTCTAGCGCTGGATTCATGTTTTTATCTTAGGTTTTCACCATAGAGTCATGGAGGAACCATTGGAGAGAATTTATGAGGGTTTAGGAATTTTTTTTGACGATAAAAATGAGTGAAAACTATTTAGAATTGACTTAAATACAACCTGGAGTTTACACCAACTTTGTGGGTCCCATGGGAGCTGCTTTGCGCAGTCTTGCGAAAACATAAATATCTCTGTACTCCGATGTCATATTGATGAAAAATTAAACGAATTAGAAACTACACTCGTAGATATTCAATATGGCAGGTAGATCATCCCCTAATTCCAAGTATATTTGGAGAAAATCTCAGCTACATTTGACCTAATTTCCAGTACATTTAGAATGTAACTTGTGAAGACCTTTGCCAACTTTTGTTCCACAACTTGCTTGACTTCAAAACGTAGAACACGACTATCATACGACAAAAATAACTCATAGCATAACCTTCTTATCCTGTAATGAGCCATAGTCTCACCCTAAAGTACATGTTATAACATTCCAAACTCGTCGACTTTCGACGAAACTTATTTTCTTCAATTGGTTTAGCTTCAAAGATTTCCAACCCTCTTGGTACTTGTTATTAATGATCTTAAATATTTGTAACCTCCAAGGTAACATGCTTAACTTACTTTATATGCTTCCAAAATATAATCTAATTTCTCAGATTACGTCAATTGACTTACAAAGTACTCTCAAGTACGAAAACATGGGGTGTAACATCATTCCCCCTTTGGAACATTCGTCCTCGAATGTTGACTAATGCACTTATCCTTCTCTTAAGCAACAACGCTTATGAATACTTTAATATTGTCTTTTCCATCCATGGAGTTTTTCGGTGAATAAATCCAAAGGCTAGGGAATTCCCCCCTTTAGGCTTCTTTCTCACTCCACGACTTGTGGTCAAAATTCTTCCAATCTCGTAACTGTTTCTACCTTCTTTCATGCAATCTATACGATTCTAACCTTAAATGTGCGCCAATGCGACTCTTATCTCTCTTTTTTCGTTAGCTTTTAACCATTCTCTAGGCTTCACTTTGTGAACATGTATAATACTATGACAAGCTGTCCCTCTGGCATCTATAGGTGTACTAAAGTTCTTTTCTTGGTACTTTGTTGAACTTACGACTATTGCTATATCTTGGTTCAATACCTCAGTTATCTATGATTATTGTTTTACCACAACTAGGTAGGTCATACTATACCATAACTCTTACTTTGATTTATTATTATCGAGGCGTGTCACCCAACTCTAAATTACTCTCTCACCGCTTATCCTATACGTATAAATCTAAGACATTTAATGCCTCCTTAATATTGTTCATCTTAATAATGACAACCTAATCTCATCTCCTATTTTTAACTTTCATCCATCTATTGTTGATTCACCTTAATGTTGATCAATAATCTACCACTAATAACTTGAAACCTCTTATGTAATATATCGTCACTAGGGCTCATGTCTCATTGGGGAACATCTGAAATGGTTTTCATGATTCACTTATGGACGATACTATACTCCAATAACTGCATTTCATAGCATCCCAATGTGATTCATCGTATTGGGGGGAGTGAGTATTCTAATCCCGTTTCAATCATGAAATCCCTTTTTCTTTAAATCATTACTCAATCAATGGACTAAACATCATCCTCTTATCATTTATCACACTTACACCCTTACTTTACTACCGGGGTAGCATTCCATCTCTTCTAAATGCTCCTAATTTTAAGCTCATTTGAGTTCACTCATGCTATACTGAGCTTTTTATAACTTTATGGAAACCATCAGCTCTCTTGTTGTGATGGGTTTAATCCTGAGGACTTACCTATTCTCGTTACCTTTTCTTTCACCTTTTCTTTTCCTTACTCTTGTCTAGCTAAAGCCGTTCTTCTCTACCATACTTTAGCTTGTGACCTACGCATATCTATTTATACTACTCGCAACCTTCCTTTTAACATGCTAGCACCATATATTTCCTTTGATGCCTTCCTAGTTGTCTTTAAATGTAAGAAATTACTTTTCCTGGTCGTTCTGTCACTTGCTACATGGATACATCACTTATCTTAGTGCCCAAGAATACTGGAATTCCCTGTATGTCATATGATCTCAATTATCAACTCTTGATTTTTTTTTCATTAGCCAGGATAGGTGCCCTTTCCTTATGGACTGAATATAATATTATAGTGAGACTACTGTTACAAAAACATTTCTTCTTTAGGTCACTATGCCTATGTTGAAGCCTTCTTCCTTATTTCCCCATGTAGTCTTTCATTGCAATGCTTAGGGAAGACCCTCTGACTCTTGTAAAGCTGCGAGCTTATTACATTTTTTACCCACGGTATTTCTGATGTTCTTACTCGCCTATCATTATCCTTAGTTACTTATCTTCGCGCCCTTGTGCTTGTAGGGTTGCTTCTGAATTGAAATTTCAGTTGTCTCCCTAGTGGCACTCCCTTTTATTTCTGTAACACCTATTTTGTACCTTCTACTACCCCAACTCCTATCTAAATATTTCTCGAGGATTACGATGTCGTATCTGAGAGACTGAATTTCCTATGCTGGGATTCACTACGTTTATCTTGCATGATCTACGGATTTGTCTATATACTCCTATCTAGACATAAATAGGCTCTTCCAAAATCAACTACAGACTACCCGTTGGTCCACTCTCATATCTGTATTTTATGAAACGCCTCTTAGGTTATGTCCTTTGTCTTAACTTACCTCTCGTACGGGATCCTTATGTATCAAGTGTTCATTCCCACTTAATTAACAATATCATCGAGTGTGAAACCCTTATTGATTCTCCCCAACATCATGCTTGCATAATGTTCTGGAGCCATATTATATCTATAGGATCTAAATAAATGCAATCTCAATCCTTTTACCTTTTTACCGCATTCTTCCTTTACCATTTGATAGTTACCTCTCTGTCTTTGGCATTTTATTTTTCAAATCTTCACTCACATATTATTCTCCTTGCGGTAACCCTTCTACACCATGGATAATTGAATTTCTTACGCACAAGGGTGACACCTGGTGTAATTGTACATTTAGTCCCTGATGCTTAACTCTGCTAATAGTTCTTGCTTTAGGGAATCGTCTTCATGAATGAACCTTGAAGGTTATTCTTCTATTGTTCATTCTGTTATTGTCGAAACATGATCTCTGAAATGATGCGGACTATTACCAATTCCTTCGATCCCTAATTCATGTTCTATTTTTTTTGTTTACTATCCCATACTAATTTCTATTACTCGGGGGTCTAACTTTTCCTTTTGGTAATCATGATGGACTCAGCAATTGATTTATCGAAATGAGGACATGGCTTTGGGGCTTATACCTTTATTGTCTCAAGGCATGTCTCCTTTTGTCTTTTCCATCACTTGACTATAGACTCTGTCATCCTGTCATATTTTGATTTACCGTTATCACTCATTTATTACATCTTACTCAAAATGTTCCATTAACTCTCTTCTTATTCTCCTGCTAATATTTCTGTCTGTCAGCATATTCTAAAGACTTCAACAAAACGTTCCTTAACTTTTAGCTCCCCCTGCTTCATCTCACTGGTTATTTGGGACGCCTAATGTTCTCTCCCTCTCCTTATTTTTTTAATAGGGGCAGGAGTCTTACTAAGGTAAATATTTAACTCTTCTAGGATTCCACTGCCTAGCTTCTGAAATTTCTGAACATTCTAGTATTCATATCTGACTATTCTGTTATAGAGTGCACCATATGGGTCTCTCACAAGGAGATATATTACCACATTTTCACTATCCTTCGGAAATGTTAGCTAACGATAACAATCAATCCATAATTTTGGGTTACTCTTACCCCAGAGGGATCATGATATCCATCCTGCTCTTAAACTATATCTGTTAGCTCCCATATGGCATAACTGAGATGGGTGTGGACAATTGTACATACCTCTACTATTGTTGAAGGTAACCTAGAATACTTATATTTCACTGCCTCAATTATAAATACTGATAGTCTTCACTAAATGGGTACCTCATACCTTTCTATACCTTGTTTCTTTTACTTTTCGAAACTTGTATCTACCTTCTGATTCTCTTAGTT
Organism: Nicotiana knightiana; assembly: GCA_005239525.1. NCBI lineage: Eukaryota > Viridiplantae > Streptophyta > Magnoliopsida > Solanales > Solanaceae > Nicotiana > Nicotiana knightiana. Next base: position 24,687 of record ML402570.1, on the reverse strand, counting down.
ATTTTTACCATATGGGTGGATAAATATTCTTGCCTTAGATGTCCTTGTCAAGAAACTTACACATCTTAGTACACACATGATCTGCTGAAGACCTCACATTTACTCATCATAAGCATGATGCAAAATTGAGTTCCTCTGACTCAACTCTCCCACGACCATATTCATTCTCTTAACACCTGTCTTTCTAGATGTAGGCATCATTGTATTATGAATAACAGAATATAGAAGATTGATTTCATACAATTGTGTTCTACCACACGATCTAGAGTAAAAAGAAAGAGTAACAATCCTGAATGCCATGTAGCCTCCTGCTTATAAGTGTGGTGCAAAACACACCCATAAAGAAGACTCTACTAGACACGGCTTGTATACTCCCTAGGACACAACTGCTCTGATACCACTTCTGTCACGACCCAACCTATGGTCCGCGACGGGCACCCGGTACCTTACTCAATCGAGTACCAACATCACATATCTTTCTTATTGTACTATCATGGGTAAATGGGCCAAAAGGACGGTCATGAAATAACCAAAATAAAATATAAGTGCATACTAGACATAGGATGACCAAACATGATATATAAACTTATACATTTAACATACAAGCCTATAAGGCTGACATGATCATTTGTAAACTCAAAACATAGGCCGACAAGCCCATACAAGTATCCATATACTCAGCATCTCTCTACAAGCCTCTAAGACTACATAAATGTCATATACGTCGGGACATGGCCCCACCATACCAGTCAATACATGTCCCAATCATACTGACCAAATAGGCAACTCTGGAGCAAGTTGAGTGCAATAACACCTTCCGCTGAGTTGATAGCCTATTATGAGGGCTGTCAACCTGTCTATAGGGACCTGCGGACATGAAACGCAGAGTCCCCAGGCAAAAAGGATGTCAGTACAAATAACGTACTGAGTCTGTAAGGCAGAAAAACATAAATAAGAACAATAATGTAAAGAGAGATATAGGAGATACAACCTGTAGCATATGAGTGCCTCTAGGATATAGTGACATGAAATGCATGATACATGTATATATACATAATCTTTTAACAATATCTGCCTCTTTGGCACCATCATCATCATATCATACTGTCACGCCCCAAAACTGAGGGATGAGACCGACACCTAACTGGGTGAACCCGGTCAAGCGGACCTGGATTGTCTTTCCTACCCAACGCGTTTCCCCCGTGTATAGGATGCACCATGTTCCATATGAAATAACAACATAGGATTTAATAGAAGATTTAAAAACTTAAGTTCATTTCTCTTTTAGCATTTCAACAATTGATTCCCAATACATACATGACTTTCCAATACGGACCACGACTCTGAATACGTACAGTTAGTACCCAAAATACATATATACACCCACATCTTGTCTACGGAGCGTCTACGAATACTAGGAGTTTATACCATACTTTCCGGCAACAAGCCCCTGGCTATATACAATAGATAACTAATTCAAAAGAGATGGCATGAATTACACACGGCACCGGGAGGAAGTGGGGCTCACCAGTACTTGTTGAAAGAGGAGGAGGAAGCACCACCAACGGCGAGCTGAGCTACGTGTTATGGATCCACCTACATCCATATGAAATATGTCGCGACCCCGGCAAAAGTGACATTAGTACTGTGGAATAGTACTAGTAAGTATGAGCAAACTTTACTCAAAGTAAAAACCAGGAGATGCACAAATAGAAAGCAGTTAAAGGAACCAACGCATAGTTCATAGTGATACAGAAAACAAGTACAATTGAGGGCCTCACAGATTCTCGTTTCATCACAATCACACTTCCTTTTACCCTCTACCCTTGTTACCTCCCCACCCTTATTACCACGTGTTGCAGCGTGCAACCCGATCCCACCTTACATTTCTGTTGCGGCGTGCAATCCGATCCCACCGTATAATTTACACTCCACCCTTGTTACCTCTCCACCCTTATTACTTCTTGTTGCGGCGTGCAACCCGATCCCACCGGACCATCACATTTCATGGCAAACAATAACAGCCCACAATTCAATCACAAGGTTTCATATCATCAAGAGTACAATTTCATAACGCCCAACCAATCATGTGTTCACAATAGTCTTTATCATCCATTAATTTAACAACAAAGATGCTCATGAACAAGAATGTAAATTCATTACAATCAACAATCCATATGAAGTTAAGCCATAGTAAACCTTGTCAACAATGAGTCATATACGATATTCCCATGGCCATTTAGTTCAATTAGATCAATTCACAATTCCCCTTCATCACTTGTTACATAGCCCTTATCACTTAGATACATTTACACATTTGAGTTTGTTATCATTCTTTCATACCAACATACTCAAACATTTAGCGAAACTTGCACATTTTAGAGTAATCATATAGAAGTCACCTTTCACAATCTCAATTTTGACCAGGTTGAGTTTCCCGTGGATGATAAGCTCGAGGGTTTACTAAATCGTGCCTCTTTGTTCCATACCTCTTCAAAGAATCATATCTAGCTGTCGTGTTTTCCTGTGTCCACGTGACTGGCTGAGTTGTCAAAGCTGGCTTACGTGTGAAACTCTTTTTTACCAATACAGTCCATGCAGCCCCCTAATTATAGATGTGGTCGACAACACACCGATAAGAAGGGCTCTACTAGACATGGCTTCGAGACATCATAGGACACATTTAAAACCTTAGGCTCAGATACCATGATTTTCACGCCCCAAAAACCGAGGGACGAGACCGGCACCTAACCGGGTGAACCCAGTCAAGCGGACCTTTACATACATTACTTTCCAATATGGACCACGACTCTGAATACGTATAGTTACTACCCAAAATACATATATACACCCACATCTTGTCTACGGAGCCTTTACGAATACTAGGAGTTCATACTCTACTTGCCGACAACAAGGCCCCGGCTATACTTTACAATACATAACAAATTCAAAAGAGATGGCATGAATTACACACGGCCCCGGGAGGAAGTGGGATCACCAGTACTTGCTGAAAGAGGAGGAGGAAGCACCACTAATGGCGAGCTGAGCTACCTGCTATGGATCCACCTTAGCACCCCTGGAAAAAGGGACATTAGTACTGTGGATAGTACTAGTAAGTATGAACGAACTTTACTCAAAGTAAAAATAAGGAGATGCACAAATAGAAAGCAGTTAAAGGAACTAACACATAGTGCACAGTGATACAGAAAACAAGTACAATTGTGGGCCTCACAGATTCTCGTTTCATCACAATCACACTTCCTTTTACACTCCACCCTTGTACCTCTCCACCCTTATTACCACGTGTTGCAGTGTGCAACCCGATCCCACCTTACATTTCTGTTGCGGCGTGCAATCTGATCCCACCGTACAGTTTACACTCCACCCTTATTACTTATTGTTGCGGCGTGCAACTCGATCCCACCGGACCATCTCATTTCATCGCAAACAATAACATCCCACAATTCAATCATAGGGTTTCATATCATCAAGAGTACAATTTCATAACACTCAACCAATCATGTGTTCACAATAGTCTTTATCATCCATTAACTTAGCCACAAAGATGCTCATGAACAAGAATGTAAATTCATTACAACCAACAATCCATATGAAATTAAGCCACATTAAACATTGTCAACAATGAGTCATATACGATATTCCCATGGCCATTTAGTTCAATTAGATGAATTCATAATTCCCCTTCATCACTTGTTACATAGCCGTTATCACTTAGATACATTTACACATTTGAGTTTGTTATCATTCTTTCATACCAACATACTCAAGCATTTAGCGAACCTTGCACATGTTAGAGTAATCACATAGAAGTCACGTTTCATAATCTCAATTATCACGATAATCAACTAAGACAAATCAGAGAATGCAATCTCACACCTCAACAAAACCGGGCAATCAATTCACATATACTCAGCAAGAAACTCATACCGAATGTTTGGACACCAACAAGGTGACTCTACGAAGATTAAAGTTACCCATACATACCTCGAGTCGTCCTCTTTTTAATTTCTATCACAATTCACCGGACCGTGTCGCACCGTCAATCTATTCCATAATGTGACATATTCACTTTGAATTAGGAATTTTGTACCCATTTGGGCATTTAATCAACTACTATTTGGTCATTTTGATTAACTAACCCTTTTTAGTGAAAGATTGCCCTAGCTTACTTACCTTTGCTAGATTATGGAAGATTATTCACATGCATGCAAGGTTTCATCTTTTATTTTCAAGAACCAACCTATGTGTGTTTTATTCTTACACAAAACATGAGAAATTGGGGAAATAGGGTGAAGAATTACCTCTTTGAGTGAACAAGATGACAATAACTCGATAATTTCCGGTCTTGAGGGATTTTGGAAAATCAAATTGGATGATGTTGAAACCTTTTCTCACAAGAACTCTCTTCTTCTCTCTCTAGTTTTTGTCAGAAAATCGTTATAAATGAAGGGGAGGAGTGTTTTATAAAACAGGGGTTCGAGTTTTAAATTTAGAAAGTAGGAGCCCCGACATAGAGATTTGGTCAGGAATGCGATCGCATTTATGCTATGCGGTCCGCATTCCTGTCGCATAAATGGCCCTAAAAATAGGCCAAAAGGAGACCGGACTGCCCAGGTATGTGACCACTATGCGGTCCGCATACCTGTTATGCGATCGTATAGTGCGTCGTATAACCTCTCTCGCAAAAACCATGCGGCAAGAATGTGACAACTATGCGGCCCGTATCCGTGAAATTCTATCGCATTCTAGGCCGCATAACTATCCTCAAAATGGACAGGAAACTGTCCAGGTATGCGACCACTATGCGGTCCGCATACCTGTTATGCGATCGCATAGTGCGTCGCATAAACACACAATTTCTGGAAAATTTAATCTTTCAAGTTCTGGGATACTTTTTACTCAAAACATGACCGTTTTAAGAATTTCTACAGTTACAACACAGGGACTTATTCGGGCATCATTTTAGTCATTAAAATTTTACGGGTCTTTACATCCTCCCTTACTTAAAATCATTTGTCCTCGAATGAGGATCGGGAAATCATTTGGTTTTGAAAACACAATATTCCAACCCCTAATTTTTTACTAACTCCGCTATTTTCTGAAAACTTCGCCAGCGTTTCCTCTGTAATTAGGCCTATCTACCTGTCAGAGAGCCCCTGAAACACATGTTCCTAACCAATTCTACACATAAATAGTTATTTCATGGCCTTGCATATAATTTGGTCACCTCGACAAGTCCCGTATAATTCAGTTACTTCAACATGCCATATACACTTCAATTAATCATTAACAATCTACACTTCAATTAATCATTATCAATCTACACTTCAATTAATTATTTAACCATCACATGAGTTTCCCATAATTTCATTTACTCCAAGGGGTTGCACATTACTCAAATATCACAACATACCGAATTATGGCACAACTTGAGAAGTTACAATAGTAGAGCAATTAGGGCAAAATGGGGTTCTTTTGCACAAAACTAAACATAACATATAATTTCTTAGAGATGACAATTCGCACGATCACTACTAGACTTATTCGAACAAATGGGGATATTTTTCTTTCATTTCATTTTCCGCTTCGCACGTGGCTTCCTCAACTTGCTGACTTTGCCACAACACTTTAACTGAAGCAATTTCTTTGTTCGTCAATCTATGGACTTGCCTATCAAGAATAGCAACCGAAACCTCCTCATACGATAATTTTTCATTAGCCTCAATAGTCTCAACTAGCACGATGGCTGATGGATCCCCAACCACTTTCTTCAACATAGACACATGGAAAACCGGGTGCACTAATGACATTTCAGGGGGAAATTCCAGCCTATAAGCCACCTGTCCTATCCTTTGAGCAATATGATACCGCCCGACATACCTAAGGCTAAATTTTCCTTTCTTCCGAAACCGCATTACTCCCTTCATGGGCGACACCTTCAAGTATACCGAATCATCTACTTGGAACTACAAATCTCTTCGAAGAATGTCCGCATAGGATTTATGATGACTCTGAGCAGTTTTCATCCTCTCCTGAATGACTCTAACTTTTCCCATAGCTTGTTGCACAAGATCCGGTCCTAGCATTTACGCCTCGCCAACCTCAAACCATCCAATCGGAGACCTACACCTCCTTCAGTACAATGCCTCAAATGGGGCCATCTGTAAATAGCATGGAAACTGTTATTATAAGCAGATTCTATAAGTGGCAAGTGTTCATCCCAGCTACCCTTGAAATCTAATACACAAGCCCGCAACATATCTTCAAGCGTCTGAATAGTCCGCTCTGCCCGCCCATCAGCTTGTGGATGGAATGCTGTGTTGAGATTTACATGAGTACCCAAACCTTGCTGAAATTTCTTCCAAAAGTTAGATGTGAACTGAGCCCCTCGATCCGAGATAATAGAAACTGGAGTGCCATGGAGACTGATTATTTCCTTGATATATAACTGAGCATATTGTTCTGCAGTATCGGTGGACTTGACTGGCAAGAAATGCGCCGACTTCGCGAGTCGATCCACTATTACCCAGATCGAGTCGAACCTACGTGGAGTGCGAGGTAACCCCACCATAAAGTCCATATTGATTATCTCACATTTCCACATCGATATTTCCATGAGCTGCGTCAATCCTCTTCATACCCTTTCATCAATATATCTCTTTGAGATCATGATACATCTTCGTAGAACCTGGGTGTACTGAATACATGTAATTGTGAGCCTCTGCCATCACCCTTTTCTCGGAGATCATCCACATCTGGAACACATAGCCTTTCTTGACACCGCATGACACCGTCATTATTGCCGAGTGAGAATGTTGAAGTCTTGTGATTCAAAATCGCTTCCCTCAATTGTGCCAAAGTCGGATCCCTGAATTGCTTTCCCTTGACTTCTGCTACAAGCGAATATTCTGCTCCATTACGCACCACGACATCCCCTTCGCCTCAGGTCGAAAGACAGACCCCCAGACTAGCCAGCTGATAAACTTCCCGAGCGAAAAGCCTCTGACCGGCTTCCAAATGTGCCAAGCTGCCCATGGATTTCCGACTAAGAGCGTCGGCTACCACATTCGCCTTCCCTGGATAGTACAAAATATTCATATCATAGTCCTTGAGCAATTCTAACCACCTCTGTTGCCTTAAGTTCAACTCATTTTGCTTGAATAAATACTAAAGACTCTTGTGGTCTGTGAACACGTTCACATGGACCCCATAAAGATAATGCCGCCAGATTTTTAATGCAAACACAAACTCCGCGAGCTCTAAATCATGCGTCGGATAATTCTTCTCGTGATTCTTGAGATGTCTTGAAGCATACACTATAACTTTACCACATTACATCAACACACACTCCAAACCAACCCTTGAAGCATCACAATAAAATACAAATCCCTCCGAACCTTCTAGCAAGGTCAACACTGGTGCCGAAGTAAATCTCGACTTTAATTCCTGAAAACTCTTTTCACATGCATCGGATCACAGAAACTTAACTGCTTTCTGCGTCAGCTTAGTCAATGGGGAGACAAGAGTAGAGAATCCCTCCACGAACCTCCGATAATACCCAACTAGACCCAAGAAACTATGAATCTTTGTCGGGGTCGTTGGGCTAGGCCAATCCTTCACCGCTGCAATCTTTTGGGGATCAACCCGAATCCCCTCCTTGGAAACAACATGGCCCAAAAAGGTGACTAATTCTAGCCAAAACTCACATTTTGAAAACATTGCATACAATTGGTGCTGAAGAATAGTCTACAGAACTTCCCTAAGGTGATTAGCATTATCTTCCTGACTCGCAAATAAACATGGATATCGTCAATGAAGACAATCACAAAGGAGTCAGGAAACGGTTTGAAAACCCGATTCATAAGATCCATGAAAGCTGCTAGGGCGTTGGTTAGCCCGAAAGACATTACCAAGAATTCTAAGTGCCCATAACGAGTCCGGAAGGCGGTCTTTGGAATATCTTGCTCTCTGATCTTTAACTGGTGGTACCCGAAACGTAAATCAATCTTTAAGAAGAACCTAGCACCTTGCAATTGATGAAATAAATCGTCTATCTTAGGCAATGGGTATTTATTCTTGATGATGACCTTGTTGATCTGCCGATAATCAATACACATCCGAAGTGATCCATCCTTCTTTTTGACAAATAGAACCGGTGCGCCCCAAGGCGACACACTAGGCCTAATGAAACTCTTTTCTAATAGGTCCTTCAATTGCCCTTTTAACTTTCTCAATTCTGTTGGCGCCATTCGGTAGGGTGGAATAGATATTGGCTGCGTATCATGCAATACATCAATCCCGAAATCAATTTCTCTATCAGGTGGAATCCCAAGAAGCTCATCCGGAAAAACCTCAAGAAAATCATTCACAAAAGGCACGAATTTGGGAGCCGAAATCTCTGAAGTGGTGTCCGCAACTCGGACCAAGTGGTAGATACACCCCTTCCTGATCATCTTCAAGGTCTTAAGATAGGAAATAAACCTGCCTCTTGGCACAACTTCATTCCCATTCCATTCAATAATTGATTCGTCACGAAACTCGAGCCTCATAATTCTGGCTCCGCAGTCGAGGTTAGGAAAGCACGAGTAGAGCCAATCCATCCCCATAATCACATCAAAATCTACCATCCCTAGATCAATAAGATCGGATGTGGCATCCCGACCACACACCGTGACAACAAAATTCCTATTGACTCACACGGCCGTAATTGAATCACCAACCGGAGGCGACACCGAGAACGGCTGGTGAAGCTGTTCGGGTTCTATCCCTAAACTTGAAGCAATAAATGGAGTAACATATGACAAGGAAGACCTGGGATAAATAAGAGCATAAACATCATGAGACTGAATAGCCAGAATACCTGCGACAACATCTGGAGTAGCCTCGGCGGCTTTGGCGACCACTCAAAGTATAAACCGGACTGGGTCCCCCTTGACCACGCGCTCTACTCCTAGCTGCTCCGCGCCCTGCTGGTGCTGGAGGGCGTGCTGAGGACGTAGCGGATGATGAACTAGAGGGCTGAGAAGCACCCCTACTTGTGCCTCGACTGGGCGCCCGACAATCTCACTGAACTTGGCCCCTCACTTCGCATCTATAAAATATCGGAATATCCAAGTACCAAGTCTCAGTATGAAATCTCCCACACTTAGGGCATGAGACCCTCCGCTGCTGCTGGAACCTCCCACTTGAACGACCCGACTGATAGAACCTCCTGCCATCTGAACTGGGTCCAAAATGACCTCCCTGATGATAACTGTGCCCTAATGACGGCGCACCGACTGAGGTTTGAGCATATGACTGAGATGGCCCTGACGATCCTCTCCAAAGGGCTGATCTCATACCTCCAATTGAGCTCCTAGGGTTTCCCGCTGACCGGGCCCTACTACTCCTCTCTCTCTCTCCATCCTTATTTTCAATTTTCGAGCCTCTGTAGCCTGGGAGAATCCCACTATTTTCCCATAATTCATATCCGAATACAAGGCAGCTGTAGCGGCTTCATTAACAACCAAGGCACCAGTGCCCTGAATAAACCGTCGAACTCTGACCTCTATAGTGGGCATCATGTGAACAACATATTTGGACAAGCACATAAAATCCATATGATACTCCCACACACTCATGTTGCCCTGCTTAAGGACCTCGAATTCCGCAGCACGGGCCGCCATAGTCTCGGTAGGCAAGAAATGATCCATGAAGGCATCAACAAACTCATCCCACTTTGCCGGCGGGCTCCCCTCTCCACGGGAACTCTCCCACATTTCAAACAACGAATATGCCGCTCCCTTTAGATGATAGGAAGCCAACTGAACCCCCTCCTCGGTAGCCCTCATAACTCGGAGGGTCTTATACATCTCATTGGTGCCTGTGAACTCGATAGGGGCTAACCGCAGAATCCCGAAGAATCCCCTTGCTCGCTAGAGGATCCGGGAGCAGCATGTGATCGTTGGGCCTGGGAGGCCACTATCTGGGTCAACATCTTAATAACTCCCTTGAGGTCCCCATCAGAAATACCGGGACCGGAAGCTGGGACTGAAGAAGGATCAGGAACATCGGCGGGAGGGACTGTAGCACCCTCCGCTGGAGCAGAGATAGGAATAGACTGGCCTGGAGTGGAGGAGTCAGGTAGATTCAAGGGCGGGGAATCATTGTCACCCGCACCATAAGATAAAGAATTCACAGCCACTCCTAAGGTGGAATTGACCTCTAGGCCGAGTCGGGCTATCTTCTTGGGTGCCATTTCATAGAAACAATAACCAACAATTATATCACAGGGATCTTCATCATCAAGAACATAAGTTCATATCACCCAACAACTATATGAAGTCAAGGCACAATAATCCTTACCAAACAGTAATTCATATATGGTGATACCATCATTATTTAACTCAATCGAATCAATCCACAATTTATTTTCATCCTTTGCCACACTCGGTCCTTAGCTATTAGATACCTTTCCACATTAGAGTGCGTTAACATTTTTTTCATTTAATAGCACATACTGCCATATTGACATATTTGAACATTTAACGAATCTTGCACGTGGTAGGATAAGCACAAAGAATCACCCTTCATAATCTCAATTAGCATGGTAATCGACTTAAGAAAAATCAGATAATAAACTCGTATACCTCGACACAGCAGGACAATCAATCAACATATGCTCAAGCAAGAATTTCATACCGTGTGCTCAGACACCAACAAGGTAACTCTACAAATATTAAAGTTAGCCATACATACCTTGAATAGGAATTCCCCTTTTATTTTCTACCAAAATTCACCGAACCATATAGCACCGTGAATCTATTCAACAATGTGACATATTTCACTTAGAATCAGGAATAATGATCATGTCTTGAACTCACTTGAGCAGTTTATCAAACACTAGGTGTTCCTTTAGATTAAATGGCCTCTTTTTAGTGAGATATTACTCTAACCCATTTCCTTTTTACTAGATTATGACTAGTTGGTTACATGCATGCAAAATCCCTACCCCATCGTCATGAACTCACCTAACCATGTTTCATTTTTAACAAAAAACTGGAAATTAAAGTTGATGGGGTAGAAGCTTACCTCTCATGGTGAACAAAATGGCGTCCTACTTGATTAGTTCCAAGCTTGAATGATGAAGGAGGATCACTTTGAAGAAGTTGGGACTTTCTCTCTCTATAAGTCTCTCTTCCCTCTCTTTATTTTGTTCAGAAATTCTTTAAAATAAAAGGGGGAGGTGTTTTAATGATCTGGGGGTCGGGTATAAAATTAGAAATTTAACAGTCCCGAAACAGAAATGCGGTTAGGAATGCGATCACATTCCTGTTATGCGGTCCGCATTTATGTTGCATAATTGGCCCTCAAATAGGCCCAAAAGAAAAGTAGACTACCCAGGTATGCGACCACTATGTGGTCCGCATACCTGTTATGCGATCGCATAGTGTGTCGCATAACTCTCTCCGCAAAAGTCAAAGTGCAAGAATGCGACAACTATGCAGCCCGCATTCGTGAAATGTGATCGCATTCTAGGCCGCGTAGCTTTCCTCAAAATGGACAGCAAACTGTCCAGGTATGCAACCACTATACGGTCCGTATAACTGATCTGCGATAGCATAGTGGACCGCAGACCTGCGGAAATCTGGAAAATTATGTCTTTTGAGTCCCGGGGTACTTTTTACTGAATAAGGGCCCGTTTTAAATATTTCTACAGTTATAACAACACGGGGACCTATTTGGGCATTACTTTTAGCCAAAAAAATTTTCCGGTCTTTACAGTACGCCAACTCAGTAGTAATTAAAATAAATCAGGTCTAAGCAATAAGAAACACCTAAAGTCAAATCATCATTTCACAATAAGCACAATCTTTCTTTCCAACAGTTAATACGTTAAATTATCATGCTTAAAAGCTGATTTCAGTAAAAATCATTGGGAAATATACTTGCCAATAATTTCAACATAACTTTCAAGGATTTTAGTGTAAAAATGATAAAAAAACATAAAATCCCCTCAGGAAAAACATATTTCTTAAGTTTAGAGTGAAAGTGGTAAAATCATAAGTAGCCCCTCGGGCAAAACATGTATCACTAACTGCCCCTCATGCGTAACATCACTCTGAATCAACACATCATGCATACCTGACAGTCACTCATAATTAGCCCCTCAGGCAACCTCATAGTCGCTCACACCTCCCAATAACTCATCACTCGGCACTCGGCACTTGGCACTCGCACTCAGTAGGTACCTGCGCTCATTGGGGTGTCTACAGACTCCGGAGGGGCTCCTTCAGCGCAAGCGCTAATATCAAACAACCTCATGGCATATCATATCCTCACAATGAGGCCCTCTGCCACACTCAGTCAGAAACTCTCAAAAAGCCACTCGGGCCATCAGTAAAACGGGTACTCGACCCAAAACATCATTTTATATCTCAAAATAGTGTAAATAAGGATGAGTTTCGAAATCAGTTAAACATAATATGGCTGAGTGTAAATCATGACACAGTGAGGAAATAGAAGTAAAATCCCCCAATGGTTCTAAACAAGTCGTCACAAGGCCCCAAACATGGCTTATAACCCAAATATGACAATAGTCTTAAAACACGATTTAACATATGATTTAAAAGTAAACACGCAACTCAATAGTTTCCACTGGAGCAGGAATAGGAATATCCTAGCATGGGATGGAGGATTCAGGCAGATTCAGGGCCGGGGAATCATTATCACCCGCACTATCAGATAGAGAATTCGCGGCCACTTCTGGGTTGGTATTGGTCTCTAGGCCGAGTCGGGTTCTCTTCTTGGGTGCCATTTACTGAAAATTGGAACAATGCACGAGTTAGAGATCGACAACCTCACCTTTGACCACATCACACGATATAGAGTAGCAATAAAAGGGTACTTTCCTAAATGTCCATGTTTAACCAAAGAATTAGACCCTTTGACTAAAGCTTATTTTTAAGATGAATACGGGTTACTGATAATTAATGAAATGGATAAAAATGAATAATAGACAATATTGCAGAAATATTGTAAAGTGAAGTCAATTATATTCGAGAATCAGATGCCTTTACAAGCTGTATTCCCCTCCCTTATATAGGAGATTCCTATAACGTATGACTCTTGATATGGTTGCTCATTAATGACTAATTATGATATTAATGAGGCGTTACAAAGGATAACGGTAATTGGGGTACGATTGCATAACGTTCGAGTAATCAATTGTGGGTCTTTCAATCTGCTCGTAGCTTTTCCTAGATTCATTCTGACCGTGTCTCCTCCCTATTTTGACCAGGTTGATTTTCCCGTGGCTGATAAGCTCGAGAGTTTACTAAATCATTCCTCTTTGTTCCGTACCTCTTCAAAGAATCATATCCAGCTGTCGTGTTTTCCTATGTCCACGTGACTGGCTGAGTTTTCAAAAGCTGGCTTACGTGTGAAACTCTTTTTTACCAATACAGATAGTCCCCCCCACTTACCATATATTTAACGATTAATATTTGGTAAGTGGATATCATTTATGGCGGGAATATTTTACCGCCGCTTTTCCTCGAATCATTATATCCTTGTCTGCACCATAGGCATCGTTTGTCACTTCCATTTAATGCTCATACCGCATGTCCTTTTCAGATTGGTTCTGTATTTACTCGGCACCTTTTAGGGCTTTTTGCGGTTGTGCCAGTCCCGAAGTGACATCTTCAATTATTACTTTTCATCATTATTTTTATTTTTTTCCCATGTTCGACGGTTGTCCTCAAGTATAAATACCTTTCTGCTTTTCTTTGCTTCCACGAAACACTTTTCTAACTTTATCTTTTGTAAAGAACTTTCTTCTTGCCTTTGTAAACATGTCTTCTTCAAACCAACCTCAAGGAGTAATTGATATTAAAAGTTTAACGCCATATTCTGATCCGACTAGGAGTCGGAGGGGTGGTAGACTTGGAAGTCTATGATCCACTCCTTCGAGGGGCTCCTCTTCTTCTCAGATAGTTCCTTCTTCTTCAACTAGATCTCTAGTTTCTCCAAGGTTTAGGGTTTCTCGGTGTTTGTCTAGAGGTAGAGGTGAGCGCCTTCGTGAACCTGGAGTTGATGAAATTATCCCTGATGAGTTTGTTTTTGCTAGGGATAGACAAGTTGTTGTAGGCCAATCTTCTTCTCTTGAAAGTGTTGAAAGATATTTGACCTTTATAACTGAGGGTCAGATTTCCCTTGTTCGTAGGGAGTGCTTTTGGAGGTCTGACTTCCCTGTCTATATTTCGAATAGTAATCAAAGAATAACGTCTTACAAGACGGGATATTCTTTTGTTTATACGTACCCTTTCACTCTAGGGTTTAGACCCCCCATTGACCCAGTTATAATTAAGTTTTTCCATTTTTTCAATATCTGCCTAGGACAAGTTGGTCCGCTTGTGTGGTGAGTTGTCGCTTGTCTTAGGAGTTTGGCTTCTTTAGCCTCGGTTCCTTTTACTTTCAACCATCTTATTCATCTCTACTCTCCTACCTCATTTCGTGAAGGGGTTTTTACTCTGACTGCTAGAAGAAAAAGAGTGCTGGTAACCCCTACAGATGATAAGAATAGGGGTTGGTACCTCCGGTATATTGCTGTACCCACTGTGGCTTTAGTGGGTGAAGAAAATCTTCCCTTCTCTAAGAAGTGGAATCGCGCAAGTGAGTATGCTTTAGCTCACATTTATTTACTTTTTATCATTTTGACTTGAGATGTTTTTTTAACACCGTATATGTTTATTCTTCTCTCAGCAATCATGAATACTGTTGAGAATGTCTCCGGTATTCGTGATTGGGTAGAAAAATTATTGTCCGTTGCTCCTTCAGAAAAGAGATCTTGGAAGTACCTCGCTGGGAGGTATGGTTAGCATGTAAAGACCCACGGTAAGTGAAGCTCTTTGTTCTTGCTTATTTCCTTACTCGAGTCCCTTCTTTCTTTGTCGTTTAACTTTTTCCCTTTTAATAGGGTTCTCCGCTCGTGGGGTATCTGCTTCATCTATCCCGAAGATGTCTTTGGCTCAAGGCCAAGAAATTATTGTTGGTTCATATTCCTCAAAGAGGAAGATTGGTGAGTGTCGTTTCGTATAAGAAGAAGAAGAAGGTGCTTTAGTGCACAGGCCACGGGTAAGGCGGGTGGTTTTAGATGATGAGCTTACAGCCATAACCTTGCCTTCTGTGTCTATGATTGAGCCCCCTATCCTTGATGAGGTTTCACATTCCCTTATTCATGAGGGTGTTGATCTCTCTCTTGACGATGTCCCTTTGGCTGCTGCCTTTCCTTCTTCTTTGAGAGAAGTTGTATCGTCTGTTCCTCTGGCTATTTCAACTTCTGTTGTTGCTTTGCCCATAACTTCCTCGACTCTTCAACTCCCCGTGCATGCTACTTTGACCGTGGCTTCTCCATCTCCTCAACCCTCCGTGCCTGTTGATGTTCCATCTCTGCCTTACTTGCATGCCTTCCATTAAGGAGTAAGGTCATCCAGCAGAGAGATGCGACATGTGGTAATAGAGGTTCCAGTTGAGGGTATCTTTTCAAAAAAATGGGTCGGCCCGAAGTGTGGCTCAAGACATTGATAGGTCCCTCTGAGAAAACAAAGCTAGCCAGCCACGGTGCTCTTACATAGGCCAATGAGGTCGTGCATACTTCTTTGAATGTATGATGCAAGTTATCCTCTTTCATTTTCGTATATGAAATTTACCATATCTAACTGGTTTATTTCTTGTAGATTAACCTTATAGGCATGGAGCTTATGAAGAGGATTTCAAACACATACGATGAGAAAAAGAGTCGCAGGCCGATGTTGATAATTGGAAAGCATAGTATGATAGCCTAAGGATTGACATGGATGATTTAGAAGAGGAAAAGAGTACCTTGAAGTGGTAGATGAGACTCATGGCGGCAGAACTGGCAGTAGAGAAGGCTTCTTCCAGACAGGCTGATAAAGACATGAGTGTTCTGGAGTCTTCTTTCGATGAGCAGCTGTCTCGTGCCTCAAAGGAGATTAGAGACTTGAAAAACTTATTGGGGAAGAAGGAGGAATACTCAGGCGATATCGTGCAATCACTCACTCGTACTCAAGAATACCTTCGTAAGGCTTTAGACAAAGCTCAAACTTTAGAGGAGTCAATTGTACCGTTAAGGGCCGCCCATGAAGCTACGAAAGCGGAGAAGGATGAATTTAGAGCAGAGATTCAAGTATGGGCAAAGGATTATGAAGATATGGAAGAGGTGGCTGTTGTCGATGTGAGATGCGCGTACATGAATTCTCACCTTCACACATTGATGGAAATGAGTCAAGAGGGTTTTGACCTTAGTACTGAAATAACTAAAACTAAGGAAGCCATGGAGAAGGCTAACAAGGTCATAACCTCTTTTCACCTGATGGTGAGATACCAGCCGCTCATGCCTCTTCATCCTTTGTTGCTCCTTCTCCTTCTGCCAGTAAAGTCAACCCCTCTCTTGAAGAGATTTAGTTGGTTCATCCCGTTTTTTTTGTATCAACTGGTGGTTACCCGCAGTCCCATCGGGGGTAAATTTGGATTTCATTAAAGTCCCCAAATGATAACTTAGGGGCACCACAATGTATATAAAAATTTTATATGGCTAAGTATAAGTTAATACTTAGTTTTAGACATTTTAATATATTAATGTTATTGCGACTTTTGTTGAGTTTCTGTTTCACTCTTTAAGTCTTTTGCATGCTTCATTTTTCGAGGTTTTAGTTTTACCTTCGAGTTTTGCATGTGGAATGCTTTAGACTACTCGTACCTTTTTAGTAATAGGCACGGTGTCATATTAAATGTGTGCCTTTTTGTAATAGACATATTTTATGGAAGCGGGCCCTTTATAATTGACATGAAGAAGACGTCTCAACTTCATGATAATGCAATAGAGTGATAGGGATTTTACACATGTTTGAGAATGTTTCCCAAGAAAGTTTTTGTTTGAACTTCCATGACATTTTACATGTGTTTGGTTATTGTCTAAAAATCACGTTTTCAACTGTTTCTTAACAAATTTGATGTACTCTTGTATTTTGTAACTATTTTTCATACGTAGCAGTTTTTCGATATTATTACAAGGAAAAACCTATTTTTTACTAGTAACAATTTTTATAAAGATTGGGGTTTTTACCCGCAACTATTTTTGGAAACAGTTTTCTAATAAGTACGAGGGAAATTTTTTCTTATTTGTAACTGTTTTTATTTGATAACAGTTTCTTGAACAAATACAAGGATTTAGATCTTTCATCCATAATTGTTTTATTTGAGAACAGGATTTTGAATGAGTACATTGATGATGATCTTTTACCCCTAACTGTTTTTGTTACAACAACTTTGAATAAGTATAAATATGTACATTTCTTTCTCGTGACTAATAGTTTGCCTTTCAACCTGAACATGTTCGAAGGTTTTTTATTTTTGCATTAGTCTTTGTATTTGGATGGCACTTTTGATTTCTTCGTGTCACTTGTCTCGTTGGGTAGATGGGTCTTCAGGCTCGAGCTTTTGACATTCTGATAGTCTTCTTTGCTTCGTCTTAGCCTTCCATACTGTATAGTCCCCCAAGTGTTTGAGCTTTGAAGAATGAAATCTCGAGCACTTGATTATTCCTTCCTTGTGGTCCTTTTCCTGAAAAGGAAAAACATTCCGGACTCGAAGGTATATAGTTTTTTAGATGATGACTGCTTAACCCTTTTAAAACGTCCATCAGAAAGTGTAACCCTAGACCGGGAATTGTGTTATTTCCTCGCGTCTTTGCAGGTCTAATATCATCATCTGGTGATGGGTTAGCTTTGTGCCTATCATCTAAAAAAGTTAGTAAAATTTTTAAATGTTCAAAATAAAATCGAACGTGTGATACCTGACGGTGGGTATTCTTTTCTTTTAGAAGTAATACTTCTTTAGATGGATGGCGTTCCAGCTTGTTGGTAGAACTCTGCCGTCCATAGCTTCCAACTCATAGGCGCCTTTCCCAGCTATGCCTCAGATTTTGTAAGGTCCTTCCCAGTTTGGATTTAGCTTTCCTGCACCTGCTTCTTTTGCTGATTGAAAGACTTTTTTGAGGACGAAGTCCCCAATATTGAAGTACCTGAGATGAGCTTTACGGTTGTAATAACGCTCTATGATTTGTTTTTGAGCTGCCATCCATATCAATGCTGCTTCTCTCCGTGTTTCGAGCAGGTCCGGGTTAGTCCTCAATTCGTCGTCGTTTTCTCCCTTCGTGGCTGTTGAGAACCTTATGCTCGGTTTGCCAATCTCCACAGGTATTAAGTCTTCTGAGCCATAAACAAGTGTGAACGGAGTTTCTCCCGTGCCTATTTTTGAAGTTGTTCTCTATGCCCATAGTACCGCTGGTAACTCATCAGGCCAATTTCCTTTGGCTTTATCTAGCTGCTTCTTTAGATTGTTGATGATGACTTTATTCGTTGACTCAGCTTGACCATTAGCCACGGGGTGGTATGGCGTTGAAGTGATCCGATTGATTTTCCAACCTTCGAAGAATTCTGTGATTTGCGAGCCTATGAAATGTGGGCCATAAGAAGCTTTTAACTCGCTTTTCTCGCACTTGTGTGAACGCTTATACCTCTACCCATTTTGTAAAATAGTCGGTTAGCACGAGTAAAAACCGTAGCTGTCCTTTAGCTGTGGGAAGAGGTCCCACTATGTCCATACCCTATTTCATGAAAGGCCATGGGGATATTATTGGATGCAATAATTCCGCTAGTCGATGCATGTTATTGGCAAACCTTTGGCATCTATCACATTTGGATATGAAGTTCTCTGCTTCTTCTTCCATCTTAGGACAATAGTATCCAGCTTTGATTAGTGTTTTCACTAAAGATCTCGCCCCTGAGTGATTTCCACAGTGTCTTTCATGATTTTCTTTCATCACAAATTCCATCTGGTTAGGTTCAAGGAATTTAGCTAGGGGTCCTCCGATCATCTTGCGATAAAGCGAGTTACGAATAAGGCAGTACCGTGCAGCTTTACGGAGAAGTGCTTGAGCTGCTTTCCTATCTTCAGGTACGGTGCCATTCTGCAAAAAAAATAAGAATTTAGTTTCTCCATTCCCAGGTTAAGTTGTTGAAAGTTACCTCATTCCCGTCCTGGTATATTATTGAATGAAATAGTTGAACGACAATTGCATTGTCTTTGTTCGTTACTTCTGTGACTTCTGCGAGGTTAGCTAATGCATCTGCTTCTGCATTTTCTTCTCTAGGTATTTGCACTACCTTCCATGTTTTGAATTGCCTCACGAGCTCGCGTGGTTTTCAAGATACTGTTGCATTCTAGTCTCTCGAGCGATGTAAGTCCGCTGTATCTGATTTACTACCAGTTTGGAGTCGTTGTTGATAACAATTTGCTCGATTCAGAGCTCCCGTGCGAGTTCAAGCCCGGCAATAACAACTTCGTACTCTGTTTCATTGTTAGTTATAGGATAACACTTGGTAGCTTGCCGTGTCTTTTCACCCGTGGGTGATATTAAGACTATGCCTAAGCCGACACCTTTTNTACTCTGCTTCATTGTTAGTTATAGGATAACACTTGATAGCTTGCCGTGTCTTTTCACCCGTGGGTGATATTAAGACTATGCCTAAGCCGACACCTTTTATATTTGAAGAACCATCGGAGAATAAGATGCATAGGACTGGATTAGCACCGTTAAAGAGTTGTAACTCTTTTTCTACTTCATGTACAATGCAATTACTAAAGTCAGCAACAAAATCAGCTAGTATTTGAGACTTAATTGCAGTCCTAGGCTGATAGATTATTTCATGTTCACTTAATCCTATGGCCCACTTGGCTAATCTTCCTGACAATTCATGTTTATGCATAATATTTCTTAAAGGATATGAGGTCACAACGGTGATTGGGTGGCATTAAAAATATGGTCGTAATTTTCTAGATGCAATTATTAAAGCTAAGGCTAACTTTTCTAGAAGTGGATATCTAGTCTAAGCATATAGCAAAGTTTTACTTACATAATAGATATGTGATTTTTTACCTTTTTCTTCTCTTACCAATACTGCACTTATATCAATTTATGAGACAGCCAGATAGATGTACAATCTCTCCCCTTCTTTTGGCTTTGAAAGCAGTGGTGGTTTCGATAGATAAATCTTCACATTCTTGAGGGCTTGCTGACATTCTTTAGTCCATTCGAACTGATTCTGCTTTTTGAGAACTGAGAATAATTTAAAACTTTTTCGGAAGATTTAGAAATAAACCTACCCAAAGCTGCTATTCTCCTTGTTAATCTTTGAACTTCCTTTTTATTTGTTAAAATATCACGTATTTCCTCTATAACTTTAATTTGAGAGGGATTTACCTCTATTCCTCTGTTCGATACAAGGAAACCCAAATATTTACCTGATTGCACTTCAAAAGCGCATTTCTCTAGATTTAACTTGATATTATACTTGCGTAAAATATCAAAAGAAGTAGAGAGATGCTGGAAATGGTCTTGTGCTTGTGTTGATTTTACCAACATATCATCAATATAGACTTCCATCGTCTTTCCAAGATGTTCTTGGAACATTTTAGTCACTAACCTTTGATAGGTGGCTCCAGCGTTTTTCAAGCCAAAAGGCATAACTTTATAATAGTAAGTCCCCCTGTTTGTAATGCAGAAAGTTTTTTCCTCATCTGAGGGATTCATTTTAATCTTATTATAACCAGAATATGCATCTAAGAAGCTCAATAATTCATGACTTGCTGTGGCATCAATCATTTGATCTATATGTGGAAATGGGAATGAATCTTTGGGGCATGCTTTATTTAAGTCAGTATAATCTACGCATACTCTCCACTTGCCATTCTTTTTAGGTACTACCATGGTGTTTGCTAACCATTTAGGGTACGTTACCTCTCGTATCAAACCAATCTTCAGAAGGTTTTGTACCTCTTCGTCGATCACTTAGTTCTTGGATGGTCCTTGATTTCTTTTCTTTTGCTTAACAGGTACAAATGATAGATCTTCATTTAGTTTATGAGTCATAACTTCTGGTTGGATGCCTGTCATATCTGAGTGGGACCACGCAAAGCAGTCTGCGTTAGACTTTAAATAATCAATTAACTTACCTCTTCGAGTGGGGCCTAGCCTCGTGCCAATATACACTTTCTGCTCAGGCTTTTGTTCAGATAATGAAACAGCTTCGAGCTCCTCCATAGTTGTTTTGATGTGCTCATCTTCCTCCGGTTCATGAATGGCGTTTGGTCTGGAATCTGCATTTGTATGGTATAGTACACCTTCTGTGGTAACTTGATTATCCTTCTCGTAAGTACTTTCTTTTATACCTATTTCAGCAATAATACCTTCTGTACCTATTTGGGTAGTAATTTCTTTCATGCCTGTTTGGGCGGCGTTACCTTCTTGGGAGATTCCCTTATCTCGTAATTCTTCCACCTCTATTTTCTTGTTGTAGTGTATCACAGAGTTTATATTTCTTGCAGTCTGCTGATCGCCTTTGATATTTTGAATCCCCCATTCAGAGAGGAATTTAATTACCTGATGCAACATGGACGGTATCGCTTTCATGTCGTGGATCCATGGTCTTTCCACGATCACATTATAAGACATGTCAATATTGATGACTTGGAACCTGGTACTTTTGAGCACCCCCTCAGCACAAGTGCTAAGCTCAATTTCTCCTTTTGTTATAACCGTAGAGTTATCAAACCCTGATATGGCTCGTGCCCTTGTGATTACTTGATTCCCCAGTAGCATTTCTTCCATGACTCTTAGTAAAATGATATTGACTGAACTACCTGGATCAATCAATACCCTTTTTACGTTGGTATTATGAATAAGTAAAGATATTACCAGAGCATAATTGTGCGGAAGCATTAATCCGATGATATCTGCATCATCGAAGGTTATATTGTCTTCTTCCATATTTTCACGAGCCTATTTTCCATGTGTAATTGTGAACTTCGTGGTTGTTTTGCAGATCACTCCATTTATTTCTTCACCTCCGTGTATCACGTTTACGGTTCATTTTGGAGAAGGAGGCTTTGGGGGCTCCGGCATGTTCCTCATACATGCTTGTTTACCTTTATCACTAAACAATTCTTTTAAATATCCATGTTTTAATAAATTTTCTACCGCACCTTGTAAAAATATGCAATCCGCAATTTTGTGCCCATGATCGTTGTGGAATTCATACCAGTGATCTGGGTTCCTTCTACTTGGATTTGACCGTATCTCTTTGGGTCACTTAACCTTGTCTCCCATGTTCCTCAATATTGAGACAAGTTCAATAGTACTTACATTAAAAGTATGATACGAATTTGAGTATTATGTCTAGGTCGTTCATCTCGATCTTTTCTGGATCTGGACGAGGATGAGACTACGTCTTTTCCTTGTGATCTATAGTCCGACTTAGTGTTTTCGAACTTGAGGCGAATATCGCGTCCCGAGGGTCCTAAGTAATGATGGTACATGTTTTACCTTATATTCTATCTGATTCAGGACGTCTGGATCGAGAATGATCTTCATCTCTCGAACGAGCAATGATATCTTTTTCTATTCAGAGTTTAGTATTGTACCTGTTATATACATCATTCCATGTTGTAGCGGAAAATTCTATTAGACTTTCCTTAAGTCGTCTCGTGGCTTCTGAGCTTTTATCGTTTAGGTTGCTTGCAAATGCCATGGCTGCCCAGTTATCAGGCACCCTGGGTAACTGCATTCTTTCTCGTTGAAACCTGTCTACGAACTCACGAAGTAGTTCCGTGTCTCCTTGTTTTATTTTGAATATGTCTTCCATTCTCTTCTCAACTTTTTTTGCACCATAGTGTGCTTTATAAACGAATCTGCAAGCTAAGCAATAGAGTCAATAGAATTTTCAGGGAGAAGAGAATACCAGGTTAGGGCCCCTTTGGTAAGTGTTTCCCCAAATTTTTTGACAAGGACTGATTCAATCTCTTGTTTTGTTAAGTCGTTGCCTTTTACCCATTAGTGAAAGCACTCACATGGTCACGTGGGTCAGTTGTTCCATCATATTTGGGAACGTCAGGCCTTTTAAACTTCTTGGGTATAGGCAAGGATGCCGCACTTGGCTTCCAAGGTTGTTGATAATACCTATCAACATCAATACCTTTGATGATAGGTTGTACTCTAGGAATTTGTTCGATGCGATAGTTCCGCTCCTTCATCTGTTTCTGCATGGTTAGCAGTAAATTTTTTAATTCTGAGTTATTAGATATACCTGGTCTCGTTTCGAGAGATTCATTAGGAGTGTCTCCTCTTCCTGAGTTTGCCAACCCAAATTGAGGATTTTCCATGGTGATGGTGTTATTGGGGGGTGGCATCGGCGGTGTAGGTAACGTTGCCGGTAATCCTCTTGCAAATTCTTGCGAAGCTTGGCTCACATACTCTGCAATCATTTTCTTTACACGATCTTGTTCCATAGTTTGATCATTATCACCATTGTTGTTATTGGATCTTTCTGGAGATTGTTCCCTTGAACCACGTGGTGTTCCTGAAGGCGATGGAACTGGGGTTCCACTCCTTTGCTAATTGTTGTCGTTAGACTTTGACATTGTTCAGAGGATATCACTTGAAAAGCAAACAAAGATTATCAGATTCTCGGTAACGGAACCAAGTTTAACCAAAGAATTAGACCCTTTGACTAAAGCTTATTTTTAATATGAATACGGGTTACTGATAATCAAGGAAATGGACAAAAATGAATAACAGAAAATATTGCAGAAATATTGAAAAGCGAAGTTAATTATATTCGAGAATCAGATGCCTTTACAAGTTGTATTCCCCTCCCTTATATAGGAGATTCCTATAACGTGACTCTTGCTATGGTTTCTCATTAATGACTAATTATCACATTAATGAGGCGTTACAAATGATAACGGTAATTGGGGTACAGTTACATAACGTTCGAGTAATCAATTGTGGGTCTTTGAATCTGCTCGTAGCTTTGTCAAGATTCATTCTGACCATGCCTTCTCCCTGTTTTGACCAGGTTGAGTTTCCCGTGGATGATAAGCTCGAGGGTTTACTAAATCATGCCTCTTTGTTCCATACCTCTTCAAAGAATCATATCTAGCTGTCGTGTTTTCCTGTGTCCACGTGACTGGCTGAGTTGTCAAAGCTGGCTTACGTGTGAAACTCTTTTTTACCAATACAGTCCATGCAGCCCCCTAATTATAGATGTGGTCGACAACACACCGATAAGAAGGGCTCTACTAGACATGGCTTCGAGACATCATAGGACACATTTAAAACCTTAGGCTCAGATACCATGATTTTCACGCCCCAAAAACCGAGGGACGAGACCGGCACCTAACCGGGTGAACCCAGTCAAGCGGACCTTTACATACATTACTTTCCAATATGGACCACGACTCTGAATACGTATAGTTACTACCCAAAATACATATATACACCCACATCTTGTCTACGGAGCCTTTACGAATACTAGGAGTTCATACTCTACTTGCCGACAACAAGGCCCCGGCTATACTTTACAATACATAACAAATTCAAAAGAGATGGCATGAATTACACACGGCCCCGGGAGGAAGTGGGATCACCAGTACTTGCTGAAAGAGGAGGAGGAAGCACCACCAACGGCGAGCTGAGCTACGTGTTATGGATCCACCTACATCCATATGAAATATGTCGCGACCCCGGCAAAAGTGACATTAGTACTG
>ML402568.1:446409-735191 GCA_005239525.1 Nicotiana knightiana | reverse complement strand
GTTGTGTCTACGATGTGTACCTGCTGCTTTTGTCTTGATTCTTCCACCTTCTTAGTAAGTATATTCATCTGTGTTATCAAGGTGGCCACATTCTCTGCAATAGAATTATATGGATCAAATGGCATTGAGTGAACTACAGGAGTAATGGGTGCATTCTTTGTTGTCCATCCTGAATTCTGTGCCATTTTATCAAGTAAGATTTGACTTTCTCTCCACGTTTTGCTCAAGAATGATCTACCAGCCGAAGCATCAACATTTGCTTTAACAGTATTAGCCAAACCCATATAAAAATGCTGCCCCAACATTTGCTCTGGAATACCATGATGTGGACATATAACCAACATCCCCTTAAATCGTTCCCATGTCTCTTGCAGTGTTTGAACTGGTTTCTGTCTGAAGCTCAAGATTTCATCAATTTGTTGAGCAGTCTTGTTGGGTGGATGAAACTTGTTCACGAACTGTTTGACTAACTCCTCTCATATGGTAATGGAATTGATGGGGAGTGAGTTTAGCCAAGTTTGGGCAGTGCCAGTCACTGAGAACGGAAACAACAACAGTTTTATTGCCTCCTGAGTGACGTTAGGCTGCCTATGAGTTTTGCAAATTGACAGGAAGTTTTTCAAATGCTGCTGGGGGTCTTCGATGTATGACCCTGAGAATAGCCCTTTGTTCTGCAATAAGTGCAGCATATTATTTGTTATTTGGAAGGACTCGACCTGAATCTGAGGAACCAGTATCGCTGTGGCCAAATTCTCAGCTGTGGGTTGTGACCAGTCATATAGGGGAGCCTCTGCCCCTATTTGAGCGACTAGGTCTACCACATCATCCCCATTATTGTTACGGTTGTGTGGATCTTCCATGTCGGTTTCAATTTGTTCAATTTGTGGTTGATGTTTGCTTTTTCGGTTGGTCCGGTTTAGGGCCTTGAAAACTTTCTCGGGGTCTGATAAGGCTTCAACTACTTCACCAGTCCTCGATGAGTTTCTAGGCATGCACCTGCAACACGTTAGCAAACGTTAAACTTTCAATGTAAAAACGAAAATTTAAAGAAAATTGACTATATTTCAGAATTTTGTATTTCTTCCAACTCAATTGATAATACCGTTAATTCCCCAGCAACAACGCCAAAATTTGATCACGCTCAACTATGTCTAATAAAAGACTAAGAGGGCCGCTGCAAATATAATCTGGGGTATTACGCCCAAAGTCGATCCCACAGAGAATTGTACGTATCAATTGAGTCTATAAAATACTAAACTAGTGTTTAATCAATTTTCTCAAGACTTTTGAATATCAATTTGTGTTGTTTAACTAATTCTACTAACAAAATAATAAACTAGTAATTGACTAACAATTTAATGTAAACAATGATAATAAAGGTCTAAGGTTATGGTTTCCCCCGTTGGTGAATTCTTTCTCGGATACTTCTTATAGCTTGATTAATCGTCTCTATCAATCATGAACACTCTATCTACCATAAATCTCTCTCAAGTAATTATGATAATTTACTAGACGCACTCTCTCAAGTTACGCTAGCTAGATTGCATTACAGTTCACTTTAGATTGCACCCGAGGTATCGTTATCTCTAATCCAACCTCTAAACCCTCGGTTATGACTTTCGTCTATACTCTGGGAGTGGTGTTGTTCAAACAATTACCTAAATATGCACTCTCTCTCAAGTAGATACATAATAAATAGGCACAGCTAATTGAGGGCCCTTCAATCAACTACAACAAGAACGTAGTTGAACAAATAGAGATGAACAATCAACCAAACTATATTAATATCACCATAAGTTTATCCCCCAACGGGTACCTCCAAAACCCTAGGTTAAGAAAATTAGCTACTCATATTCATAAGAATTAATTATAAAATAACTTGCATAATTGAACTACAAAATAATAAGTAATAGCTATGAAAATCGATGTTTGCTTCACTGAGTAGTAATCCACAGGTTTTTCTTCACTTCAGTGGCTTCCTTCTCTTTCGAATCCCCCTTCAAGTTGTGTTTTGGGGTCTATTTATATGTTTAGGACAAATCCTAAACATGTAGGAGACTTCTATTCCAACCGGGAAACACTTAAACTCTTCAAAACTCGGAATTGATTGGACATCGGGACGCGTTTGGGCTCAAACACCCCCTTAACGCCAGGGTAGGCCTGGCGTTAGGGCCCAAACGCCCCCCTAACGCCAGGGTCAGCCTGGCTTTAGGGGCCAAACGCCCCACTATCGCCAGGGACAACCTGGCTTTAGGGGCCAAACGCCCGGCTAACGCCCGGGTGTTTCCTTTTCGACTCTTAAGCGTTTTTGATGTATTTGCATCCATTTAGCTCGGTTTCCATCTCCAATGCACCTACACATGAAATAAACTCCATTATGCATATACAAAGTGTATTTTTATCATTAACGCACATAAAATATAAGGCATATAACATGTTAAACCATGAATTCTAGCCACGCAACATAAACCGCAGGGTGCGTTTCACATGGCGCGATTCGCAATATGTACAAAAACACATCGTGTACACATACGCGTGACAAGATTTAAGTGCCGATTTTTAAAATAAAATCAAGGTACGCGTTCGCGCGGCTTTGGAGTTTTTTGTTAAGTAATTAAGCGTGACAAATTTTGTACACATACACGTGACATGATTTGAGCATTGATTTTCCAAATTAAACCAAGGTACACGTTCGCGTGACTTTGGCCAAATAATTTTAATATTAAGGGCTATTAATTATGTACACGTATGCGTGAAATAATTTTTAGCGCATTAAATAAGATGAGTACACGTACGCGTGACTCGTCTTAGGATAACTTTTTTTTTAAAAAAAAAAGCGGTAAATGGTGAAATACACATAGGTCCTAAAAATCAGTGATTCAACAATTTATGCCAATTTAATCATTAAGCGACCGTGCTAGAACCACAGAACTTAGGAGTGCCTAACACCTTCTCCCGGGTTAACAGAATTCCTTACTCGGATTTCTGGTTCGCAGACAATTTAAACAGAGTCAAAATTCCTCGGTTTTGGGATTTCTATTAAATAAATGGTGTCCCGGAACACCGTAAAAGATTCGGGTAGAGACTCTGAATAAAATAAATCCCAAAATAGAATAATGTCACTTAAAGTGGAAAAACTCTCTTATCCACTCTCACCGGTGAAAAAGAATGTGTGACAGCTCTGGCGACTCTGCTAGGGACTATGAACCCAGAATCTCTGGTTCATGGTTCAAGAATTCGAGCTTTTTATGTGATTTTACTTGGCTTTATTAAACGGTGATATTACTATATTTTGTGCATTCAAATGTGCTAAATGTTATTTATTTACCGCTTTGATATTTATTTGAACTGTATTTAAACTGTTTTCTTACGCCTCCCTACTGAGTCTTCTAAAATTGGTGCACACGTTCGCGTGGCCCGAATTTCTGTTAGAGGTCATACCAAGTAAGAAATACGGGGATGGACTAGCCACTAGGCCGGATAGCCTTTTGTGCTACCGGTACGTTGCTCCCACCTCGACTCGAGTTGTCCGCTCGGGTAATCCAGGTCTAGAACAAAAACCCCAGGTTTAAACATAGAATGACAAAAACTCATGCCGGATCCCTAGTAGGAATGATTATCTGCGTCACGTGCATTTTTGACTTAGGGGACTCAACATAGGGGTTGGGTCCATCTAGGACAGGTGTACCCGAAACAAAAAAGACCATCCTGATGCATCCTATTTGCTGTGTACGCATTATTTGTTTCGTCTTGTTGGTTGATCGGCTAAAGAAAGAAAGAAAAATAATAGAAAAACCAAGAGTGAGGGAGGATAGAAATTTATCAGTTTTGGAAAACCCTGATAGTTGAAAAATACCCCGAAACTCAGCCAAAATTTTCCGAAAAAAGGAGGAAAAGGAATTTCAAAATAATTGAAAATGAGGAGAAAAAGAATTTTAAAATAAGTCAAAATCATTTTCCTTAGTTATGTCAAAACTGACCGAACTACGCGGGTTTGATTGTTATCGGATATGTGATACATAGGCAAACCTCATCGGGTCCGCCCACCAATTTTCAAGAAAAAAGTTCAAAAATATTTTCTTTTATATTCTTCTCAAAATCCAAAACAAAAACAAAAAAATATCTTCATGCTTTTTCAGATGTTTTTTTTCGAAAAAAAAATTCAAAATTTTAAAATTTTTTTTTTCTTTTTCTCTAGATGTCGTTTCTTTTATAAATTCAAAATAAAATTTCAAAATCCAAAAATATATTATTTCTTATTTAGAAGTCTTTCTTTCAAAATTCCAAAAAAAAAAAAAATAAAAAAAAAAATTTCTTCCTTCTTTAGAAGTCTTCACACAAAAAAAAAAAAATTGAAATCCAAAGACATATTTTCTTTGTTAGGAGCATTCATAGTCTGAATTGTATAAGAATATGAGTTACTTTATTTACTTTATTCCTGATTTCCTGAACTACGTAATGATCTGATTCATGCGGCGTCATGATACGTAGGCAATCTTCATCGGATGCAATCATAACCATAATTAATCTGAAAAAAAATTGAGACAAGAAAAAAGCATAAAAATAAAGAGCATTAAATTCAAAAGGAAATAAACCAATAAGCCGGATGAAGCTTGAAGCCTTCCAAAATCATTTTAGAAATGAAAATGGCATTAGGTGCATGACATACAATGTGTGATTAATATCTGCAAAATGCCTAACTCTAACATGTTTGTTGTTTGTCATTTTTAAAAGATAAAGTTAAACAGAGGTGGTTGGTTTGTGGTTTAAACTGGCGACTCACCCTTACAACACGAGATCAAAAGGAAAAAATAGAATGACAAACAATAGTGAGAATGAGTCAGATAATGATGATGTCCATGGACAATTGGTCGAACAAGGTACGGGACTGGTTAAAGAAGTTAGAGTGTTGAAACAACAATTGGCAGAGATGTACCAAGCTTGGGTGAATGGACAGTCACCGCCCCACTACCTATAGGGCCTTCGGATAATATTCATAATGTGTCAGTTGCAAATCAAGTGCCCATCTCCATAACAAATAACCCATTGTACCAACCTGGATTCAGTCCAAGCATTCACTTTCCCACTATCCCCAATACCCCCGTTCCACGTCCTCCAATCGTACCTCTCAGAAATGACCCACCTATTGTACCCATTGTTCGTACTTTCACCGTTCCTCAACTAGCTCTTGCTCAAAATTCCAACAATGATCCAAAACCTAATGCTCATGATGCCCAACATCACTCTCCAAAACAGACTTTCAAGGTTCCAGATTCATACAAGCATACTCCTCAGAACATGTTCCCAGTTGAGATCGAAAAGCCTGACAAGAATATGGAACAAGAGAAAATGACTAGAAAAATGAAGATCTTGGAACAAACCTTGAGAAACATACATGGTTTGGGAGGCCACAAGAGGTTGTCCTTTAATGATCTATGCATGTTCCCCCATGTCCATTTGCGACCCGGTTTCAAGACCCCCAAGTTTGACAAGTATGACGGACATGGTGATCCCATTACCCATTTGAAAAGGTATTGTTACCAATTAAGGGGAGCAGGAGGCAAAGAAGAATTACTCATGGCTTATTTTGGGGAAAGTTTGAGAGGAAATGCTTCCGAGTGGTTCATATATCAAGACATCTCTCGCTAGCACGTTTGGAACGACATGGCTCAAGATTTTGTTATACAGTTTCAGTACAATATTGATATAGTTCCAGACCAATCCTCTCCTTTNGAGAGCAAGCTGCTAGGGTCAAACCACCAATGAAAGAGGCAGAAATTATTGACTATTTTCTCCAAGCTCAGGATCCTGATTACCTGCATTGCATGTTGGCCGCTATTGGTAAACCTTTCGCTGAGGCGATTAAGATTGGTGAAATAGTTGAGAATGGCATGAAGTCGGGCAAAATTGTGAGTCAGGAAGCCCTTAAGGCGACCACACAAGCAATTCAAAGCGGGTTAGACAGTTTTGGAAATTGAAAAAAAAAGAAAGAGGAAGGATCCATACAGGATGACAATGATGAAGTTTGCCAGGGTCTCAAGGAGATGTTCTATGAGATCAATATGGTTCAGGTTGGCGAGGGCCCCAACCGTGCAAGTGTTTAGCTCATTGGTCCAAATACCTCGCTCAACAACTGGGAAGCAACTCCTCTTCCCATCAGGAAGGAGCCTTGTTAGTCTGTTTTGTTGCTTTTTCTGTATTTGGATTATTTTAAGGGTTGTAATCCAGATATTTTAGTTTAATTACTTTGCTTTGATGTTAACCCTTCTTCCTTTTCAAATTCAATAAAACGAAGTTCCATTTTCTTAGTAAAATTCTATCTTTTCCTTTTCCTAATTTTTGTTAATTTCTTATCCGTTTCAGTTTCTTTAGTGCTGGATTTAAAAATATGACATGCATGCGGAATTCATGCCGAGATCTTAAAAAGCTGTTTAATATCGAAATAATGAATCAAGAAGTTGAGATTCCCTCTCTCCTAATCATAGTTGAAGCAGGGGTCGAAGACATTGACTGGGTCAAGTCCCGATGGGAACAGTTGATTTTAATTGATGAAAAGCATTTGGCGGCAATTTGTTTTGGTCAATTATACCAACAAAGAATGGCAGGCGCTTACAACAAGAAAGTGCGCCCAAGAAATTTGAGGTAGGACAACTTGTTTTGAAACATATCTTTCCGCACCAGGAAGAAGCAAAAGGAAAATTCGCCCCGAATGGGAAAGGTCCTTACATTGTCAAGAAAGTATTGTCAAAAAAAGCTCTACAATTGGAAGATATAGAAGGAAAGGTGACTGGTATATCCGTCAATGCAGATGCGGTCAAGAGATATTATGTCTGACATGACTCTATTGGGGCATTTTTATACTTAGCTTTCTCAGGTTAGGATGACGAAAGGCTATCATTCTTGCTACCCAAACACTGGTCAACTACCCTAGTTAGCCCTTTGAAGCCTTGTTTATATTATTCTTTGTTTTCCCCTTTTTTGGAACCAATGTACTAAAAAAAAAAGAAAAAAAAAGCAAAAATAAATCATTAATACGAGTTCATGTTAATTGAACTACGTTCGACCTGATTCCGAGAGGATACGTAGGCAGCCTCACTCTGGAGTTCGGTCACACTAAAACAAAAATTTACATTTCCCAGTATTCAAAGAAACTGGGGCATGATTTTATTTTATTTTTCGACAGTTTTCCGTCAAAATGGTTCCAAAAGTTGTAATTCAGTTGAATAGTTCTTTTTACCTTTCCCTTTTAAGATCTTCTGATCAACTTTCGAGAATCCTAAGTTGGTATATTACGGTGATGCCTCGGCCATTGTAAAGAGAGAAAAATAAAATGTGAGAGTCTTATTGGTGAAAACCTTCACGGGCACTATAAGGCGATAGTGAGTTGAGAGAAAAACAAATGAGCGAGGTCAATTGGTGAAAACCCACAAAGGGCATCATTGATCGATTTAGGCCTTCATATATCCCAGCACAAGCATGGTTAAGACAAAGAACTCAGTTTCAAAGTGAAGTTTACAATGAATTTTGAGAATTAGACGGTTCAGACGGATCAGGCATCTAGTCCAAAGTGCATGTCATGTTAATTGAAGTTCAACATATTCCTCCAGATAAGTCCTTTTCATTTTTATTTTTCTTCTCTAAAAGGTATACTTCTTGATTAAGTTGTAATACCTATTAGTTTACCTTCTTGTTTTCTTTCATACCATTCTTTTTGAATCCCTTTCAGTCTAATTTCATCAAAGCAAAGCAAAGAAAATGCCACAAAATTGGTTACAGTTTTCCTTTTATATGAAGCTAAACTTTCTGGGCATGAACATTATGGGCAAAGGCATAGAGCCATCTTTGAGCTTCCCTGACGAGCAAAAGCTTGAAGGACTGAACAATGTGTCAAGAGTCAATAAAAGTTACTCAGTTAAAAGTTGTTGTTGGAGCAAGGTTGTTTTCACCATAAACATAAATGGTGATAGGCGCAAAATAGTCAGGTTCTAATATTGAGAAAGAAGATATCCAGAAACAATGACAGAATCTCCAGGTAATTTGTACGACCATCGATGGAGTCAGTTTTTCTAACAAGTGTAATGGACACAAGGTCAAGTGGCCCAAGAGATCAAGGCCACAAACTAACCACCATTTTAAAAACTAATGAATCTTTCTTTGTTCAGAACAGGAACAAAACAATTTTAGGAAATAGTTCGTGAAAAGACGAACACCACCAAGTGAAGTTATCGAATCCTTAGTTTTCTTCTAATATACATGTAATCATGTTATTCTTAGTTTCATTATAGGGAATAAATACACTATCCTTAACACAGGGTACCATATCCCCTGGTCGCATTACTTATTGCCAACACAGGGTACTACATCCCCTGGCTGCATTTATTTTCTGCCTACATAGGGTATGACATTCCCTAGTAGCATCTCAGAGTGCCACGAGCCTCATTTTATTGTCAACATAGGGTACTACATCCCTTGGTTGCATTATTTTGTGCCTACATAGGGTACGACATTCCCTAGTAGAATCTTAGAGAGCCAAAAGTCTCATCTTATTGTCAACACATGGTACTATATTCCTTGGTCGCATTATTTTCTGCCTACATAGGGTAAGACATTCCCTAGTAGAATCTTAGAGAGCCAAAAGTCTCATCTTATTGTCAACATAGGGTACTATATCCCCTGGTCACATTATTTTCTGCCTACATAGGGTACGACATTCGCTAGTAGAATCTTAGAGAGCCAAGAGTCTCATCTTATTGTCAACACAGGGTACTACATTCCCTGGTCACATTATTTTCTGCCTACATAGGGTACGACATTCCCTAGTAGCACCACAGAATGATGCAAGCATTATCTTATTGTCAACACAAGGTACTACATCCCCTGGTCACATTTATTTTCTGCCTACATAGGGTACAACATTCCCTAGTAGAATCTCAACGATCTATGAGCCTCATCTTATTTCCAACATAGGGTATTACATCCCCTGGTTGTATTTCTCGTTGCTAACATAGGGTACGACACTCCCTAGTATCATCTCGGTGAGCCAAAAGCCTCATCTTATTGTCAACACAGGGTACTATATCCCCTGGTTGTATTTCTCATTGCTAACATAGGGTATGACATCCTCTAGTAGCATCTTAGGGTGCCACGAGCCTCATCTTATCGTCAACACAGGGTACTACATCCCCTGGTTGCCTGCATTCTTGTTAACACTGGGTACGACATCCCCTATTGTTTAAAAAAAAAATCTTTTTCAATTCTTTATTCTGCAATAGCAAAAATAGTTTAATGTGCTTTCAATAACTCACAATAATTTCCTAGTGCAAACTGGGGCAGAAAAGTTTTGTTTGTTTTGTTTGTTTGTGATGCCTTGTAGGTTTTTCCACAAAGCACGAATTGGATGTGCAAAAAAATAAGATTCCGGCTCTCGCCCGAGAAAGTGGAACGTTTGATCTCAACACCAGCCGCAAGAATCTTTGACAGGATGCATGCACAAACAAAGGATTTCAAGATCCATCTTCTTATCACCGGATCAAGAAGTAAGCCTGTGAGAATATTTCATATTCTTTTATATCGAAGAGCATCAAGTTTCAGTCTAAAGTCAATGAAGGTTCATGCCATCCATCGTTGGGAAGAGCCACCCGGTTCACACAAAAACTACCTTTGGAAAGAACCGTGGCCTTAAGAAAACCAAAGGCTTATTGATCACTGTTACCTTGAAAATGGTAATTATAATTATATTTGATTATGTGGTTCTAAAAATACGTGATCTATTTTAATACCAGTTGTTTAGGCAGTATATTCTAGGTGGGCAGTGAGAAAATGAAATAAGAACGAAAGGTAATGAAATTATGCAAATCGAACAGTGGAAGGATGAGGTCTCGAGCTTGATCGGAATGGACCTCGAGGTCGAGCTCAAAGGCTTCACAAGGGGCTGTCGAGAACAATATAGCTGTATTGAAGGCCTCGAGAATGGCCTATTTGTTATCAATAATGAGAAATAAATGAAGAACAACTTATGAACACAATAAATGGAAGGCAATAAATCAGTGAAACAATTGTAGAGAATGTTTGAGTTAGAGAGCAGAAAATGTTCTTGTTCTTGTATTGAATATAATACCTCTTACAAAGTGACAAGGGTACCCTTTATATATGAGGGGGAATCCTAACATAGTACATGTGTAACTAGTACAAAAGGGAGATGGCCGGTACAACCATTTATTGCCACGGTACGGGCCTGTACTATTTTGCGTACTTGGTCAG
Source organism: Nicotiana knightiana (assembly GCA_005239525.1). Taxonomy (NCBI): domain Eukaryota; kingdom Viridiplantae; phylum Streptophyta; class Magnoliopsida; order Solanales; family Solanaceae; genus Nicotiana; species Nicotiana knightiana. The sequence goes on along the minus strand of ML402568.1, from coordinate 724,931 downwards.
CTTTAACCACGTGCCTTTTGGGAATTTCCCGCCTTTCCATTATGGTATTCTATCTACACTACTTCGGGGTCGAGAACCCTTGATGTTCCCCCTCTATGCCAAAACTTTAACCTTCGAGCCTTCTGAGTGCCGTAATGATCGTAAAATCGGGTTCTCCGATTTTAGCTGTATACGGATAGTTCCCTCGTTTCTTAGAGTGGAGAGATAAGAAACGGTCTTTACTTCTTGCCTCTTCGATATCCCTATTATGCCGTCAGTCTCTTTAGAGCATTAAATGATGTGACATAAAAAACTGCACAAAGGTCGCTGTCAACACATTTCTCGAGAAGCCCACGAACCGTCATTGGTTTGACCTTTCCGCTTCAAACATGCCCAAAGGGCCTCTATAAATACTTCAATCACCTGCTTTCTCATAATTTTACATCTTCTTCAAACCTTCAAACTTTTATTAAGTGTTGTTCACTCTTACCTTCTATCTACGTTTGCTTCTTCCTCTTCTCTCTTCAAAACTCAATTATAACCATGGCAAAAACTTCCAAAATGGTACCACAAAAGAAGGGAGTTGCTTCTTTATCACGCCCGTCTAAGAGTAAGTCAAAAACTCCTCCTACCATCGAGCAGTGCATCTCTAGTACTTTCGACACTGTCTCTGATTTCACAATTGAAAAATCCCCTTCTACATCGGTCCGATGCGAGCCCATGTCCCGATACATAAGTATAGTATGGATATAGAGAGGGTAAAAATTGACTACCATTGGGGGAGGCAGCGAGTGGAAATCCCTATAGCTGATGAATGCATAGTCACGCATAAGGGCTTTCTCAGGGTATACACATACCCTTTTACCTTAGGGCCCGTAGATTCTTCCTCTCCACCGATTGACCCGGTGATTCTCGACTTTTGTCGTCAATACCGAGTGACACTCGGTCAGATTTATCCTTCTTTTTGGAGGATTGTATATATGATTCGACATATTACCAACATGGTCGAGGGAATGAATTTCACCCTCGACCATTTGATCAGATTATACAGCCCTCGTCTCTTCTGAGGGGACCTAATTAAGCTGCACCGTCGATCTACCAAGGCGTTCTTCGCCTGCATCAATGAGGATAAGGATCGGGGATGGATGAGCCGATTTGTTAGAATCAGAATATCGGACGTCGTCCCTGCTGATAGGATGCCATACCCGGAGGAGTGGAATATGAAGCGTAAGTATCCCCATATTGATTATGTTTTACCACCTCTTTTTCTCCCATCAATCTGAATACCCTCTCTTTCGACTATGTAGCCACCGTCTGGTTCCCCGGCACGGTCCAAGACCTTCCGGGGTGGGTCAAAATTTTGGACTTCGCCTTTCCATACAACAAACGCATCTGGCGCGATCTGGCTAAAACACGATGTTAGGCTAAGAACCACGATATGCTCTCATTGTTATTGTTTTTTCATTCTTTGTAAGTTTTTTCGATGGTGGTGTTTTTTGATATAACACGCTTGTGCAGGCCTTGGGGAAGGCGTATTGATAAGACATCCCCTGCTGGTGGGGAAGAGGCGCGGAGATTTCCAAGGACAAGAAAAGGAAGAAGGAGGCCTCGGCGGAGTCTCCAAAATCCAAAAAGGCTAAGGCTCAGAAGCCCAAAACCGATGCCACGGTCCTATCCTCAATGACCGCTGAGAGCCTACGAGCCGAAGAAGATAGCGATGATACTTTCCCTTTGGTACAAATGGCAAAGCGAAGTGCTGATGCTTCGAAAATTGCAGGGCAGAAGACTACCGAGGCTGAGGTTGCCGGAGCGGGCCCGCCTTGTGCCGATGAGATCCTTGAGGAGGGTTCGAGTACAGTCCCCGAGTCGTTTGTTGGACATGGCTTAGTCTGTACTGATGAGATCGAGGGGCCCATTTATGATACTTCTCAGGGGCGAGAGGAGGCCTCGATGGAGGCCGATGTTGTAGGTGGATTCTAGTCGGGCCCATAGTTTTCCCTTGGGGTGATACGAGATGCCCGGGACGGGAGTGCTCCCGGTTTGGGAACTTCTTATGGAGAGGGCGATGCCTTTAGAGATTATTTTGAAGGTGTTGAGTAGGAGGCCGATATCGATTCCCCTTTTGCGCTCTAGGAGGCCGAGAGGCTTCAAAAGCAGGTAATCTTCTTTGATATAATATTCTATGCCTTGAATTTCTATTCTTTCTTTTCTTAATTTCTTCTTTTGTGCTGCAGATAGAGCGGCTGTATGACCAAGCCTTCTCTAAGATGCAAGATGAGTTGACTCATCGTGGAGAGGAGCTTGAGAAGATCATATCGGACTCAGTTGACCTTGAGGCTCTATGCGCCCAAAAAGAGGAGGAGTTGAGCAACCTCCGGGCAGGCTTGGAGAGGACGCTCCAAGAGAGGGCCGATTTTATCGAGTAGGTACTCTGGTACTCAATATTTTTACCTTTTATCTCCATGCTCGGTGTTAATTAGCTTGTCTTCTACATATTTTAGATTAGGCGGAAGGACGCCCCAGTGGGGCAGCTCCGAGGGGATATTGTGGCTAAGGACGCCGAAATCCTTAAGCTGGCACGACTGAATGATGCCGTGGCTTCAGAGAGGGACACGCTTCGAGAGAAGCTATCCTCAACTCAAGACCTTCTTCGAGGTACTCGGGAGGAGGCTGCTGCATTTTCTGCGGCCAGATCTAAGGCCGATGAGTTTGTCTGTTCATATAAAAGAGATGCTGCTGCCATGAATGATCGGGCCAGGAGATACCCGAGAAGGCCGAGCTAAAGTTGGCTCGGGCAGTTGCTTATGCTCGCTTGCAAGACAGGGGGCAAGCCTTCGAGGAAATGAGTGCTAAGGGTGTCGATCTCTCTACCGAGATCAAAGAAGCCAGGGCCCTGGAGGAAGAATCGGTAATGCCAACTACGTCAGACGAGGGCTTTGAAAGCGGCTTGAGCAGCAACGAAGGTGAAGAGTAGATTCACCTACTGTTTTGCCCTTTTCCTTTTTTTTTGTATATGGGACCCTCGTGGGAAATTTTTGTAGAAATACCCTTGTAAATGCATTTTGAAATAAAATATCTCTTTGTTATACACCTCCCAGACTTTGACCTGTAATGATTTATGCAAAAGTCATCTTTCAAGATTCGATTATAGCCCTTCGGAGCCCGTACTTGTAATGGTAGACCCCCTCGAGATCAGACACCTTCTCGAGGCTAGGTCGGCATGGGAGTTTCGATCCCTCGAACGTTGTGTGACAGTGTTATTTATGTGACATGACCATGAAGTGACCGAGGTGGCCCTGCCGTTACATTTCCCCAAAAGCAATGACAAATTTTCCAGAATTAATTGGCTTTCAAAGTAGTTGAATAGTCGCTGCTTGTTCTCTATATATACTTGCTTCCTCTTTATTTTAAGTCTAGCAACTTTGCAAAACTATCTTTATTTTCATCGTTCTCTTCCTTTTCTCATCTTGCTAAATTTTTTTCATTTCTTCTTCTTTACCTTGGCTTCAGTAGTTATGGCTGCCGTGCCCGAATCCGTTCACCAAGAAGAGGGAAATTTTACCTCTGCTCCTAGCCTGGTCGGTTGTACACTGTCGGCGTATGGTGAGTTGACCTCGTGATGTTTTGCTCCGAAGAAAGACTTTTCACTAGAGAAAACCTTCGATGCTTCGGGCCATCAAGAGCACGCTTTAAGGTTTATTTGATCGATGGAGCAGAGTCACCTCGAGGTCGTGAGGAGATATTTCGAATGGGGAGAAAATGTGATGCTGCAGATACCTTCCCGAGAAGAGAATATTATGACCCATGTAGAGGAATTCTTGACTGTGTATACGTACCCATTTACATTAGGCCCCCTCGACCGACTTGTGCTCGAATTCTGCAAAAGGTACCGAGTCACCCTGGCTCAGATTGATTCGTCCTTTTGGCGGATAGTGCTGATGATGAGGTACTTTACCGAAAAGGTTGATCTCGAGTTTACCCTTAGCCACCTTATTAGATTATATCGGACTCAGCATTGTCAAGGCCTGATTTCGTTACGACGTCGGTCCACCTAGACTTTCATTTCCAGCAATGATAAGGACCGGAATAGAGGATGGATGAGTCGATTTGTCCGAGTGAGGACCATCTATATCATTCCTGCGGAGTTCCTGCCATTTCTCGGGAAATTCAAACGTAAGTACCATGTCGTACCTTAGTGTCCTTTACTATTATCGATTTATAAGTGTGTTTCTTTTTCTCTTTCTCAGCGGTCCCGTGGATGCTGGAGGAGGATGGCAGCTTCCTCAACATATGACGAATGTAAGTGGCAAAGCACCACGGTATGAGCCGTGTGGTTGCCTTTTGAGTAGATTTCTTTTATGTGTACTAACTCTGCCACCACAGGTGTTGGTGGATTCTCCGAGGTGACCCGTGTCCCTTCAAGGAGAGGGAAGGCCCGTCGGCTTCAGAATCGAGGGAGGATAATAAGCGAAAAATATACTCTACAGATGAGGACATTCTCAATGAGGCGGGGCCTTCCCGGAGACATAAAGGAGATGCCGTTGCTGAGGAGGAATTTTTATAATTCGATCATTCTGTGGACATCAACTCTACTCGGGAGGATGGTTCTTCGTCTACGGATCGAGCCGGGGGTTCTTTCGAGGTTGCCGATTCCGTTAGGCCAGAGACCTCTAATTTCGAGGGAGAGGTTCCTTGAAAGAGAAAGAGCAAGAGTCCTCCACCATCATCTACTTCCTCCCTCGAAGGTACTTCGAGGGATGTTCGGGGCCGGGGGAGGCTTGAACCAAGTGGGGTCTCGTGTGATCATTCCCCTGCCAGGAGTGTTTCAACTGGGGCCAATGGGGTCAGGCCAGTAGACACACGCTTGACTTTTGAGGAGGCTCAGCGGCTCTATTCCGAGGTGAGTTTCGGTTTGCTCTGTTGGTTTTTCAGTTTTGTATTTTCATTTTTTCAATTGACGCTTCTTTTTTGTAGGCTTTTGAAAAGCTCAAGTCCAAGCTGCTTTGTTGCGAGGCCAAGTTGCGGGAAACATTGGGCAAGGAGAACTCTCTCAGGATTCTTTGTAATGAGAAGACAAAAGAATTGATATGCTTTTGATCGGAGGTGAATCGAAGCCGAGATTACGAAGGCAATCTCGAGCAACATGTAATCCTTATTTTGAGGGAGTATGTGCTTCCTTTATTGCCTTCGAGAATTAATGTTTTGGTGTTTCAGTTGCATAGAAAGACAAAAGCGTTGGAGCGCCTCTGGGTCGAAGTCGGGCAGGTTAATTCCGAATTCAATGCATTAAAGGCGTAGATAGGCGTTCATGAAGCGGCCCAAAGGAATGCTTTGGCCAAGGCTGCTTCCCTCGAGATACAACTTCGTAATGCCCGAGAAGATAGCTCATTTAAAATGAGCAGGATTGCCAAGCTCGAGACTGATCTTTTAAATATGAAGGCCGAGGTCGTGGACGCCCGGGCTGAAGCTGAAGAAGTTTGAGCAAATGTTGATAAGAAAGTGGCCATTTATTTGAAAGATGCTGTTGATGCTCGAGCTGAGCTAAGGGGATCTTTTGAAAGAGAGAGGAGGGGCAATGAGTATTCCCGATGTAGGTCTTGGAGGGATACTCTCGAAGAGATTCCTGCTAGGGGCTTTGATCTCTTGGAAGAGATAAAGAAGGCCAAGGCGGATGAGATCAACGCCAAGTGTTTCCTTTCTTCCGGTGCCGATGCTGATATTTGAACGCTTCCGGGGGAGCTGGTACCTATGGCAGACTAGGTTTTCCTTCATTGTTATTTGTAAAGACTCATGTGGGAGCATTGTAAATGCATATTTGTAATACACACACACATATATATATATGAAAGATTCTTCGTTTTTTCTGATTTGCTTGTCGATAACTAGCCCGATAAATTGGACTTCGAGATGAAACCCTTGGGGTTATAAATTGGCCCTGAGGCTTTTAAGGCTGGCCCGTGGGGTCTTACGCATTGGGTCGGTACGCCCTTTAATGTGGCTGGCGAATCGGTCTCTTACACTTTTGGCCCTTAGGAATTTTAGTTAACCGTTTCGGGCTCAGTCTCCGAGTTGGGGTTTGACTCGAGCTAATCGACCCTCAGGTTATTTTAATCGGCCCTGAGGCTTTTTAGGCTGGCGCTTAGGCTCTTACGCATTGGGTCGGTACGACCTTTAATGTGGCTGGCGACTCAGGCTCTTACGCATTGGGTTAGTACGACCTTTAATGTGGGTGGTGACTCAGGCTCTTCCGCATTGGGTCGGTACAACCTTTAATGTGGATGGCGACTAAGGCTCTTACGCATTGGGTCGGTACGATATTTAACTAGTTCTTTTCGAAGGTTTTTTGAAGTATTTGGAGGCTTGTGATTTTATGGCAACAGTCGGACGTCTCCGAGTTGCGTTAGTTTGGCCGGAGCCATATAACGGTGGTCATTGTATTTGGCCGTAGCCTTTTAGTCCCCTAGTGAGATAGTCTCGGCGTCTATATTGAGGGTATGCCTTCTTAGGGGTCTTACAAGTTCGAATATATAACCTTGACTTTGATATCGGGATTATGCCTTTTTAAGGTCTTACAAATTTGTACATGCCTTGCTTGAGGTCTTATAGTTTTGATGTTGCCTCCTAGAGGGATTACATTGGTGCCTTATTGAGGGCTTATAAGCTCGAAGTTGCTGGCCCTAAGGTCTTATGGCTTCGAGTTTCTGGTAACTCGATGGGGTGACTGTCGAGGATAGTCCCCGAGTTAGGGTTATGCCTTTTTTAGGGTCTTACAATTTTAATGTTCCCTCATTGAGGGCTTAGATTGTTGATATTGCGTCATGGAGGGCTTATACTGTTGATATTGCATCATGGAGGGCTTACGTTGTTGACATTGCCTCATGGAGGGCATACGAACTTGAAGTTTCCAGCCCTGAGGTCTTATGGCATCAAGTTTTGGGTGACTCGATGGGGTGACTATCGAGGACAGTGCCCGAGCGTTTGTGAAATTTTTGGCCCTGGGGCCGTTCCTTGTGAAAATAGCAAACTTCTTTGACGTGCAAAGTGTTTTGATGATAAAATATTCTTCTCCGATTACTTGGTACAAGTACACATTTTTCACCATCGAGGGTTTGATTATTCTATGCAGACACAGTTCATTCAATCGTTTGGTCCTATACATTGTTCTCCTGTCGAGACCCTCTTTGGCATGTTTCAGTGATCTCACGGGGGGATGCCCCTCTGTATTTGAGGTTGATTGAAGAGAAGTCTTGAATACTTATAGAGTTCTCCTTAGGTAGCATATGGGTGTTTCCTCGTTAAAAACCTTGTCGGTAAAACCCATTTGGGATAAAATCCGACGTGAGGGAAAAAGAGCGCAACGCATGTTTTAAAACCTAAGGCCTTCGAGCTGGAGGGTGCTCCGATTCTTTTCAATCGAACACCTGCATATATGTTAGTGTAAAAAGTGAAGGAAAGAGGGAGAGGATTATACCTTAACTGTGGTGGCGTTCAAGCCTCGATATGCTTTAGTTACTTATTTCAAGGACACGACACAGTTCTTTAATCGTTCATCGAGGATGCAGTTTGTGATTGCTACTTGGTTACTTGCTTGTTTTTTTGGATTTTCCGATGTAGAAGGAGTCGGCGTCGGTGCCACATCGTGTACTGTGAACATTTCTTTTGCTGCATGCTGTTCCCTGTATACCGTTTTTAGTCCATCATTCATAGGGAACTTCATCATTTGATGAAGGGTTGATGGCACCACCCTCATACTATGAATCCATGGCCTTCTGAGAAATTCGTTGTATCTCATGTCACCTTTGATGACATGAAACCTTGTGTTTTGAATTGTACCAGCCATGCTGACTGGGAAGATGATTTCCCCCATTGTTGTTTCACTCGCCATGTTGAATCCTTTGAGGACACGGGAGGCGGGCACAACCTGGTTGAGCAACTTGAGTTACTCTACGACCCTCAACCTAATTATATTAGCCGAGCTACCTGGATCCACGAGCACACATTTATCTTGAAATTTATTTAAGAGAATAGAGATTACCAGTGCATCATTATGAGGTTGAGACAAGGTCTCGATGTCCTCTTCACTGAATGAAAGGGCATCTTCAGGTATGTAGCTCTGGGTTTGATTTTCTCTGGTGATGGATACTTTTGTTCGTTTGAAAATGGGTCTCTGAGGGACGTCGACTCCTCCAATAATCATGTGGGTGACGTGCTGTGGTTCTTCTGTTTCATTTTTCCTGTTTGCCTCTCTTTCCCGGAATTGGTTTTTGGCTCGGTCGCTGAGGAACTCTAGAAGGTCCCTTTGCTGATCAGCCGGGCCACCTCTTCTCGGAGCTATCTGTAGTCCTCGGTCCTATTACTGTGCATACCGTGAAATTCGAATATCAGGGTAGGGTTCCTTTGCGAAGGATTTGATAGTACGGGTCTTCGCCATCTGGTGTCTTTGATTTTACCTATGACCAATGCTATATCTGAAACATCAATGTTGAAATTGTACTCAGATAGCCGGTGTGCCTCTATTGGCCCTGTGTTCCTGTCGAACCCTTCTTTGTTTATGAGTTCCCAAGGATTTTGGCCTCGGTCAATCCTTTGATCACTTCGAGGTATGTTACACCTTGGGATATTTCTCTGATTCTCTATGTACGGTTGATACCTTTCTTTGTTTTGCCTTGGCTCTCTTTCTGGAAGCCTCGATTCTTTTGCTAAGACTCTACTAGGATACACCGAGACCGAGGGGGCTTCCAATTGGTCATCCTCGACCCTGATCTTTGATTGATACCTGTTGTGTATATCCGCCCAAACTACAGCGGGGTACTCGATTAAGTTTTGCTTCAGCTGGTTTGAAGCTATCTAGCTTTGTTCATTTAAGCCCTGAGTGAAGGCTTTCACCGCCCAATCGTCGGAGACTGGTGGTAATTCCATTATTTCCAGTTGGAAGCGGGATACGAACTCCCTCAACATCTCGTTCTCTCTTTGTTTAATTTTGAAGACATCAGATTTCCTTGTAGAGACCTTGATGGCACCAACATGGGCCTTCTCAAAGGAGTCCGCCACCATGGCAAATGAATCTGTCGAGTTTGGGGGCAGGTTATGATACCACATCATGGCCCCTTCGGGTAGTGTTTCTCCAAATTTTTTCAATAGGACGGATTCAATCTCGTTATCTCCTAGGTCATTCCCTTTCACATCACATGTGTAGGAAGTAATGTGCTCATTGGGGTCCGAGGTCCCGTTGTACCTCGAGAGGTCGGGCATTCTAAATTTCTTCGGGATGGGCTTCATAGCCGAACTCGATGGGAATGGTTTTTGAACGAACTTCTTCGAATCTACAACCTTGAGAATCGGTGGTGCGCCCGGGATCTGATCGACCCTCGAGTTATAGGTCTCCACCTTTTTGTCGTTAGCTTCTATCTTATTTTCGCTTGATTCAATCCTCTTTGTGAGGTCCTCGAGCATATTCATAATAGCGGGGTCGACCGCTGACCCGTTGTTGCTCGACTTCTCCGATGCCTATTCACCTTGAGGAGCCGTTTCCAGTGGCGCTGTGCTTGAAGTTTTTTGATGGCTTTGTAGCTGAGCAATAGCCACTTGTTGTGCTTGCAACATCTCAAAAATGAAGTGAATGCTAACTTCTATTTCCCTTTGAGCAGGGGCCCTCTATGCTTCATGTTGGTCTCCCTCGCGCACACTTCCGTTTGTATGAGAGCTTATATCGACATGTCGAGCGTTGCGTGAGCCTTCATCAACGGGGATTTTTATTGGTTCCCCTTCAGGGTTTTGCGATGGTATGCACTGTTCTCTTCGTGATCCTCAGGACCATTGTTTTCATGTGCATTTACTGAGTTAGACATTTTTTGACCTAAAATTGAAGATTCCTGGACAAGAAAAAGTGTAAAGAATAACTTGCATTTTCAGGAAACCAACACTAAAACAATCACTATTATTTTTAGCCCCACGGTGGGCGCCAAACTGTTTACCTTTAAAATGGTAATTACAATTATATTTGATTATGTGGTTCTAAAAATACGTGATCTACTTTAATACCAGTTTTTAGGCAGTAGATGCTAGGTGGGCAGTGAGAAAATTAAATAAGAACGAAAGGTAATGAAATTATGCAAACTGAACAGTGGAAGGACGGGGTCTCGATCTTGGGTAAGTGTTCTTTACTACAAAACGGGTAAAGGTTTGTAACATGGTTATCAATGAGAAATGCTTTAGGCTCAAAAGGTTGACTAGGGATAACATCATTGGTGGGCCATGGAGAATTTCAAAATGGGTCAAGGAGAGCCTACAATCACTTGTCAAGCCAAGCAAAACTTAAAATTTCGCCTAGAAACACATTCGGGGAAAGTTCTATACCATTCGCACGGGTACTTGGACTTGTAACAAAACATCTCACCTCTCACACAACTGGATTGTTAAAGAGGATAAATTTGAGGGCTCACAACAACAGTATTCAAGATCGAAAATTGCTAATAGTTCAGCTAAACCATTCGATGATTGCCTAAGTCAAAACAAGAGTCAGAAGGTCACTAACTAGAGCCATTTCTTTCCAAGAGCTTGTTTTTAACCATAAGCGTGTAGTTAAGTGTGTTGGTACCAAGTGAAGCATGCTTAACCCTTTTAATCATTATTACTACTATTTTTACCTAAACATCAAAAACTAACTCAATCCCTTAAGAAGGTTGTCACGCCATCCATCATTGGGAAGAGCCACCCGGTTCACACAAAAACCACCTTTGGAAAGAACCGTGACCTTAAGAAAACCAAAGGCTTATTGATCACTGTTACCTTGAAAATGGTAATTACAATTATATTTGATTATGTGGTTCTAAAAATACGTGATCTATTTTAATACCAGTTGTTTAGGCAGTAGATGCTAGGTGGGCAGTGAGAAAATGAAAGGTAATGAAATTATGCGAACCGAACAGTGGAAGGATGGGGTCTCGAGCTTGATCGGAATTGACCTCGAGGTCGAGCTCAAAGGCTTCACAAGGGGCTGTCGAGAATGATATAGCTGTATTGAATGCCTCGAGAATGGCCTATTTGTTATCAATAATGAGAAATAAATGAAGAACAACTAATGAACACAATAAATGAAAGGCAATAAATCAGTGAAACAATTTTAGAGAATGTTTGAGTTAGAGAGCAGAAAATGTTCTTGTATTGAATATCATCCCTCTTAAAAAGTGACAAGGGTCCCCTTTATATATGATGGGGAATCCCAACATAGTACATGTGTAATTATTACAAAAGGGAGATGGATGGTACAACCATTTAATGCCACAGTACGGGCATGTACTATTTTGCGTACTTGGTTAGCTTTAACCACGTGACTTTTGGGGATTTCCCGCCTTCCATGATGGTCTTTGATCTACAGTGCTTCGGGGTCAAGAATCCTCGATGTGCCCTTTCGATGCCAAAACTTGAACCTTCGAGCCTTCTGAGTGCCGTAATGATCGTAAAGTTGGGTTCTCCAATTTTGGCCTTATACAATCACTTAAACATAAAAAGAAGCTACCATATTAACAAGAAGCTAATAAAGTAAACAAGAATCTAAACTACTAAGAAACAAAATAAAGAAGCTATGAAGTAACTATTGGAAGCAAAAATGAATTTACAAGCCGAGAATGGGAAAGAGAATATATACATCAATAGAGAGAGAGGAATATATACATAATGAAAAAGAAAATACAGATAAAAAGAGAGTATTATATTATTACAGGCCAATGTCACATATAAAATAAAAATAGACCACCCCCTGAATAAGAATAAGCATTGCTCTCAATGCTTAACAAAAACCAAAATAAAGAAGGGAAGAGAGTAAAGAGAACTCCCTATGTGGTATCAGTGTGCATGGAAGCATCACCACTCTCAGGCTCCTCCAACTGGATCTCATCATCCTCTGATCGGGGAGTAACGGGGTTGGTGATCATCTGAAGCACCTCCTCAGCAATGTGGGCAGCAAGGTCTGGCTTGTCAGACTGGCCAGCAGGTGCCAATGGTGCTGATGGTGCTGCTAGATTTGTCTCCATCAGTAAGTCAAATGGAAGATCACCAACTGCTGATATCTTGGTTAACTCTTTTCTCAACTTGTCCACTAATTTTCTTGAGGCCTGTGATTTCCTTAGCTTCTTCACCTGTTTACCCAACTCCTAAATAGCTCCCCCATATGCCACCAATGTATCCAAAATGGTCTTCTGATTGTCCAAGATCTTCTTAAATGTTTCCTCCATTGACGGATGAACCTGTGGTGCTGCTGGGGTAGAAGACTGTGCTGCAACAACAAAGGATATATCAGACAACTTCGCAGTGGCTGTCTGCATCCAGTTGTTGAGACTCGCCATTGTCTGGGAGACTAACAACATAGTGAGTGGATATGTGGAGGAGGAAGGCACTGATACTGATACTGATGGTCTAGAAGATGGAGGTGGTGGAATGTCAGCTGTCTCGGTGGAAGGACCGGCTGTTGTGGAAGGCAGGAAGCTGTAGAAGGCATAGCAGCTGAATCTGCAACCACAACTGATGGCTCATCAAACTATCCTACGGTAGCAGTTGTCTTACCCTTGAGCAACTGGTTCCCCGGATTCTTCAAAGAATACCAGGAGAAGGGCTTCTTAGCCCGAACCTTCGTATCAAAGATCCTAGGCTCCACCCCCACATCCGTGAGATACTCTGTGAGGGTGTTGGGATACCGGTAGGAGCTCTCACGTACTAAATGCTCCTTGGCATCCATAACACTCTAAGTGAACCATGTCCACCCCTTTTGCTCCCTGAACTATTTAACCATATCTACATTGAATCTATCCAAATCCTTCAATAGAAACTGTCTCTCAAGTGTGAACGATCTATGGGGCCACCACTCTTTGAATTTGGTGAATGCTGTCAGGCTCACATATCTGTCTTTCCATGCCTCCTTCTTTTTTTACCTTTCTAGGCCACCCACTCTAGTGTTACCCCCTCTCTTTTGACCTCTATTTTTTAATCATCATCTATTGCGACTGGTGAAGGGGGAATGTGTGTAGAGGGTGGTTCTGAACCCTGACTGCCTTCATCCGAACCCGTAGAAGAACTTGCTGAGGTGGAGGGTTCATTGCGGAGTTGCTATATCCTAGGGAAATATGGTGGTTGAGATTGGGCCTTAAGTTGTGCCCATACAGACTGGCCCTCAGAAGCTTCCCTAAACGGTACATAAGAACTTGATTAAGCGGGCTTTGTGGCCCTGCTTCTCCCTGTGGTAGTTGGCTTCTTTGATATTTCCTTCTGCATTGCATGTGGTTGAGTACCCCTACCTCGACCTCGGGAGGGTTCACCCCTCCCTTTAGAAGTATCACCTAGACATCTTGATCAAACCATTGTCTACAATACAAAGCAACATGAGTCCGTTAAAGTTTAGAAACAGGCTGTAAAAAGTTGCAGACAAAATAGTATGCAAAGGGAAAAGTGCGGTCCGCACAATTCTGAGTGCGGCCGCAGACTGCCTTGTACGGACCGTGCGGACCACACAATTAGAGTGCGGACCGCATAATTGTTAGTGTGGCTGCACAATTCCAGGCCAAGTAATACTAGTTCTCTGAAGTTTTGATCTGCAATTGCAAAAATATTTTTGCGGCCGCAGATCATTTTCTGCGGACTGCACCATTTTGAGTTCGGTCCACACATTGAATGCACAAATTTGTGCTAACTATGGATCTGCGGACCGCACAATTTCATGGGCAGCCGCACAATTCAAAATTAGACAGCACTGAACTTAGGTTTTTCAATTTTTGCACAATTCAGACATGGTATTGGAAAATTAAACATGATGTACAATTTACCTATCCCCAATTAACTAGTATGAAGTTACCCACACTATGTTAAGCACACATGATGAATTATCTGTGATTTTGGCCTAAAAATAACTATACTAATTAAGAACAAGAAGATTTGAAAAATCTAAACATGAATTGAACATACCAGTGATGAAGGATGCAGGGGAGAATCTAGGCTGATGAAATGAGTGTGATGTTTGAAACAATTTTTGTGCACTATGCTTGCTTTGGTGTCAAGAGTTCAAAGTGCGTAAAGTTTGGAATCGTGAGAGGAGGGCCAATTTATAGGTTGACCAACTAAGGTCAAAATGTGCAACTGAGTGCGGCCGCACAATTTCGTGTGCGGTCCACACTCTTTACCCGGTCCCTCTGAAGATCTGCGATCCGCACAAAATTGGGTGCGACCGTAGATATTTGTGCGGACCGCACAATTTCAAGTGCGGCCACAGATTGGGCAATTCTATGCAATTTCAAACTTCAAAGATTTGCATTTTTGGGTCTCCAGTTGTGCGGCCACACAAAGATATGTGCAGCCGCAGACTCCTTTCTGTTGCGACATGCAAGATTGTGCGGCCGCACAATAAATTTGCGATCCGCACTTTTTCAACACTTAGCATTTTTTCGAGCACAGTTCCTACAAAGCACACTCATTCCTGCAATTCACTTCAAAACTAGTTAGCACAAAATAAAACCTATCTAAGAAGAAGAAAAAGAAGAAAAAAAAGAAACATGGGTTGCCTCCCATGAAGCGCCTGATTTAACGTCGCGACACGATGCAGATTACAATCAGTCACTTGAAATGAATCAATGCCACGATGTGGACATTATCAACTTTCCCAAATAATGCTTCACCCGGTGACCATTGACTCTAAATACTTTATTTTTATTCTTCAAGTCTAATGCACCAAAGGGTGTCACATTCACAACCTCAAACGGACCACTCCACTTAGACTTCAACTTTCCCGGAAACATCCGTAACCGGGAGTTGAACAATAATACAATATCACCTTCTTTGAACTCTTATTCCGGATGTACTTGTCATGGAGGTACTTCATCGTCTCCTTGTATAAGGAAGAACTTGTATATGCATGGTACTAGAATTCATCAAGCTCATTTAATTCTGCCACCCTCAAGTTAGTGGCGAAGTCCCACACAAGGTTAAGCTTCTTCAATGCCCACATAGCCTTGTGCTTCAGTTCCACTAGAAGGTGACAAGCTTTCCCGAACACCAATAGTATGGAGACATACCAATTGATGTTTTGTAAGCCGTCCTATAAGCCCAAAGAGCATCATCAAGTTTCTTTTACCAATCCGTCCGGTTGGAATTCACTGTCTTTGACAAAATGCTCTTGATCTCCCGGTTGGAGTCTTCCACTTGCCCGCTTGCTTGAGGTGATAGGGAGGTCGAGACTTTGTGAGTGACACCATACTTGGTGAGTAAGGTATCAAAACCTTTTTTACAAAAGTACGATCCCCCATCACTTGTAATGGCCCTTGGTGTACCAAATTTTGTAAAGATGTTCTTTTAAAAAATGCCACCACACTTTGAGCTTCGTTGATGGGTAGAGCCATGAATTCAACCCACTTTGACATAGTCCACAACTACCAAAATGTTGGTTTTACCACAAGAGCTTACAAACGTTCCCACGAAATCGATGCCCCACACATCAAAAATTTCAATTTCGAAGATGGTGGTGAGCGACATCTCATTTTTCTTAGAAATCCCACCGGCCCTTTGACATTCATCACAATACTTGACTAGATCATTAGCGTCCTTGTAGAGGGTAGGACAATAGAATCCAACACTCATCACTTTTTCCGCCGTTCTCACTCCACCATGTGACCACCAAATGGTGAAGAGTGGCAAGCCTCAAGAATTTCACTTGTTCTTCTTCTGACACACATCGTCGAATCACACACCATCGGTACAAATTTGAAAGAGGTACGATTCATCCCAATAATAGTCAAGGCAATCCCGTTTGAGCTTCTTCCTTTGGTTTGAAGAGAACTCATTCGGTATAATACCACTCACAAGATAATTTGCTTAGTCGGCGAACAATGGCATCTCAGTCATGGAAATGGCTAGAAGTTGCTCGTTTGGGAAGGAGTCATTAATATCAAGGCCATCATATGGCCCCCCCTCCTCCTCTAATTGAGATAACTGGTCCGCCACTTGGTTTTCACTGCCTTTGCAGTCTTGGATTTCTAGATATAACTCTTGCAATAAAAGCACCCACCGCATTAACCTCGCCTTTAAATCCTTTTTGCTCATCAAGTACCGAAGAGCCGCATGATCGGTGTGGACGATCACCTTTTTACCCATCAAGTACTGGCGGAACTTCTCCATGGCAAAGACAATAGCAAAGAGCTCTTTTTCGATCACTGTGTAATTGACTTGGGAATCGTTCATGGTCTTACTAGAATTATAGACCGAATGGAAGATTTTGTTGATACGTTGCCCCAAAATTGATCTGACCGCCACATCACTTGCGTCACACATGAGCTCAAAAGGCAAGCTCCAATCTGGTGCACTGATAATAGGAGTAGTAGTCAATTTGAAATTACTTATATTTTGGCCTTGTCGACCTCAATACCATGCTTTGAAATTTTGTGACCGAGGAAAATGTAAAGACCCGTAAAATTTCTATGTCTAAAATAATACACAAATAGGTCCCTGTGCTATTATAACTGTAGAAATTCTTAAAATGGTCCTATTTTGAGTAAAACGTATCCCGGAACTTGAAAAAAATTAAATTTTCCAGAAATTGCACGTTATGCAACGCACTATGCGATCATATAAAAGGTATGTGGATCGCATAGTGATTGCATACCCGGACAGTGGCCTGTCCAAATTGAGGTCGCATACCCGTACTGTGTCGACTTCGGTTGGCGATTCTATTGCGGCCGTGCGAGTCTATAGAAATTATGTTGTCAGGGTGCGTGGTCGGGATACCACGACCGATCTTATTGAGTTAGGAATGGTAGATTTTGATGTAATTATGGGGATGGATTGGCTCTATTCGTGCTATGCTACTCGACTGCTGAACCAGAATTATGAGGCTCGAGTTTCCTAATGAATCAATTATCAAGTGGGAGGGGAATAATGTTGCGCCAAGAGGTAGATTCATTTCCTACCTTAAGGCCCCAAAGATGATCAAGAAAGGGTGCATCTATCATTTGGTTCGGGTTTTGGATGCCACCTTAGAGGTGCCTGCCCCCGAGTCCGTGCCGGTTGTTAACGAGTTTCTTGAAGTGTTTCCGGATGAGCTTCCTGGGATTCCACCAGATAGAGAGATCGATTTCGGGAATGATGTGTTTCCAGATACGCAACCAATATCTATTCCACCTTACAGGATGGCGCCAATAGAACTAAGGGAGTTGAAAGAACAATTGAAAGATCTATTAGAAAAAGGTTTCATTTGGCCAAGCGTGTCACCTTGGGGCGCACCGGTTCTTTTTGTCAGAAAGAAAGATGGATTGCTTAAGATGTGTATTGATTATCGGCATCTCAACAAGGTCACCATCAAGAATAAGTATCCATTGCCTCGGATAGATGATTTGTTCGACCAGTTGCAAGGTGCTAAGTTCTTCTCAAGGATTGATTTGCGGTCCGAGTATCATCAGTTAAAAATCAGGGAGCAGGATATTCCTAAGACTGCCTTCAGGACTCGATATGGTAATGTCTTTTGGGCTAACCAATGCCCCAACAACTTTTATGGATCTTATGAATCGGGTTTTCAAACCGTTCTCGACTCCTTTGTGATTGTCTTCATTGACGATATTCTTGTGTATTCACGAAGTCAGGAGGATCATGCTAATCACCGCAGGACAGTTCTGCAGACTCTTCATCAGCACCAATTGTATGCAAAGTATTCAAAATGTGAGTTTTGGCTAAAATCAGTTACCTTTTTAGGCCATGTTGTTTCCAGGGAAGCGATTCGGGTTGATCCCCAAAACATTGCAGCGGTAAAGGATTGGCCTAGGCCAACAACCTCGACAGAGATTCACAGTTTCTTAGGTCTAGCTGGGTATTATCAGAGGTTTGTGGAGGGATTCTCTACTCTCGCCTTCCCATTGACTAAGATGACGCATAAAGCTGTAAAGTTTCAGTGGTCCGATGCATGTGAAAAGAGTTTTCAGGAATTAAAGTCAAGATTGACTTCGGCACCAGTGTTGACCTTGCAAGAAGGTTCAGAGGGATTTGTGGTTTATTGTGATGCTTCGAGGGTCGGTTTGGGGTGTGTGTTGATGCAATGTGGTAAAGTCATAGCGTATGCTTCAAGGCAGCTCAAGAATCACAAGAATAATTATCCGACACATGATTTGGAGCTCGCGGCGGTTGTGTTTGCATTAAAAATCTGGCGGCATTATCTTTACGGGGTCCATGTGGACGTGTTCACCGACCACAAGAGTCTTCAATATTTATTCAAGAAGAAGGAGTTGAACTTAAGGCAGCGGAGGTGGTTAGAATTACTTAAAGACTATGATATGAATATTTTGTACCACCCAGGGAAGGAGAATGTGGTAGCCGACGCTCTTAGTCGGAAATCCATGGGTAGCTTGGCACATTTGGAAGCCGGACTGAGGCTTTTGGCTCGGGAAGTTCATCAGTTGGCTAGTCTGGGGGTCTGTCTTTCGACCTCAGACGAAGGGGATGTCGTGGTGCGTAATGGAGCAGAATCTTCGCTTGTAGCTGAAGTCAAGGGAAAGCAATTCAGTGATCCGGCTTTGGCACAATTGAGAGAAGAAATTTTGAATCACAAGACTTCAGCATTCTCACTCGGCAATGATGACGGTGTCCTGCGTTGTCAAGAGAGGTTATGTGCTCCAGATGTTGATGATCTCCGGGAAAGGGTGATGGCAGAGGCTCATAATTCCAGGTATTCCGTGTACACAGGTTCTACGAAAATGTATAACGATCTCAAGGAAATTTATTGGTTGAATGGTATGAAGAGGGGTGTGGCGGACTTTGTGGCTAAGTGTTCAAATTGTCAGCAAGTGAAGGCCGAGCATCAGAGGCTCGGTGGATTGACACAGCTTATAGAAATACAGATGTGGAGATGGGAGATGATCAATATGGACTTTGTGGTGGGGTTACCTCGCACACCACGTAGGTTCGACCCGTTTGGGTGATAGTGGATCGACTCACGAAGTCGGCGCATTTCTTGCCAGTCAAGTCCACTGATACTGCAAAACAGTACGCTCAGTTGTATATCAAAGAAATAGTCAGGCTCCATGGAACTCCAGTATCTATTATCTCAGATCGAGGGGCCCAGTTCACAACTAACTTTTGGAAGAAATTTCAGCAAGGTTTGGGTACTCAGGTAAATCTCAGAACAACATTCCATCCACAAACTGATGGGCAGGCAGAGCGGTCTATTCAGACGCTTGAAGATATGTTGCGGGCTTGTGTATTAGATTTCAAGGGTATCTGGGATGATCACTTGCCGCTTATAGAATTTTCTTATAACAATAGTTTCCATGCTAGTATTCAGATGGCCCCATTTGAGGCATTGTACGAAAGAAGATGTAGATCTTCGATCGGATGGTTTGAGGTTGGTGAGGCAGAATTGTTAGGACCAGACCTTGTGCACCAAGCTATGGAAAAAGTTAGAGTCATTTAGGAGAGGATGAAAACTGCTCAGAGTCGTCAGAAATCCTATGCGGACGTTTGTAGTAGAGAATTGGAAGTCCAATTAGATGATTGGGTATTATTGAAGGTGTTTCCCATGAAGGGAATAATGCGGTTTGGGAAGAAAGGGAAATTGGGCCCAAGGTATGTCGGGCCATATAGGATTGCTCAAAGGGTAGGACAGGTGGCTTATAGGCTGGAATTTCCCCCTGAGACGTCATTAGTGCACCCGGTGTTCCATGTGTCTGTGTTGAAGAAAGTGGTTGGAGATGCATCAGCCATCGTGCCAGTTGAGACTATTGGGGTTATTGAAGAATTATCGTATGAAGAGGTTCCGATTGCTATTCTTGATAGACAAGTCCGTAGATTGAGGAACAAGGAAATTGCTTCAGTTAAAGTATTGTGGTGAAGTCAGCACGTTGAGGAAGCCTCGTGGGAAGCGGAAAATGAAATGAAAGAAAAATATCTCCATTTGTTTGAATAAGTCTAGTAGTGATCGTGCGAACTGTCATCTCTAAGCAAATTATATGTTATGTCCAGTTTTGTCAAAAAGCACCTTATTTTCCCCTAATTTCTCTACTATTGTAACTTCTCAAGTTGTGTCATAATTGTGTATGTTATGATTATCTGAGTAATGTGCAACCCCTTGGGGTAAATGAAATTATGTGAAACTCATGTGATGGTTAGATGATTAATTGATGTGTATATTAGTAATGGTTAATCAAAGAGTAGATTGATAATGATTAATTAAAGTTCATATGGCATGTTGAAGCAATTGAATTATATGGGACTTGTCGAGGTGACCAAATTATGTGCAAGGCCATGAAATAACTACTTATGTGTGGAATTGGTTAAGAACATGTGTTTTGGGGGCTCTCTGGCAGGTAGATAGGCCTAATTACAGAGGAAACTTTGGCGAAATTTTCAGAAAATATCAGAGTTAGAAAAGATTGGGGGTTGGCATATTGTGTTTTCAAAACCAAATGATTTCCTGATCCTCATTCGAGGACGAATGATTTTAAGTGGGGGATGATGTAAACACCCGTAAAATTTCTATGTCTAAAATAATGCCCGAATAGGTCCCTGTGTTGTTATAACTGTAGAAATTCTTAAAACAATCCTATTTTGAGTAAAAAGTATCCCGGAACTTGAAAAAAATTAAATTTTCCAGAAATTGTGCATTATGCGACGCACTATGCGATCGCATAACAGGTATGCAGACCGCATAATGGTCGCATACCTGGATAGTGGCCTGTCCAAATTGAGGACAACTATGCGATCGCATAACAGGTATGCATACCGCATAGTTGGAGCATTCTTGCCCTATGTTTTTGCGAGGGAGGTTATGCGACGCACTATGCGATCACATAACAGGTATGCGACCACTATGCGGTCCGCATACCTGTTATGCGACGCACTATGCGATCACATAACAGGTATGCGACCACTATGCGGTCCGCATACCTGTTATGCGACGCACTATGCGATCACATAACAGGTATGCGACCACTATGCGGTCCGCATACCTGTTATGCGACGCACTATGCGATCACATAACAGGTATGCGACCACTATGCGGTCCGCATACCTGTTATGCGACGCACTATGCGATCACATAACAGGTATGCGACCACTATGCGGTCCGCATACCTGTTATGCGACGCACTATGCGATCACATAACAGGTATGCGGACCGCATAGTGGTCGCATACCTGGGCAGTGTGGTTCCCATTTTTGACCAAATTGGAGACCAACTATGCGGCCAGGAATGCGGACCGCATAGCAGGAATGGGATCACATTCTTGACCGCATTCCTGTGTCGGGGTTCCTATTTTCTAAATTTTAAACCCGACCCCTTTTTTTATAGAACACCCCTTTCCTTCATTTTTAACTAATTTTTAAACAAAAATAGAGAGAGAAGAAGGTAGTTCTTGAGAGAGAAGGTTTCAACATCATCCAAATTGGTTTCCCCAAAATCACTCAAGCTCGGAAATTATCAAGTTATTGTCATCTTCTTCACTCAAAGAGGTAAGTCTTCACCCTAATTCCCTAATTTCCTAGATTTTGTGTAAGAATAAAACACAAGTAGGTTGGGTCTTGAAAATAAAAAGTAAAATAGGCGATGCATGTGGGACTAAGTTGTAGTATGTAATATTAAAGAACCAATTTGGGTAATTCATGCTAAAATTTGGCCGAGAGAAGAAGAAATTGCCATTTTTAAACCTTGTAGCCTACTTCACATGTTAGGTGTTTGATGGAATTCCTAAGAGAGTTACTCCATGGGTAATCTTCCTAATTATTAATCGATTTCCGATATCTCGTTATAGATTGTTATTGCTAGAGGTGTTGGTGTACATGTATAACTTAAGGAAAAACTCTTTGAGGTATGTATGGCTACCTTTAATCTTCGTAGAGTCACTTAATTGGTGTCCAAACATTCGGTATGAGTTTCTTGCTGAGTATATGTGAATTGATTTCCCGGTTTTGGTTGAGGTTTGAGATTACATTCTCTGATTTGTCTTAGTCGATTACTGTGATAATTGAGATTGTGAAAGGTGACTTCTATGTGATTACTTTAACATGTGCCAGGTTTGTTAAATTCTTGAGTATTTTGGTATGAAAGAATGATGACAAACCAAAATGTATAAATGTATCTAAGTGATAAGGACTATGTAACAAGTGATGAAAGGAAATTGTGAATTGATATAATTGAACTAAATTACCATGGAAATATCGTATGTGACTCATTGTCGGCAAGTTTTATTGTGGTTTAACTTCATATGGATTGTTGGTTGTAATGAATTTATATTCTTGTTGATGTATACCTTTGTGAGAGAATTAATGGATGATAAAGACTATTGTGAACACATGATTGTTTGGGTGTTATGAAATTGTACTCTTGATGATATGAAACCCTGTGATTGAATTGTGGGATGTTATTGTTTGCTATGAAATGTGATGATCTGGTGGGATCGGGTTGCACGCTGCAACACGAAGTAATAAGGGTGGAGAGTTAATAAGGGTGAAGTGTAATATTGTATGGTGGGATCGGGTTGCACGCCGCAACACGAAGTAATAAGGATGGAGAGGTAATAAGGGTGAAGTGTAATATTGTACGGTGGGATCGGGTTGCACACCGCAGCAAGAAGTAATAAGGGTGGAGAGGTAACAAGGGGGGAGTGTAAAATGTAAGGTGGGATCGAGTTTCACGCCGCAACAAGCAATGTAAGGTGGGATCGGGTTGCACGCCGCAACAGAATGTAATAAAGCTAAAATGTGATTGTGTTGAAATTAGAATCCGTAAGGCTCTCAATTGTACTTGTTGCTATATCACTGTGCACTATGTGTTGATTCCTTTAACTGACTTCTATCTATGCATCTCTTGATTTTACTTTGACTAAATTTTGCCCACATTTGCTAGTATTATTCCACAGTACTAACGTCCCTTTCGCCGGGGGCGCTACATCTTTTATATGGATGTAGGTGGGTCCATAGCAGGTAGCTCAATTTGCCATTAGTAGTTCCTCCTCCTCATCTTTCAGCAAGTACTGGTGAGCCCCACTTCCTCCCGGGGCCATGTGTAATTCATGTCATCTCTTTTGAGTCTATTATGTATTGTAAGGTATAGCCGGGGCCTTGTTGCCGGCAAAGTATTGTATAAAGTCCTAGTATTCATAGAGGCTCCGTAGACATGATGTGGGTGTATATATGTGTTTTGGGTAGTCACTGTACGTATTCGGAAATCGTATTCCATATTGGAAAGTTATGTATGTTTTGTGTATGCTTCGGGAATCAAATTGTTGAAATGCTAAAAGAGAAATGAACTTAGATTTGTAGATCCACGCTTAAATCCTAAATTGTTATTTCATATGAAATATGGTGCATTGTATATATGGGGGAAACACGTTGGGTAGGAAAGGCAATCCAGGTCCGCTTGACCGGGTTCACCCAGTTAGGTGCCGGTCTCATCCCTCAATTTTGGGGCGTGACAAAAAATGCCTTCCTCGACCATGAAGTGACATTTCTTCCAATTCAATACCAAGTTTCTCTCCTCACATCTTGCAAAGACCTTATCCAAAATTTTAAAGCAATCATCAAAGGAATTCGTGGCGACAGAAAAATCATCCATGAAAACCTCAAGAAAATCCTCCACCATGTCGATGAAGATGGCCATCATACACCGTTGAAAAGTTACTGGTGCATCGCATAAACCAAATGGAATCCGTGAGAATGCAAAAGTGCCATAGGGACATGTGAAAGTAGTCTTCTCTTGGTCCTCTGGAGTAATAGGAACTTGATTGTAGCCGGAATATCCATAAGGGAAACAATAGAAAGCACGACCGTCCGACCTATCAAGCATTTGATCAAGGAATGAAAGTGGGAAATGATCTTTACTTGTGAATTTGTTGAGCTTGCGATAGTCCATACACCCTCTCCACTCGGTCACCGTTCTTGTAGGAATCAACTCGTTCTTGTAATTGGTGACCATAGTCATGCCCCCTTTCTTTGGGACACATTGCACCAGAGAGGTCCACGAGCTATTGAAAATAGGGTAAGAAACCCAAGAATCCAACCACTTTATGATATCCTTCTTGACCACCTCTTGTATTGCTTCATTTAATCTTTTTTGATGTTCGGCGGAGGGTATGACATCCTCCTCCAAAATAATCTTGTGCATGCAAAAGGCAGGGCTTATACCCTGAATATCTGCCAATGTCCATCTGATAGCTTTCTTTCCCTTTTGTAGCACCGCCAAAGTAGAGTCTACCTGCATATTAGTCAAACACGAGGAAAGAATAACCCGTAAAGTAGAACAAGGGCCAAGGAATTCATACCTGAGATGTTGAGGCAATGGCTTTAACTCCAAAGTGGGAGGCTCCTTGATTGAGGGCTTTGTTGGAGGAGTCTTCCGGTTTTCAATATCTTAGGACAATTTTCTGGGTTCATAAGTGTACGACCCCATTACTTGCAATGCATTCACACATTCCACATAGCCATCCTTCTCATAATCACAATGATTAAGCAATGCAGCCTCCAAAGTATCATCAACATTCATCGTGGCACTAGCATCATCAACAATCACCTCGGTCACTAAGTACACAAACGAACAAACTTCATTTCTATTCGGTTGCCTCATAAATTTGCACACATGGAATACCACCTTTTCATCACCCATCCAGAAGGTGAGCTCGCCGACTTCCACATCAACAAGAGCCTTCCCCGTAGAAAGAAAAGGTCTCCCTAGAATAATAGGCACCTCATAGTCTACTTCACAATCAAGAATCCCAAAGTCCACGGGGAGTATGGAATTATCAACTTGAACCAACACATCAATAATACCCAATGGTCTCTTCATAGTATGATCCGCCATTTGTAGCCTCATAGAAGTGGGTCTTGGTTTCCCAATCACCAAAATTTTGAAAACCAAGTAGGGCATCAAGTTGATACTCGCCCCTAGATCACAAAGAGCTTTGGCAAAGTCGGCACTTACAATGGTGCAAGGGATTGTGAAAACGACGGGATCTTTCAATTTAGGAGCCATTGAGTGCACAATTGCGCTCACTTGATGTGTCATATTTACACACTTACAATTCATCGACCTTTTCTTTGTCACCCCTTCATGAACTTTGCATATATGGGAATTTGCTCCAAGAACTCAACCAATGGCACATTAATAGATAAGCTCTTCATCATGTCAATGAAATTTTTGAATTGGTTCTCGCCATTTTGCTTGGCAAGGCTTTGAGGGTATGGAGGAGGAGGCCTAGGAATTGGTGCCTTAGCCTTTGGCACTACAGGTCCTGATATGTCAACAATGTGTTCCCTAGACGGGTTCACTTCTTCTTGAGTCTCCTCCACATTTTCATCAATATCAATTCTCACTTCATCATTTTCTTGCACCACATTCTTTGGAATCTCATCCTCTTGAATCAATTGTTCATCATCAAAAATTTTTCTTTGACTGAGGTGGTTTCATCCCCACCTTTTCCACTCCTTTTAGTCACGACCATGGCATTTCCCATGTTGTTCCCACCCTTCAGGTTCACCACCGTGTCACTTGGTAGTTCTCCCTTAGGATGAGTGTTTAAAGCTTGCGAGATTTCCCCAATTGAACTTCCAAATTGCGAATTGAGTTGTTGTTAGAGGCTAGTTGAGCATTGAAATCAGCATTCTTCTCCATCATTTGTTTGAACATGTTCTCAATTCACCCCATCTCATTATTGGAAGATCTAGGACCATGGGAAGGATAAGGATGCAGGTTGCTTGGTTGTTGATACATCAGAGGCCTTTGAAAGCTCGACCACCGATTCCTTTTGTTATTGTTCCTACCCCCTTGGCTGTCGCCTCCCCATATCCTTGATTATTTCCACTCCAATTTCCTTGGTTGTTTTGACCATTCCAATTACCTTGATTGCTTTGATTGTCCCAATTACCTTGGTTGTTACCACCACTCCAATTGCCTTGGTTATTTGAGTTTTAATTCCCTTGATTACGTTGAGATCACCATTGTTGTTGATTCGTGCCTTGATAGTTGTTTCGTTTCCCTTGGAAGTTGTTCACATATTGCACTTCCTCCTCTTGTTCATTGTATTATTCATCTTGGTCAAACCCCATATCTTCTTGCACATATTGTTCCGCACGATTTTGCACTTGTTGACCCTTTTGCCTTCGCTTTTTCACCATCACATTTATACCTTCCATTGCATTTAATTGCTTAGGACATTGAACTTATTGAAGTTGAGCTTTGGCTAATTGATTCATTGTGGTGGTCAACTCGGCAATTGCTTGCCCATGATTATGCAATTCTTTATGTAGGTGAATCACATTTGGATCATCTTGAGGAACATTTACTCTACTTTTCCATGCCGATGAAGTATCCGCCATTTCATATAAGATCTCACAAGCTTTGAAATATGATGTTGTCATGAAGTTTCCACCGGCCAGTTGGTTGACCACACATTGATTTGTAGTATTGATCCCCCTATAGAAAGTTTGTTGAATCATAACCTCCCTCATATCATTGTTTGGGAACTCTTTCACCATAGTATGGTACCTCTCCCATATCTCATGCAAAGGCTCATTGGTTTGTTGCTTGAATGTTAGAATCTCGTCTCTAAGAGTAGACATATGCCCGAGAGAAAAGAACTTGGAAATAAATTTCTCCGCCAATTCATCCCATGTACGGATAGAATGGTTTGGCAATCTTTCTAACCAATCCAAGGCTTTCCCCCGTAGAGAGAGGGGAGATAGCCTCAACCTTAGAGCATCCTCAGAGACATTGGTCTGTTTACTCCCCCAGCAAGTGTCCACGAACCCCTTCAAGTGTTTGTATTCATTTTGACTCGTAGCCCCAGTGAGGAATCCTTGTTGCTCTAGAAAAATATGAGCATAACATTAGTGATTTGGAATTTGCCCACCCTAAGGTGGGGCGGGACTATTGCATTATCGTATCCTACGCTTGGCAATACCCGGTGTGGAGCCTCTGTTTGTGGAGGTGGGGGAGGGATGTAACATTGTCATGAGGCAGTCGGCCTCGTCTATTTGCTTGAGGTTCAAGAGGAACCTCGTCAACTTGGTCATCATCCACATCCTCCCCTAATGTCAAGTTTCCGAGAGAATAATTGTTGTTGAGAGCCATTTTTGTACCTACAACTGTTCCACAAAAACAAAATTAGTAACACAGAAGCAAAGGAAGACAAGTCACACACAAAACCAAATATATAGCTAAAAGTGGTAAGTATTCCCAGCAACGGCCCCAAAATTAATCTCGCCAAAATCACACCTCAGTTTGGGGTTGTGAAGTGGTCGATTGCAATAATAATTACCCAACTGGGAGTCGGGATCAAATCCACAGGCAGCATAGATGGGATTAGGTATATATTTGGAGTAAGCGCGTAAAGTGTCTAAGATGCACTTCCATAAACTGTGTTTTGATTCTACTTCTAAATTATGCTACGACTTGCAAATGTAAAGCTGGAGAATAATATTTTTGGTGGTTTTTTCAAGTATGTAAAAGATCTAGGGATGTGACTTCCACTTAGGTGTTTTCCTAACGGGTGGTGGGCTTTAGAGTGGGTTTTGTTGTTCAGGGTGTATTATAGCAATCAACACACAATTACCCACTCAATACCTCTCGATAATAGATTGTTTTTGCCCAATTTGGCTTTCACAAGTCCAAATGGGTAATATACAAAACAATTGATAGATGTTCAAGTCGGGTTTTACTATCTCTAGATTCAACCCTTTAACTGAGAATATCAATTTCTTTAGTTCATCCCAATTTTTTGTTAACCAAGTTTTCCTAGACTAAGTATCTCTTTCTCAAGTTGAGATTAAGTCAAATAAGCTTGAATCAACGTTTGCAACCATTAATTCTACAATTATAGAAAGAACTAGGCTAAATATTACACAACCAACCATAAACAAGCCCTAAATCAAATACCCATTAGGTACCCACACTAGGGTTGTGTCACAACCCTAGCTAGAAATTTAGCTACTCATAGTGGGTGATGAAGAAAATAAAGAAGAAAAGATGATTAACCTCATATTTAATGATAAATAGATGAAAATCTAATGTAGAATTGATAAGCTATGCTAAAGTTTCCTAAAATAGTAAAGAAAAACAGCTACCAACTTTCAAATATTCAAAACTTAACCTAATTTCATCAAAAAAGACTATTTATACACAGCTGAAATATTTGAACAAAATTGCCCTTTCGGAGGTTCTGCGGCCGCACAATTCTGTATGTAGTCCGCACTTTGTTGCAGATCTTGATAGGAGTGGCTTCTGCGGCAACACAATTCTTAACTACAGCCGCACTTCTTGAATACTGCGGACCGCACAATTCTGGGTGCGGCCGCACATTTGATTTCTGCGGCCGCACAATTATAGTGTGGTCCACAGATCTTGATTGTCTTGAAACCCAACTCTCTGAAAATTGACTTCTACGGCCGCACAATTTTGTGCGGTCCGCACTTTGTGCTACAGTACTCTCAAATTTTCTTCTTGTTCTGCGGCCGCAGACAGAATTCTGCGGTTCGCACTTTAGTTTTTTGCTTGATTTTTGTCCTTGTCCAAAATCACTTCTTCTTGAGTTGAATGTCATCACTTTGGCTCATTTTCCAATGCTCCTGCCAGTAAGCATATTTCATCAGGTGCAGAAGGTTGTGAATAATCTATACGTCAGATAAAGGGCTAGAAGTGTTGGGATTCAATATCCAGGAATGATAGAAGCACCGTCAGTGGCATGTCTTCCAGCCTATGGATTCTAGGTATCGAGAAGTCTAATTAAGAGAGTAAAGAAGAGTTAGAGACGATGTGATGCCTCACTTGATGTTCCAGGATGACATAAGGAAATCTATGATACAATCAAGTTGAAGGAATGTTAAGAGTAGTTTAAATAGATATGTGTAGGTTGCAAGCTAAAGTATGGTAAATCTACAAGGTTTTAGGAAGATAGGAGTAAGGATAAGAAAGGGTGAGTTAGAAGGTGACGAGAATGGATAAGTCCTCGGGATCAAGCTCATGAAAACAAGAGAGCTGATGGTTTTTTATGTTATAGAAAGCTCAGTATAGCTTGAACGAACTCAAAGGAGTCTAAGACTAATAGCATTTGGAAGAGATGGAATGCTGCCCTGGTAGTAGAATAAGGGTGTAATTGTGATAGATAAAGGATGACGTTTGGGCCTTCGATTGAGTAATGATTTGAAGAAAAAAAAGGGATTTCACGGACGTGACATGATTAAAATACCCACGTAAGGTGAATCACACTGATATGTTATGAAATACGGTTATTGAAGTATGGTATCGCCCCTAGGTGGATTAGGCAAGCCACTTTAGATATCCCCAGATTAGACGCAAGCCCTAGTGGCAATGTATTACGTAAGAGGTTTCAAGTTATTAGTAGTAGATTGTATATCAATATTGAGGTGAATTGACAATGGATGGATAAAAGTTACAAAGAATGAGATGATATTAGGCCGCCATTCTTAAGATGAACATTAGCTAGGAAGCATTATAGGACTTAGATCTATACATATGGGATAATCAACGAGAGTAACCTGTAGTTTGGTAGTATGAACTACCTAGATGTAGTAAAGCTAGGAGAATAGATAACCAAAGCTATGAAAAAAGATATAGAAATATTCGTAAGTTCAAAAAAGTACCGAGCAAAGAAATTCAGTATATCTATAGATGCCCATAGGATATCTGTTCAAGATATGTATATTTTTACAAAGTGAGGTATAGAGATTGGCTAAAAACTAGTGGAAAAAGGAAAGAAGAGTCGCATAGGCACGCTTACAAGGTTAGAGTTGTACATGCTTCATGATAGAAGGTAGCAACAGTACACAAGTCGTGGTGTGAGATAGAGGCCTAAAGGGGGGATGCCCTGGCATGTGGATTTATTCACAGAACAGTTGTCTAGATGGCAAGAAGAGTACTAAAGTATTCGCAAGAACTATATGTTATGATAATGATAAGTGCATCAGTCAACATTCGAGGACGAATGTTCCAAAGGGGGGAATGATATTACACCCCGCGTTTTCGTACGTGAAAGTACGCCATAAGTAAATTGATGAAAGCTCAGAAATGAGATGTTACATCCCGCATTTTTGTATGTTACAGTTTTGTCGTAAGTTAATCAATGTAAGCTCGAGAATGAGATTATAGGTGTTATGCTATTTCAAACAAGTGATAAGTAAATTTGTGAAGGTGAGAGGGTAAGCGAATCGAAGAAAGTGCGTTTCATTGAAGTTTGTCAATTTGGGATAAAATACGGTCCAAGCTATAATACACGGTCTTTATGGACTAGTACCATACAAGGTACCACATGAATATGATAGTAAGGTGTATAAAGTGTGTTAAAAGTAAGTAATATTTGAAGTAATTTGAGATAATTCTTAATTACGTGGATAATTGGTTAATTATTGGATTAGTGGGGGATTAATAAGTTAATTAAGGAAATTGGTGAATTATTGGATAGGCTTGATAAGCCCAACGTGGAAGCACATTTCCCATATAATGACTCTTAAACCACATTGCAAGGTGGCAAAGTTAGAGGAATTTTGGTGACCAAGTCTTACAAAGTGGGGCCCACACCACCAAGACCTAAATACCTATCTAAATCACTTAAGAAGATGCTTGCATC
Source organism: Nicotiana knightiana (assembly GCA_005239525.1). Lineage (NCBI taxonomy): Eukaryota > Viridiplantae > Streptophyta > Magnoliopsida > Solanales > Solanaceae > Nicotiana > Nicotiana knightiana. Next base: position 694,362 of record ML402568.1, on the reverse strand, counting down.
TCTACAATTAAGTAAAGGTAACTTCCGCAAAGTCATAAGAAATTATTTTGTGGAATAGCAGCATCAGATGCAATTCTAAGAGATCACGGTAAAATCTTTCTCAAGAATATCATACGGATTTTTCCCTACTTCGATCCGCCATTACGTGTTCTTCGCAAAAGACGTGTGCTAGAGGGATTGTCAAGAGAATCGGCTCAGGTATGTTAAGGCTATCCCTTCTTTCCTTTTGGCATGATCCATACGATACAAATGAAACGAGCAAATGCACAGCTTTCATAAATGACTCTATTCATAGAATTGCTAAGGGTGACTATGTTTTTGATTACCCATGTGTCCTATTATTCTATCATCTGTTCATGGGTCTCACAAAATACGTAAGTTGATAAAGTTTATTTCATGATATTAATCAAAGGCATATTGATCTTATGGTATTCTGAGAAATCTTATTAACATATTTCATATGCATTTCATGCATTTATACATGTACATTTAGCCATGACCATATGGTGTTATATACACGTATATTATATGTATATGGGATATAGGAAAATGTTACAGTGTTATATATGCACCACCACCTGATCAGCTGGTATACGTTGATGATTTTTCCCACAGTGGCCGAGATGATATGATGGGATGTCCTCAAATGCTTGATGATGTTATGTATGCATACACCTATGCATGCTATGACATTTATACGCATATGCATGGCATTACAAATATTAATGATTCATAGAGTTCTTCTGACTTACGTGTTGAGTCTTTTACTCCATGTTTCTCTCATGTTTATTATCTACTATTTTCATTCCTTACATACTCGGTAAATTATTTGTACTGCATCCCTTTTGCCTGGGAATGCTGCATTTCATGCCCGCAGGTCCCGATAGACAGGTCGAGAGTCCTCCAAGTAGGCTATAACCTCAGCGGAAGGTGTTGGTGCGCTCCATTTGCTCCGAAGTTGCTTATTTGGTCAGTATGATTTGGACGTGTATGGGTGTGTTTTGCACCAAACTTATAAGCAGGAGGCTACAGGTCCCAAAAAATAAAGGTTGTTCAGAAGGAAGAGGAAATCTAAAGAGTTACATCAACTAAGTAAATCAGGAGTCTGATTATTGGACCTAGAAAATTATAGAAATCGTGATTGAGAACATAGCAAAACCACTCTTAATATCAGAGGTATAAGAGAGATAATACAACAACCATATTCTATAACGGCTCTACGAGAAAGCCAGTTAGAAGAGTATCAGCCTCATAAGAAGTCAGTATGAAGCTCCCACTGGATTGTTTATGCGCCAGAGGTGCAAGTATATAATAGAGCTTCAACTTGTGGATGTGAATCATACCTATGTGGAAGGGAGGTCATGAAAGAGATAGAAGATGTGATGCAAGATTTTAAGGTAAGTAATGTAAAGGAGAACAATGTACGAGATACTCAGGTGAAGAAGGTTGTGAATAATCTATACTTTAGATAAAGCGCTAGAAGCATGAGATTCGGTATCCAGGAATGATAGCATCGTCGTCAGTGGCATGTCTTCCAGCCAATGGTTTCTGGGTATCGAGAAGTCTAGTTAAGAGAGTAAAGAAGAGTTAGAGATGATTTGATGTCTTGCTTGATGTTCCAGGATGACATAAGGAAATCTATGATGAAAACAAGTTGAAGGAAGGTTGTGAGTAGTATAAATAGATATGTGTAGGTCACAAGCTAAAGTATGGTAAATCGACAAGGTTTTAGGAAGATAGGAGTAAGGATAAGAAAGAGCGAGTGAGAAGGTGATGAGAATGGATAAGTCCTCGGGATTAAGACCATGAAAACAAGAGAGCTGATGGTTTCTCTTAGTTATAGAAAGCTCAGTATAGCCTAAATGAACTCAAAGGAGTCTAAGACTAATAGCATTTAGAAGAGATGAAATGCTGCCCTAACAATAGAATACGGGTGTAATTGTGATAGATTAAGGATGAAGTTTGGGCCTTGGATTGAGTAACGATTTGAAGAAAAACAAAGGGGATTTCACGGAAAGCACATGATTAAAATACCCACGTAATGTGAATCATATTGGGATGCTATGAAATACGATTATTGAAGTACGGTATCGCCCTAGGTGGATTAGGTAAGCCACTTCAGATATCCCTTGATGAGACGTAAGCCTTAGTGGCAATGTATTACATAGAGGCTTGTATACATATGTCCCGTATATGAAAGATCGTATGGCCTTGTCGGCCTATGTTCAGTGTATATAAACAAATACCCACGTCAGTATGATTTGGACGTGTATTGATTAATATGGCATGGACCTATACCGACCTTTATGGTATTGATCTACTCTTAGAGGCTTGTAGACATATGTCCTATATATGAAAGATTGCATGGCGTTGTTGGCCTATGTTCAGTGTACGAGTGATCATTTTGTCCTTATTGGCCCGTATGTCATATGTATAAGTTTATATTACATGTTGGGTCATCCTATGTAGAGTGTTCCCTCATGTTTCATTCTAGATATCTCACAACAACCTTTCCATTTCATTTACCTATGATAGTGTGATACAAAATATACGTTATGTTGGTACTCGATTGAGTAAGGTGCCGGGTGCCCATCGCAGCCTATCGATTTGGGTTGTGACAATTCTATCTTGAAGCCTATATCTCCGATTTTGTTTTCATTCACTCATATCTGATATTGAGCACTCGATATCGATTGCGCACCTACATCTTGTGATTTCATGGATGTGGTACGAGATGTGTTTTCTGTGTTGTGAAGGTAGGCTAGTCTAAAGGACTTGAGGCCAGGTTTAGACCACAACTTGGGCTCGGTAGTTTTAGTTGGGTGAGTATGAGCATTTTTACTTATATGTCCGGTAGGAGCCAGATTGATGGCTCAGTGAGTTTCTAGATAGCTATATGATGAGTATTATGTGACTGAGGATGACATACATATGATTAGATATCACATGAAGAATTTTCTTGGGATGCATAGGGGCTATGGATGCTTGGTTTTTGTCTTGATGTGTTGCAAAATCTCGTGTTATGAGTGTGTTGAGGGATCTTTCAGTTGTTATTTATGGAATAAAGTTGATTCTTATGTTTTGTTGATGAGTTTATACTTGGGAAGCTTAAGTGATTGCATAGTGGTTGTGACCATGATAGGGTCATAGAGAGCTGCTATTTTGAGGCTAATCAAATGGGTTATCTCATACGGGATAGTCTACGATTGTGTGATCCTTATGATGTTTCTATGAAGAGTTTACTTCTTATCAAGTGAGATGTGTGTGATACTATTAGAGTACCGATTGCTCGAGGAAGTTCACACGAGTATTATGAGGATGAGTATACACATGGCAAGTGATTTGGAGCATTTTATGGTTAGCTCTACATGAGCTTAGGATTCAACTGGATAACAGTACGAGATCATGGAAGTTAGTGAGTAAGGGTACTATGGGCCATCAGATGTTATGTTTTGTGGCTTCGAGATAAGTAGGGAGTTTACTAGCAACAATTAGATGGCATGGACATGTGTTATATTAGTTTTGGACCAAGGAATACTTGTGGATCAGTCATGACTGGAAGGGGTTGACTTCGAGGATGGCTCAAGTAAATGATATTTTAGATGCATTGATGTAATATACTTTATAGTTATATGACAGTTGTGGGATGACTCAGGTTTTATAGTTGTTATGGGGTGATAGCAAAAAGGATTTACCTAGTTGCTTAAGGATAATATTGATTTTTAGAGTATTCAGGTTCTAATGAAGCGCAAGTTGTTCTGCACGTATTGGTCGTGCATCAGGGATTAGAGTAAGTAAATGACTCTCGAGAAGGTTATATTAAGTCCAAGATTTATATGTGGTATTTGAGGGTTTCCCCGAATTTGTATATGGCTAAGATTTGAGATGTGTATTAGATGGTGCCGAGGGTTGTGATATTTTTATATCATTATTGATTCCCTAGATCTTCATATTCATAGAAGGTCTTTTTAGAGTTGGTAATTTGGTTGAGGTACTATTGGGTGCTTAAGAGGGAATATAGTGACTTATAGGCCTCCATGTTTATGGTCACGTGCTTCGCGTGCTTGCTGTTGATACACATATGTTTGGTGGGTTTGAGAATTTTGGCAATTTTTATTCCATGTGGACCGATATGTTTTGATTAAGTTACGCACCACATCAGAGTTATGTTGGGATATGATCCGTTTTGCTTATTTTGTATGTTTTGCATTTCCTCTGTGGGATGGGTTCACAACATTGTGCTTTGTGGTTGTATCTATTGAACTTGTGGGATAGTTCTCTTATTTGGTTCTCATTCCATCATTGGTTATATTCGAGTTGTTGCTTGAGGGTGTACGTATTGCAGTGTATGTGGCTCTAGGTGTCATTGGTGTGTGGTGTCAGTTGAGCAGCTTGTACTGGGTGAAATGAGAATTTTTGGACTAGAATTTGTTCCATTATATTTGCCTAAGGTATATTTGGAAGAAAAATTTCATTAGACATCTTAGAATGTGGCAATAGTTCTTGTCGGGAAAGAAAACTCCATCACTTGTTGATTTGATGAGTGGTTATTACTTTCTGTGTGATTCTTTCATCTTTGGTAGTGTACGAATGTTTGGAACAAGATTTTATTTGATATGAGATTTTCTACCGGTACCGGGTTTAGTAATGAGCAGCTATTGTGGTCGGAAGATATTACTATGAGTTGTGGCTTTTGGTGGTATATTGTGCGATTATATCTTGGAATACAGTTATGACTTGATGCAACTTGTTTAGACTTATATAGTGTATAAATGCGAGATTCGGGTCTTATAATGAATTCCGGATGTTGGAGATTTGGTTCCAAGGTTTATGAGCTAAGGTTGAAGGAAGAACCTTCAGTCCAAACTGTGTTAATTGGCTTATATGGTTTGTGGTGTCATGGGATAACCTATGGGTATGTGTATGCTGAGCTTATTCAGATTTGATTATTTTTGAATGACACTTGGTATGTTCGAGGACGAACGTATGTTTAAGTGAAAAAGAATGTAACGACCCATTTAGTTTTTGCATTTTTCTGTGATTTGAGACTTCACATACCTTCTGGTGATGTATTATGACTTGTGTGCAACATTGGTTTTGATTTTCGAGTGGTTCAGGGTTGATTTGATAGAGTGATTCCTACTTTGGAAACTTTAAGTTGAAAGAGTTTACAAAGAATTTGACTTCGGAGTAAACGACCTCGGAATCGAGATTTGATGGTTTCAATATGTTCGTGTGGTGAATTTGGACTTGGACATATGTTCGGATTTGAATTTGGATTCGGCTCTATTACTCGAAAGTTGGATAATTTGAAGGTTTGGAAAGTTCATAAGTTTGACTAGGGATTGACTTCGATGTTATCGGGCTCGAATTATTGTTCTAGAAGTTTGAATAGGTTCATTTTGTCATTTGGGACATGTGTGAAGTTTTGTTGTGATCCAAAAATATTTGAGTGTGATTCAGACGCATTCAACATAGTTTGAAGGTTTTAAAGTTAAGAGAATGATTTTGATCTTTGATTATTGGTTTTGATGTTATTTATCACGTTGCGAGCTTTTGGATTAGTTTGGATAATGTATTCGTACTAGTTGGTAGGATTGGACAGGGTCCGGGGGGCCTCAGGGTGTGATTTGGGATGGTTTCAGACCATTTTTGTGATGTTTGAGATGCTGGGTTTTTAACAAGTATCAGTGTTCTTCGCATTCGTGGCCTGAGTAACGCGTTCGTGAAAAGATATTTGGAGCTGGGAGAGTTTGTACTTCGCGTTCGCGATAGGGAGTCGCATTCACGATAGTTAGGTGATTTGTGCTTCGTGTGCGCGCCCAGATGGTCGTGTTCACAAAGGTGTGGTAAGCTTGGCAGACTTTGTTCATCATGTTCGGGATGGTGATGCCGCGAACACGAAGGTTTATTTAGGGGCAGTATCTGTTGTGCTTTGCGAACGTAGGGAACGTGTTGCGTTTGGAAAGGTCCTGGGCAGATTTTATAAGTTACTTTATTAGACTTTAAGCTTATTTTATCATATTTTGAGATTTGGAGTTTTGAGGAAATTTCCACTATTTGGATAACTGTTCTTGACGCGGTTTTGATTATTATTCATGGTTCTATCTATTTTTTTGGCATTTGATTGGTCAATCTACGAGAGAAAAATTGTGAGTTCTGGAAAAACTTTTCTAAAGTGAATAATTGGATTTGAACATTGATTCGAAGTCGGATTGGGATGAAACTTGTATATGCGGACTCGTATTCGAATGGGTGTTCGAGGTTTGTGAGTTTTTCCATGTTTTTGGGTTCGAGCCTGAATTGAATTTTTAGTTGACTTTGAGTATTTGATTAAGGATTCGACCTTTATTATTTGAGTTTGATTCCAATATTATTTGATGTTATTGAGTTGTTTTAGTCTAGATTCGAGCCGTTCGGAGGTTGATTCGTGCATGAAGGAATTTTTAGAGTATTGTGTACTTGCTTGAGATAAGTATCTTGCATAATCTTGCTTAGGGAATAACCCTTAGGATATGAATTTGTTTGTCTAATTGAAATGTGTGAGAAGTGGCGTATATGCGAGGTGACGAGCGTATATACAGGTGTTATGCATGATTTAAGAGTAGAGTAGTCTCTAGGTTGTACTATGCCTGGATCTGGATACTGTGCTTCTTGATATCATGATTTATGTGTTTGTATGACTATGTTAACTCCGTGAATCATGCTAGAGATCATGTGTAGGTATTGATTTCATGTTGAGCATGATATTTGTTGTTATATGGCATATCCGTCTGATTTGAGCTGTAGTTTACACTCGTTCATACATACACCTTAGTATGCTATCTTCTTTAGTCCATGAGTGTGTGATTTTATATTCGTTATTCCTATACATGTATTCTTGTATATGCCTTATGTGTAATGGATTATATTGGCAGCACGTGAGTGGTCCGTGCAGGATGAGTTATTTGGCACGTGAGGTGTTCGTGCAGTACTATGACACCTACATTTTTCTTGCAACACGTGAGTTGTCCATATATCGTGTGGATTAGGACGTATCCCTATAGGTTCACCCTCTCATGTTTCTCTCTTGATGGTGTACATGCAGGTTGTGAGAAACCAACAGGCTTTCTGGTTGATGTGGATCTTGGTAAAGGTGATCATTGGTTGGACTTTGCATCTCTTCTTTATTTGCATACTCTTTTGATGTATGCATGCTTTTCTGCATACCCTCTCTTTATGCTAGCTCCAAAATGTACATGCCCTTATGCATATCTTCTCTATATTCTACCTTACCTGATGAGATGAGACATGGTACATATCTTCTCTATGTGTGAACCTGTGTGAATTGGCTTGTTTAACATGCATATATTCTCTATATGAAATTGTAGAAGGATTAATTGAGTAATCATGTATATCTTATGTATATGCACTTGTTGAAAGATTAATTGATGTTTCATGAATATCCTCTCTATATGCAATTGCAGAAGAATTATTTGATACTTTATGCATATCTTCTCTATATGCAACATTGATGACTTAATGATATTGGATACATATCTTCTGTATATGTTGAGTTATTGCACTGAAATAAAATTTGGGCATATCGTCTCTATATGCAAATGGTGATATGTTATTTGTTATGCAAGCATGCCTTCTTTACATGTAGAGTTATTAAGAGACTCACACACATCTTCTCTATGTGCACTATGTTGTACATGTATTTCGTGTTTAGACTTCGTTACTATTGCTGGGTACACAGATATATTATTGAGCTGTATATATATACACACATTTGACCTGAGACCTCGTCACTACTTTACCAGGGTTAGTCAGGATACTTATTGAGTACATGGGGTCGGTTGTACTCATACTAGACTTTTGTACCTTGCGCGCAAATCTTGGAGTTGATCTACTCTGGATGACATTGAAGATGTACCCGTGTTCCACATATAGCTATCACTTGTCATTGGTAGCTTTGGATTCATACTTTGTTCATGTATATTCCAAAGATGTTGTATTTGTTTTCTTACTAGCTTTAAATATTCAAATCTTAGTGGCCCATGACTTGTACTATCAAACCTTGGGGAAATTGTATGAAATTCAGCTATCTTGACTAATATTATTGATGATCTTCTATTTGAGTTGTATTATTCATTTCTTGGCTTACCTAGCAAGTTAGGTTAGGTTCCATCACGACTTGGTGGAAATTGTGGTTCATGACACCGTGCCACTAATAAAGTGAGGAGAAGGATCAAGATTATCATTGGTTTCTATAACGACCCGACCGGTTGTTTTGAGCATTTGTGCTAAGTTTGGTGGTTTTAGGCAATGAGTAGATTCATATGGTGCATTATGACTTGCGTTATCGTTGGTTTTGGCTTTCAAGCGGTTTAGGATTGATTTGGACGAATAATTCTCAACTAGGAAGCTTTAAGTTGGAAGAGTTGACCAAGTTTGAATTTTGTGTATTTGACCTGAGATCAGAGTTTTTATGGTTCTGTTAGGACGGGATGCTGATTTTGGACCTAGGTGTATCCTGGATTTGCATTTGGATGTTTCTAGAAGGTTTTGGAGCTATTGGCGAAAGTTGGCAACTTGAAGGATTAGAAATTTGATAAGTTTGATCGGGAGTTGACTATGATGATATCAAGTTCAGATTGTTGTTCCGAAAGTTGAAATACGTTTGTTTGTTATTTGAAAATTGTGTGTAAAATTTGAGGTCATTCCGAGTTGATTTGATATGGTTCGGCACGAGTTTTGGAAGTTGAAAGTTCAAAATTTTAGTAAGTTTGATTTGAGTTGAAATTCGTGGTTTTGATATTTTTATGTGTAGTTTGAGGCCTCGAATAGGTCCATATTATATATTGGAACTTGTTGGCATGTTCGGGCTGGGTCACGAGGGGCTCAGGTGTGTTTCAGATGAGTTTCGCTTAATTTGAACATGTTGGCATTTCTGCTGCTGGTTTATTCACACCTATGCATATTTGACCGTAGGTTCGGACTCGTTTATGAGAAGGAGTGTTTGCTTATGTGAAGATGAGGTGCCCAGGGGAGTTCCTATTTTGTGGAGGTTTTAGCGCAGATGCGGGAACACTTTTGCGAGGTTTGGGTCACTTCTGGGGAATGGGTCATGAGTTGAGAGTCCACTCCTGCAGTTGTATTTTTGCCTCTGCGGTGTCGCAAATGTGGTTTAGTTGCATAGATGCAGTTCATGGTATGTTAAGCTGAAGTCGCAGATGCAAGATTTTTTCTTGCAAATGCAAAGGAACAGGTGCACGTGTTGGTCCACAAATGCGGAAATGCCTGGGCATGCAGAAGCTTATATATCAAGATTTTGGTTCATTTTGTACACTACTTTAGATTTGGAGCTCGGTTTTGGGCGTTTTTGGAGAGTATAGTCATCACATGGATTGGGGTAAGTATTCTTGACTCAGTTTTGATTATATTCCATGATTCTATCACGACCAAACCGGTACCTTACTCAACTGAGTACCAACATAACGTATCTTTCGTATCATACTATCATAGTTAAATGATCCGGAAAGGTTATTGTGAGATAACTAGAATAGAACATGAGGAAATACTCGACATAGAACGACCCAACATGATGTACCGACTTATACATATGACATACAGGCCTATGAGGCAGATATGATCATTTGTATACTCAAAACATAGGCCGACATGGCCATACAAGTATCCATATACATCACATTTGTCTACAAGCCTCTAAGAGTACATAAATGTCATAAAGGTCGGGATAGGGCCCCGCCATACCAATCAATACGTGTACAAATCATACTCACCAAATAGGCAACTCCGGAGAAAATGGAACGCACCAACACCTTCCGCTGAGCTGCTAGCCTACTTGGAGGACTCTTAACCTGTCTATCAGAACCTGCAGGCATGAAAGGCAGTATCCCCAGGAAAAAGGGACGTCAGTACAAATAAAATACTGAGTATGTAAGGTACGAAAGCAATATATAATAGACATGAAAGAAACATGGAGGAAAAGACTCAAACATTAAGTCTGAATAACTCTGTGAATCATGACACATTTATCGTGTCATGCATATGCGTATAAATGTCATATCATGCATAGGTATATGCGAACATAACATCATCAAGCCTCTGAGAGCATCCCTTCATATCATCTCGACCACTGTGGGAAAAATCATCAACGTATACTAGCTGATCAAGTGGGAAAAATCATCAACGTTTCAACATCCTTTCTATATCTCAAATTTCCAAAGAATAATAACATGAAGGCTTAAGAGATATGCCTTGCACTTTCACGTGTAAACAGGGCACATCAAGGGCTATGACTTATCTATGCACATTGGTGCCAGCCTTGTCCAAATTATTTCCATGCGGCAGCCCATTAAAAATCCTTATTCATTTAATCCTATTTAATACCATAATTATTTCCTTATTTTCCCACATTATTCCCACAATTAAAAAATTATTCACATAATTAATTCTAGCACACAATTTACTTAAATATTAATATACTTCATATACCTTACTATCATGGTCATGTGGTATAGCACTATTCCATAAAATACTGGTATTATAGCTTGGACCGTATTTTATCTCAGAATGTCAAACTTCGACGAAACTTAGTTTCTTCGATTCTGTGACGACCCGGCCGGTCATCTTAAGAATTAATGCCCCGATCCCCTATTAACTGTTTCCCCCAAGTCTATTTCTGCTAAATTGAATTGCCGGGACGTTCGGTTTTGAGTTTCGGAGAGTTTTGGGACACTTAGTCCCTAAATGAGAGCTTAAGTGTTGGAAAGTTGCCTGTAGTTGGAGCAGTGTGAAGACGGCCTCGGAATGGCAATATGATGGTTCCTTTAGCTTCGTTAGGTGATTTCGGGGTTGGGAGCGTGTTCAGAATGTATTTTGGAAGTCTGTAGCTCATTTAGGCTTGAAATGCCGAAGTTTGAATTTTTGGAGTTTCCAGCCCGATAGTGAATTTTTGATCTGAGGGTCGAAATGTAATTTCGGAAGTTTCAGTAGTTCTGTCATGTCATTTGGGATGTGTGTGAAAAATTTGAGGTCATTCAGATGAGTTTAGACGTGTTTCGGCGTCGGATGTGAATTCTAGAACTTTCCTAAGTTTCTAGGTTTGAACCTATGCATAATCGATGATTTCGATGTTATGAGACGTGTTTTTAAGGCTCGACCTAGTTCAAATAAGGTGTTAAGGTTGGTTGGTGGTTTTGGTTGAGGTCCCGGGGGCCTCGAGGTTGTTTCGGATGCTTAACGGGAGAAAATTTGGGACCTAGCTACTGCTGAACCAGGCCTCTTCTGGTGTCTTCGCACCTGCAAAGGTTTTTCTTCAGGTGCGGACTCGCAGACACGTGGGGCTTGATCACAAGTGCGATAGAGGGGATATTTGACTAGTGGTCGCAGGTGCGACCTGGATTCCGCAGGTGCAGGACCGCAGGCGCAACCAAACGACCGCAGGTGCGGCCCCGGTGTAACTTAAGTGATTTTCGCACCTGCGATGCTTTTTCCGCAGGTACGGTGAACGGGACCGCAGGTGTGAGATCCCTGTGTGTTTTATTCCAAAAATCTGAGAGTTTATTTCATAAGCCTAAAAATCATGTAAGGGCTCAAGAATTGGCGATTTTCTGTGGGTTTTGCAGAGAAGGATCATAGATAACATTTTCTACTTCTAATTCATCGTTAGATCATTAATCCCCGTTGTTTTCTTTAGTTTAATTATCAAAAATGGGGGAAAAACCATAAGAAATTGATGAAATTTCCCCAATCCGAAATTCTGAAAATTTATGGGGTTTTTGGTAACAGATTTCGATTGTTTCTGGTTGAATGAGTCCGTGAGTGGATGGGTGTCCGGAAAATATAATTTTACCCAATTCCGAGACGTGGGCCCGAGGGGCGTTTTGGTCATTTTACCTAATTTCGAGCCTTAGCTTGAATTAAACAGTAAAAATCAGTTGCATGAGATGTTATTTACGATATGTAATTGAATTGTATAGATTTTGGCCATTTGGAGTCGGATACTCGTGGAAAACGTGTGGTTTCGAGTTGATTTTGAGCCGGTTCGAGGTAAGTGGCTTGTCTAACCTTGTGTGGGGGACGTTTCCCCTTAGGATGTGATATTTGGTAATTGAATGCCTTGTACGTGAGGTGACGGGCACGTACTTGTGCTAATTGTTAAAAATTCAATTTTACTTTAAATATTTATACTGAGTTTCCTTCTTACCTGCTTTATTCTACTTGCAATTATAGCCTATGTTAATTTAGAAAAGAATTCCTAGTTGAATTGAATTTCCTATTTGCTTAAGTTTCTTTAATTGTACTACGTGAAGCATGTTAGGCTAAAACTACTTGTTGCCTTGTATTTTTGCACTCTATTTCTGAATGTCTTCTGTTGTGGCTGCGTATTTACTTTGGGACTACGGGACGGTATCCCGGGAGACCCCCCTGCATATTTACTTTGGGACTATGGGACAGTATCCCGGGAGATCCCCCTGCACATTTACTTTGGGACTACGGGATGGTATCCCGGGAGATTCCCCTGCATATTTACTTTGGGACTACGGGACGGTATCCCGTGAGATCCCCTGCATATTTACTTGTTGTCACCCCATTATGCTATTCTTGATTGTCACGCCAAGACCGTGACGCTGGCTATGCCAGGTATTCCGCGTGATGAGTGGAGTGGTACCTTACATCATACTCCCAATAGAGTTATCTCTTTCCTTAATGCTCAGTATATGGTTGAGAAGGGGTGTGCCGCGTATTTAGCTTATGTGAGAGATGTCAGTGTTGATACCCCTTATGTGGATTCAGTTCCAGTGGTAAGAGATTATCCCGATGTGTTTCCAGTTGACATTCCGGGTATGCTGCCTGACAGAGACATTGATTTTGGCATTGATTTGTTGTCGGGCACTCAGCCCATTTCCATTCCTCCGTACCGTATGACTCCTCCTGAGTTGAAGGATCAGTTACAAGGATTGCTTGATAAGGGTTTTATACGACCCAGTGTTTCACCTTAGGGTGCTCCTGTCTTGTTTGTGAAGAAAAATAATGGATCTATGCGCATGTATATTGATTATCGTCAGTTGAACAGGGTTACAGTGAAGAACCGTTATCCCTTGCCTCATATTGATGATTTATTTGACCATCTTCAGGGCGCACATGTATTTTCTAAGATTGATTTGCGCTCAGGTTACCATCAGTTGAAGATTGGGGAGCCGGATATCCCGAAGACTGCTTTCAGGACTCGGTATGGCCATTACGAGTTTCTAGTTATGTCATTCAGGCTGACTAATGCCCCAGCAACATTTATGCATTTGATGCATAGTGTGTTTAGGCCATATCTCGACTCGTTCGTCATTGTTTTCATAGATGATATTCTTTTTTACTCCCGGAGTAGGGAAGATCATGAGCAGCACCTGAGGACAGTGCTTCAGACCCTGAGAGAGAAGAAGATGTATGCAAAGTTCTCAAAATGTGAGTTTTGGTTGAGTTATGTGGCATTCTTAGGCCACATGGTATCGAGTAAGGGTATTCGAGTGGATTCGAAGAAGGTAGAGACCGTGCAGAGTTGGCCCAGGCCGTCCTCAGTTACAAAGATTCGCAGTTTCCTTGGCTTGGCAGGTTACTACCGCCGTTTTGTGAAGGGATTTTCATCGATTGCAGCCCCTATGACTAGATTGACCCAGAAGGGTGCTCCATTTCACTGGACATAGGTGTGTGAGGCGAGCTTTCAGAAGCTCAAGACAGCTTTGACTACAGCCCCAATCTTGATATTGCCTACTGGTTCGGGGTCTTATATAGTTTATTGTGATGCCCCGCGAGTTGGCCTTGGGGCGGTGTTGATGTAAGTAGGTAGGGTGATTGCCTACGCGTCCAGACAATTGAAGATACACGAGAAGAATTACCTTGTCCATGACCTTGAGTTAGCTGCCATTGTTCATGCCTTGAAGATCTGGCATCATTATTTGTACGGTGTGCCTTATGGGATTTATACTGACCACCGGAGTTTGCAGTACATATTCAGGTAGAAGGATCTAAATTTGCGCCAGCGTAGATGGTTAGAGTTGCTAAAGGACTATGACATCACTATATTATACCACTCGGGGAAGGCCAATGTGGTGGCCGACGCCTTGAGTCACCGGGCAGAGAGTTTGGGGAGTTTGGCATACCTTCGTGCAGCTGAGAGGCCTTTAGCCTTAGATGTTCAGTACTTAGCCAGTCAGTTCGTGAGATTGGATTTTTCTGAGCCTTGCCGGGTATTAGCTTCTGGGGTTTCTCGGTCTTCCTTATTCGATCGTATCAGGGAGCGGCAGTACGATGATGTGATCATTGGAGATGGCGGGGTATTGAGGATGCAGGGTCGGATTTGTGTGCCCAATGTTGATGGGCTTTGAGATTTGATTCTTAGGGAGGCCCACAGTTCGCGGTATTCCATCCATCCGGGTACCACGAAGAAGTACCAGGATCTGAGACATCACTATTGGTGGAAAAGAATGAAGTAGGATATAACAGAGTTTGTAGCCAGGTGTTTCAACTGTCAACAGGTCAAATGTGAGCATCTGAGACCGGGAGGGTTACTTCAGCAGATTGAGCTTCCAGAGTTGAAGTGGGAGCGGATAACCATGGACTTTGTGGTTGGGATTCCTCGGATTTTGAGGAAGCATGATTCTATTTGGGTGATTGTGGATCGGCTGACCAAATCAGCCCATTTCATTCCGGCACTGACTACTTATTCATCGAAGCGGTTGGCGGAGATTTATATTCGGGAGATCGTTTGTCTGCATGGTATTCCAGTTTCTATAATCTCGGACAGAGGTACTCAGTTCACTTCACGAGTCTGGAGAACCGTTCAGCACGAGTTAGGTACCAGGGTGGAGTTGAGCACAACATTTCACCCCCAAACGGACGGACAATCCGAGCGCACTATTCAGATTCTTGAGGATATGCTCCGTGCTTGTGTGATTGAGTTTGGAGGGTCTTGGGATCAGTTCCTGCCATTGGCGGAGTTTTCTTACAACAACAGTTATCAATCAAGCATTCAGATGGCGCCGTATGAGGCTTTATATGGTAGGAGGTGCAAATCTCCGGTGGGATGGTTTGAGCCGGGTGAGGCTAGGCCATTGGGAATAGAGTTGGTTGAGGATGCATTGGAGAAGGTCAAGGTGATTCAGGATAGACTCTGTACAGCCCAATCCAAATAGAAGAGTTACGCGGACCGGAAGGTTCGTGATGTTTCATATATGGTCAGAGAGCGGGTTCTGCTTCGGGTTTCACCTATGAAGGGCGTTATGAGATTTGGGAAGAAAGGGAAGCTGAGTTTGAGGTTTATTGGCCCTTTTGAGATATTGAGGCGTGTTGGGGAGGTTGCTTATGAGCTTGACTTACCTCCTAGCTTGGAAGGAGTTCATCCGGTATTTCATGTTTCGATGCTCCGGAGGTATCACGGTGACCCGTCTCATGTCTTGGATTTCAGCTCAGTCCAATTGGACAAGGATCTATCATATGTTAAGGAGCCTGTAGCTATATTGGACAGGCAGGTCAGAAAGCTCAGGTCAAAGATCATTTCTTCAGTAAAGGTTCAGTGGCGGGATCAGCCGGCCGATGAGGCGACCTGGGAGATCGAGCAGGATATGCGTAGCAGTTACCCTCATCTTTTCACTACTTCAGGTATGTCTTTATGCTCGTTCGAGGACGAACGAATGTTTAAGTGTAGGAGGATGAGACGACCTGGCCAGTCGTCTTAAGAATTAACGCCCCAATCCCCTGTTAACTATTTTTCCCAAGTCTATTTGTGCTAAATTGAATTGCTGGGACGTTCGGTTTTGAGTTTCGGAGAGTTTTGGGACACTTAGTCCCTAAATGAGAGCTTAAGTGTTGGAAAGTTTCCCGTAGTTGGAGCAGTATGAAGATGGACTCGGAATAGAAATCTGATGGTTCCGTTAGCTCCGTTAGGTGATTTCGGGGTTGGGAGCGTGTTCAGAATGTATTTTGGAAGTCCGTAGCTCATTTAGGCTTGAAATGCCGAAGTTTGAATTTTTGGACTTTCCAGCCCGATAGTGAATTTTTGATCCGAGGATCGGAATGGAATTCCGGAAGTTGCAGTAGTTTTGTCATGTCATTTGGGATGTGTGTGCAAAATTTGAGGTTATTCGGATGAGTTTAGACGTGTTTCGGCGTCAGATATGAATTCTAGAACTTTCCTAAGTTTCTAGGCTTGAACCTATGCATAATCGATGATTTTGATGTTATGAAACGTGTTTTTAAGGCTCGACCTAGTTCAAATAAGGTGTTAAGGTTGGTTGGTGGTTTTGGCTGAGATCCCGGTGGCCTCGGGGTTGTTTCAGATGCTTAACGGGAGAAAATTTGGGACCTAGCTACTGCTGAACCAGGCCTCTTCTGGTGTCTTCGCACCTGCGAAGGTTTTTTCGCAGGTGCGGACTCGCAGGCGCGTGGGGCTTGATCGCAGGTGCGATAGAGGGGAGATTTGACCAGTGGTCGCAGGTGTGACCTGGATTCTACAGGTGCAGGACCGCAGACACGACCAAACGACCGTAGGTGCGGCCCCGGTGTAACTTAAGTGATTTCCGCACCTGCGATGCTATTTCCGTAGGTGTGGTGATCGGGACTGCAGGTGCGAGATCCCTGTGTGTTTTATTCAAAAAATTCGAGAGTTTATTTCATAAGCCTAAAATCATGCAACGGCTCAAGAATTGGCGATTTTGTGTGGGTTTTGAAGAGAAGGATCATAGGTAACATTTTCTAATCCTATTTCATTGTTAGATCATTAATCCCCATTTTTTTTTTTAGTTTAATTATCAAAAATGAGGGAAAAACCACAGGAAATTGATGAAATTTCCTCAACCCGAAATTCTAAAAATTTATGGGGTTTTTGGCATCGAATTTCGATTGTTTCTGGTTGAATGAGTCCGTGAGTGGATGGGTGTCCGGAAAATATAACTTTTACCCGATTCCGAGACATGGGCCGGAGGGGCATTTTGGTTATTTTACCTAATTTCGCGCCTTAGCTTGAATTAAACATTAAAAATCAGTTGCATGAGATGTTATTTACGATATGTAATTGAATTGTATAGACTTGGGCCATTTGGAGTCGGATACTCGTGAAAAACATGAGGTTGATTTTGAGCCGGTTCGAGGTAAGTGGCATGTCTAAAGTTGTGTGGGGGACCTTTCCCCTTAGGATGTGATATTTGGTAATTGAATGCCTTGTACGTAAGGTGACGAGCGCGTACTTGTGCTAATTGTTGAAAATCTGGTTTTACTTTAAATATTTAGACTGAGTTTCCTTGTTACCTGCTTTATTCTACTTGCAATTATAGCCTATGTTAGTTTAGAAAAGCATGCCTACTTGACTTGAATTGCCTATTTGCTTAAGTTGCTTTAATTGTACTACGTGAAGCATGTTAGGATAGAAATACTTGTTGCCTTGTACTTTTTCACTCTATTTCTGAATGTCTTCTTGTTGTGGCTGCGTATTTACTTTGGGATTACGGGATGGTATCCCGGCAGATCCCCCTGCATATTTACTTTGGGACTACGGGACGGTATCCCAGGAGATCCCCCTGCATATTTACTTTGGGACTATGGGACGGTATCCCGGGAGACCCCCCTGCATATTTACTTTGGGACTACGGGACGGTATCTCAGAATATTCCCCCTGCATATTTACTTTGGGACTACGGGACGGTATTCCGGGAGATCCCCCTGCACATTTACTTTGGAACTTCGAGACGGTATCCCGGGAGATCCCCCTACGCACTGATAGCTGGACTACGAGACGGTATCCCGGGAGATCCTTCGGATATACATATGATGGGTTACGGGACGGTATGTCGGGAGATCCACTAGACAGTTGAGAAAAGGACTACAGGACGGTATCCTAGGAGATCCTCATTGTTACCATCATTGCTGAGCTGTTCGTACTCCGTGTTTACCCTGTTCGTGTGTTTTGTTAATGCCTTGTTTGACCTGTCTTACTTCACTGCTATATTCATTATTACTGTCTGTTTTCTTTCTGTAAATTCCTATTTTATTGTTTAACCTCAGTAGGGCCCTGACCTTCCTCGTCACTACCCGACCGAGGTTAGGCTTGGCACTTACTGAGTACCGCTGTGGTGTACTCATGCCCCTTTCCTGCGCATGTTTTTCATGTGCAGATCCAGGTACCTCCACTCAGTCGCCCTATCCCCGAGGTTGAGAGATCCAGCAAAGACTTCGAGGTACATCTGCCGCGTCCGCAGACCAGGAGTCTTTATCTTATTCCAGCTTTTGTGAAAAGTCTTTGCTTCCTTACAGTTGTGTAGACATTTTGGAGTTAGAGCAGTGTATTATATTTCTGATAGCCTGTGGTTCCCGTGAGTTTTCGGGTTTTGGGGTGATATTGTAGACTTCCGTATTATTTTGGGTTGTATATGCCAAGTGGCATTTATATACAGTCTTTCTTTTAGATTGATCAGTTTTTACTTTATTATTCCTCAAGTTATGTTGATATTCCGCATTGCTAGGCTTACCTAGTTATAGGGACTAGGTGCCATCACGACATGTTCACGGAGGGCGAACTGGGGTCGTGACAGATTCGCTTACCCTGTCACCTTCACGAATTTACTTATCACTTGTTTGAAATAGCATAATAGTTACAACCTCAAAATAATCATGTCCTTGAAATAAATTTAATTATCTTACAACAAATCCAACGTACAATAATACGAGGCATTGACGTAATACTACGGAGTGTAACATCATTTCCCCCTTTGGAACATTCGTCCTCGAATGTTGACTGATGCACTTATCGGTCTCATAATCAGATAGCTCTTATGAATGGTTTTAATACTATCCTTTCTATATAGGCAACCATTTTGTCAATTAATCCAAAGTCAAGGGCATTCCCACCTTTAGGTCTCTTTCTCACACCACGGTTTGTGGTAGGAATTCTTCTAATCTTGTAACTGTTGCTACCTCCTGTCATGCGGCCTGTACTACTTTTTCCTTGCATGAGCGTCTATGCGACTCTTCCCTCCAGATTTTAGCAAATCTCTAGGCCTAATTTTGTGAACATATACATAATTATGATAAGTTTTCTCTCTGGGAACCTATAGGTGTACTGAAGTTCTTCGCTCGGTACTTTGTTGAACTTACGAATATTGCTATATCTTATTTCATAGACCCTGTTATCTATCCGTATGACTTTATTGCATCTAGGTAGGCCATACTATATCATAACTCTGAATTTGGTTTTATTATTATCGAAGTATGCTACCCAACTCCAGGTTACTCTCTCACTTCTTATCCTACATGTATAAATTAAGTCCTTTAATTCTTCCTCATTACTGTTCATCTTAAGAATGCCAGCCTAATCTCATCTCATACTTTGTAACTTTTATCCATCCATTGTTGGTTCACATCAATGTTGATTTTTTAATATGACACTGGTAACTTGAAACCTCTTTGTGATTCATCTTATGGGGTATTCTAATCCTATACAATTCATGAAATCGCTTTTCTTTAGATCATTACTCAATCGAATGCCTAAACGACATCATCTTATCTATCACAATTACACACTTATTCTAGTACCAAGGAAACATTCCATCTCTTCTAAATGCTACTAGTATTAGACTCCTTTGAGTTTATTTAGGCTATACTGAGGTTTCTATAACTTAGAGAAACCATCAACTCTTTTGTTTTCATGGGCTTAATCCCGAAGACTTATCCTTACTCAACCGAGTACCAATGTAACGTATCTTTTGTATCATACTATCATAGGTTACCGATCCAGAAAGGTTTTCGTGATATAACTAGAATAAAACATGAGAAAATACTCAACATAGGATGACCCAACATGATGTACCAACGTATACATATGACATATGGGCCTATGAGGCCGACATGGTCATTTGTATACTCAAAACATAGGCCGACAAGGCCATACAAGTATCCATATATATATATATATATATACACATATGCCATTGGTCTACAAGTCTCTAAGAGTACATAAATATCACAAAGGTTGGGACAGGGCCCCGCCATACCAATCAATACGTGTACAAATCATACTGACCAAATAGGCAACTCCGGAAAAAATGGATCACACCATCACCTTCCGCTGAGGTGATAGCCTACTTAGAGGACTCTCAACCTGTCTATTGGGACCTGCGAGCATAAAACACAACGTCCCCAAGTAAAAGGGATGTCAGTACAAATAAAGTACTGGATATGTAAGGTACGAAGGCAGTATATAATAGACATGAAAGAAACATGGAGGAAAAGACTCAATCTGTAAGTCTGAATAGCTATGTGAATCATGAAACATTTATAGTGTCATGCATATGCGTATAAATGTCATATCATGCATAGGTATATGCATACATAACATCATCAAGCCTCTGAGGGCATCCCTTCTATCATCTCGGCCAGTGTGGGCAAAATCATCAACGTATACCAGCTGATCAGGTGGTGGTGTGTATATAACGCCATAACCTTTTACCATATCTCATATACATATAATATATGCGTATATAATACCATCTGGTCATGGGTCAATGTACATGTATAAATAAATGCAATTCATAATAAAGTAAGTTAGATCTTTTGGTATGTCATAAGATCAACATGCCTTCGATTAATATCATGAAATAAACTTTATCAACTTACGTATTTTCTGAGACCCATGAATAGAAGATATAATATTATTACACATGGGGAATCAAGAACATATGCACCTCTAGTACTTCTATGAATAGAGTCATTTATGAAAGTTGTGCATTTTATCATTTCATTTGTATCGTATATATCATGCCAAAAGGAAAGAAGGAATAACCGTAACATACCTTACTTGATGAATTTGTCAAATACTTTTACTTGAGCTAACCAAGAACAACTTTTTCTCCTTCTAAATCTTTGAACAAGAACTAAGCACTTTTATGATCATGGCATACTTGATGTTGTTGAACATATGGAGTATCATGTGTTTATGTTTTTGGCTATGTTCTAAAGTAAGATAATCCCCAACAATAGAAGGAAAAATCTCAACATCCTTTCTATATCTCAAATTGCCAAAGAAGAATAACATGAAGGCTTAAGAGATATGCCTTGCACTTTCACGTGTAAACAAGGCACATCAAGTGCTATGACTCATCTATGCACATCGGTGCCACCCTTGGCCAAATTAATGCCATATGGCAGCCCATTAAATGTCACGCCCCGAAATCCCACCATCTGGACGTGATGGCGTCTAACATTGAACCCGCTAGACAAGACAACGTGTATAGATAAGCTAGCATATTAACATCAATTTAACATGATAAACTAAAACAGTTCACAAATTTAACAGCGAAAATAAATATGGTTTCAAGCTAAGTAACGACAACATAATACATCGACACATAACTTTTCCCAAAACCTGGAGTCATAAACTCACGAACTGTCTACAAGAGTGATAAATACAAGTCTGAAAGGAAATACATGACTGTCTCTGAAACTAGAGGAAAAATAAGACAGAAACGAAGACATAGGGATGGAAGAGATGCCAAGGCCCACGAACGCCAGCGAGTATACCTTGAAGCCTCTAGGATAAGCTGGAAGACACTCACACTAATGATGTCCTCCGGGTCCGGCTGCATAATCTACACAACATAAAGAAGTGCAGGTGTAGCATCAGTACAACCGACCCCATGTACTGAGTAAGTGACGAGGCTAAGACACGACAACAAAATGTACCTCTGAAGTTCAATAGTATAGCAGAAACTAAACAAGAATACAATTACGGGGATAACATGCTGGGGGTAAGAGATAGAAAATACTGAAATGACACAAACAAAAACAACAGTCTAAAATATCAGAAAAATAATAACGGGAATTGACAACACAGATTAAACAGTGAAAGTTGCGGCACGACATGTCCCCTCGTGCATAATAATAACATAAAATATGGCACGGAATGTCCCCTCGTGCATAATAATAATATAAAACATGGCACGGAATGTCCCCTCGTGCATAATAAATATAAAACATGGCACGAAATGTCCCCTCGTGCATAATCAATATAAAACATGGCACGGAGTGTCCCCTCGTGCATAATCAATATAACATGTCACGAAATGTCCCATCGTGCATAATCAATATAAAACACGGTGAGGAATGTCCCCTCGTGCATAATCAATATAAAACACGGTACAGAATTTCCCCTCGTGCATAATCAATATAAAACTTGGCACAGAATGTCCCCTCGTGCATAATCAATATAACATGGAACAGAATGTCCCATTGTGCATAATCAATATATCATCAATGAATACTATAACGAACGAGTCCAAATAAGGCCTCAACACTCGGTTCATCAAGTCCATAAAAGCTGCTGGGGCGTTTGTCAACCCAAACAACATGACTAAAAACTCATAATGCCCGTACCGAGTGTGGAAAGCTGTCTTAGGGACATCAGATGCCCTAATCCTCAACTGATGGTAACCAGATCTCAAGTCTATCTTTGAAAATACCCTGGCACCCGGAAGCTGATCGAACAAATCATCAATCCTCGGTAGTGGACACTTATTCTTGACTGTAACCTTGTTCAATTGTCGGTAATCAATGCACATCCTCATCGAACCATCCTTTTCTTCAAAAACAATATTGTGATTATGAGTCCCTAAGAATATTAGGTCATCCGATGTCCCTAAGACAGCTTTCCGCACTTGGTACAGGCATTACGAGTTTTTAGTCATGTCGTTTGGGTTGACAAACGCCCCAACAACTTTTATGGACTTGATGAACCGAATGTTAAGGCCTTATTTGTACTCGTTCGTGATAGTCTTCATTGATGATATATTGATATACTCCTGCAGTCAGGAGGAGCACGAACAACATCTCAGAGTGGTTCTTCAGACTCTGAAGGATAGCCGTTTATATTGAAAGTTTTCGAAGTGTGAGTTCTGGTTGAGTTCAGTTGCATTCCTGGGTCATGTCGTATCAGCAAAAGGTATTGAGGTTGACTCGAAGAAGATTGATTCAGTCAAGAACTGCCTAGACCAGCATCAGCTACAGAGATTCGGAGTTTCTTGGGATTGGCAGGCTATTATCGTCTGTTCGTGGAGGGGTTCTCATCTATTGCAGCCCCGATGACCAGGTTGACCCAGAAGGGTGCCTAGTTCAGATGGTCGGAAGAGTGTGAGGCGAGTTCAGAGGCTCAAGAAAGCTCTAATACCAACTTGTCACGCCATACAGATCGTGCCTCCAAATCTTCAATGCGTCGACTATCGCATGGCCCCGCCAGAGTTGAAAGAGTTGAAGGAACAGTTGCAGGATTTGCTTTGGAAGGGTTTCATTAGGCCCATCGTTTCTCCTTGGGGTGATCTAGTATTGTTTGTGAGGAAAAAGGATGGTTCGATGAGGATGTGCATTGATTACCGGCAATTGAACAAGGTTACAGACAAGAATAAGTATCCACTGCCGAGGATTGATGATTTGTTCAATCAGCTTCAGGGTGCCAGGGTATTTTCAAAATAGACTTGAGATCTGGCTACCATCAGTTGAGGATTAGGGAATCCGATGTCCCTAAGACAGCTTTCCACACTCCGTATGGGCATTACGAGTTTTTAGTCATGTCTTTTGGGTTGACAAACTTACCAGCAACTTTTATGGACTTGATGAACCAAGTGTTCAGGCCTTATTTGGACTCATTCGTGATAGTCTTCGTTGATGATATATTGATATACCCCCACATTTATGAGGAGCACGAGCAACATCTCAGAGTGGTTCTTCAGAATCTGAAGGATAACCAGCTATATGCAAAGTTTTTGAAGTGTGAGTTCTGGTTGAGTTCAGTTGCATTCCTAGGTCATCATGTCATATCAGTAGAGGGTACTCAGGTTGAATCGAAGAAGATTGAGTCAGTCAAGAACTGGCCTAGACCAACATCAACTACATAGATTCGGAGTTTCTTGGGATTTGCAGGATATTATCGTCGGTTCGTGGAAGGGTTCTCATCTATTGCAGCCCCGATGACCAGGTTGACCCAGAATGGTGCCCAGTTCAGATGGTCGGACGAGTGTGAGGCAATCTTTCAGAGGCTCAAGACAGCTCTGATACCAACTTGTCACGCCATACAGATAGTGCCTCAAAATCTTCAATGCGTGGACTATCGCATGGCCCCGCCAGAGTTGAAAGAGTTGAAGGAATATTTTTAGGATTTGCTTGGGAAGGGTTTCATTAGGCCCAGCGTTTCTCCTTGGGGTGCTCCAGTATTGTTTATGAAGAAAAATGATGGTTCGATGAGGATGTGCATTGATTACCGGCAATTGAACAATGTTACAGTCAAGAATAAGTATCCACTGCTGAGGATTGATGATTTGTTCGATCAACTTCAAGGTGTCAGGGTATTTTCAAAGATAGACTTGAGATCTGGCTACCATCAATTAAGGATTAGGGCATCCGATGCCCTTGAGACAGCTTTCCGCACTCGATATGGGCATTACGAGTTTTTAGTCATGCCTTTTGGGTTGACAAATGCCCCAACAACTTTTATGGACTTGATGAACCGAGTGTTCAGGTTTTATTTGGACTCGTTCGTGATAGTCTTCATTGATGATATATTGATATACTCCCGCATTCAGGAGGAGCACGAGTAGCATCTCAAAGTGGTTCTTCAGACTCTGAAGGATAACCAGCTATATGCACAGTTTTCAAAGTGTGAGTTCTGGTTGAGTTCAGTTTCATTCCTAGGTCATGTCGTATCAACAGAGGGTATTGAGGTTGACTCGAAGAAGATTGAGTGAGTCAAGAACTGGACTAGACCAACATTAGCTATAGAGATTCATAGTTTCTTGGGATTGGCAGGCTATTATCGTCGGTTCGTGGAGGGGTTCTCATCTATTGCAGCCCCAATGAACTGGTTGACCCAGAAGGGTGCCCAGTTCAGATGGTCGGATGAGTGTGAGGCAAGCTTTCAGAGGTTCAAGACAGCTCTGACTACGGCACCGATATTGGTTTTGCCCTCAGGTTCAGGGCCTTATACAGTTTATTGCGATGCTTCCCGTATTGGGATTGGTGCAATGTTGATGCAGGATGGAAAGGTCATTGCTTATGCTTCGAGGCAGTTGAGGATTCATGAGAAGAACTATCCAGTGCATGATTTGGAGTTGGAAGCCATTATCCACGCATTTAATATTTGGAGGCACTATCTGTATGGCGTGACATTAAAAATCCTTATCCATTTAATCCTATTTAATACCATAATTATGTCCTTATTTTTCCACATTATTCTCATAATTAATCAGTTATTCACTTAATTAATTATAGTACACAATTTACTTAATACTAATATACTTCATATACCCTACTATCATGGTCATGTGGTATAGTACTAGTCCATAAATATGGGGTATTATAACTTAGACCGTATTTTGTCTCAAAATGTCTAACTTCGAAGAAACTCATTTTCTTCGATTCACTTACCTTTCACCTTAACGAATTTACTTAGCACTTGTTTGAAATAGCATAATACTTATAACCTCAAAATAATCTTGTCCTTGAAATGATGTCAATTATCTTACGACAAATCTAATGTACAATACTACGGGGTGTAACATTGACGTAATACTGTGGAGTGTAACATATTCCATCTTCGATTTTGGCATTTGATTCATTAATTTAAAAGAGAAATTGGGGGGGGGGGTTGTCTAACTTTCCTAAAGTGAATAATTTGGTTTTGAACATCCATTCAGAGTCGGATTTGAGTGAAATTAGTATGGTAGGACTCGTAATTGAATGGGTTCTCAGAATTTGTGAGTTTTATCGGGTTCCGAGGTACGGACCTGAGTTAACTTTTTGGTTGATGTCACGAACCCAATTCCCAACTTAGGAGGTCGTGATTGCACCTAGTCTCTATGACTAGGCAAGCCTAACATTTGATAACAACTTAACAGAGATAATCAACAAAAATACTAAAGCAAAACTGATAAACTGATATAAACTTCCAAAATAGGATCTCAACAACAATCTTCCCAAAACCGGTGAAATTAAATCATAAGCTCTACAGAATAATCTAGAATGTCTACTACCATACTGTCTGAATAAGAAATACAATAGAATGAAATGATAATGGAAGGTGACTCCGAGGCCTGCGGAGACCGAGTAGGTATACCTTGAAGTCTCCGTAATATGGCTAAAATCAATCACTAACATCCCGCACGGGCAGACGTAACTGGATCTGCAAAAAATGATGTGCAGAAATGTAGTGTGAGTATATCACAGCAGTACCCAATAAGTATCAAGCCTAACCTCGGTAGAGTAGTGATGAGTCTGGGTCAAGAAACCTACTAGGGCATAATAAATAGAACAAAAATATATTAACGAGAAGTAATAGAAGATAGAGAAATAAATGATAAGTTAGCAGGTCAATAACATAGACTAATGACAGAATTGTAAGCATAGAGATAACAAGAAGAAGCAAATAAAGAGAACCACAATAGTCAAATATAGACAAAACTGATAAGACAAGGAAGAATAAAAGCAACAAGAACTATTCCATCAATAAATCTTTTCAACATGAGATGCAATCACCACCGAGGTACTGCCTCGTATACAACAATAATCACAACTGAGGTACCGCCTCATATTCGCATTTCTCACTCTCAGTCACAATCTTTCCTTATGTTTCCGCGTGAGCCTTACAATTAGATAGTTTTGAAAATATTTTTCTCGAAATATCTACATGCACTTTAGCCCACCTTATGACGCCGTGTGGCTACAAGTAATTGCATTACTAGCAACACGCACATAGATCCTACATTATGCTTCCGCATGCACATGAACCCCTATCCTTATGCCCTCGCATGCGCATCAATATCACAACATAATAACAACTTGCACAACAAGTGCCCATGTACCAAAACTTGCCAAAATTGACAATATCAATGTTTCCCCAACAAATAGTCCATGGATCAAAAAACAATGTGTACAAGAATATCAACAATAACAAAGAATGTGAATTTCTCAACAAGGAATATATCTCAACAATTAACAACTTCGCCTTAATTTGAAACCGACATTCACAACATCAACACCAATAACTCAACAAGAAGATAATTCACGAAATAACGACTTCATGTAAAAGTAATGCAACATTAAGGATGTAACAAGGAAATAAGGAAAGCAATAACTTCAACTAAAGCATAAGAGAAAAGTATCAAGTAAGATGCAGAACTAGTGTTAAACAAGTCAAATAAGGTATGTAAGAATCGACTAACACAAGTAAGAGTAGATTGAGAATGAGCATTACAACATGATATGATAATCAAAAAAGGCATGGAAAGAGTCGAAATAACCTACACCGGTCAAATACCACATATAACCCATGTACCTACTCGTCACCTTGCGCACACGGTTTTCACATAATAAAATTAGCAAAATCAATCCCAATTCCTAACGGGTAGTTCTCCGACAAAAAAGTTAGGCAAGATACTTGCCTCAACTAGGCCAACTCAACCCTCGGAAATAGCTTTTCCCTTAAAATTCACCTCCACACGGCTCAAATCTAACCAGAGTTGACTTAATATCATCAAACAATGCAAGGGAAAAAAATTACAATAGATAAAACTATGATCTTTACACTTTTTCCAAAAAGTCAACAAAAGTCAATCCAAGGACCCCTCGGTCAAAGCTCGGGTCCAAGGGTAGATTTTGAAATACCCATAATCCCACGAGTGCATATATGTGATTTGTTTCAATATCTGAATCCAAATCGACTCTCAAAACTCAATTTCTCATTTATGAAAAACATAACAAAATTTCCCAATTTTTCCTCTTTTATTCACCCAAATTTGATGTTATATATAAGTTATATTCATGAATATAGTTGGAAATTAATTAGAACCATTTACCCAAAGTTTGTACATGAAAATCCCCTCTCCAAATCGCCTCCTACCGAGTCTA
The DNA here is from genome assembly GCA_005239525.1 of Nicotiana knightiana. Taxonomy (NCBI): domain Eukaryota; kingdom Viridiplantae; phylum Streptophyta; class Magnoliopsida; order Solanales; family Solanaceae; genus Nicotiana; species Nicotiana knightiana. Next base: position 666,423 of record ML402568.1, on the reverse strand, counting down.
GGGTTCTAAAATGTGAGAAACTGGATGAAATCCCGACTTTTCTTTAACTTTTGTTCTATTGCAGATGTCGCAATTGTTACATTGGGTTCCCAATTGCAGAAAGTGCCCAGCCTACAAGGACTTCACAAATGCGACAAATGGGTCTGCAAATGCAAACCTATCCCTTCGCAGATTCGATAGATTAATCGCAAATGCGAACTACCTAGCTCGGGCATAATCTTTGCAAATGTGAACAAGGTGCCGCAATTGTGACACCTAATACCCATTATATTGAAAATATTCCTTTCTTGATCTTGGTAAATAATCTCTTTCAATAATATAGATTGTACTACATCCATAATATATTTTCTTTCCATAGAAAATATATTCTTCCTTGGTCTTGTAGTATCTTTTCCATGTAGTATTTTTCTTCCACAAAATAATAGATCTTCTCCATGTTTCTAGAAACTTTCCTTTCAAGATGTTGAAAAGCTTTCCATCCATAATTTCCGTAGATTCTTCTTATGATATTCTCTTTTTCATATTTGTTTGGATCTTTACCAGCATCTTCTTTCTTGAATAAACCTATACAAAAATAAGATCACCACAAGTAAATGTTCTTTAATTAATAATTATGTTGGTTTGTTATCATTAAAATTAATATGTGCAACCTTGAAGATAACATTATCCCCCTTTTTGATGATGGAAAATCATTGAGTACAAATAAGAAAATTTAATGAAAGACTTAATTAAAAGCAGTAATGGGATAAGGTAGATAAACTGGTTACTTCCCTGAAGTCAACTTCTCGAAATGCATGTAGTACATCAAGTGTGAACTCCCGCTCACTTTATGCATTCCTCAGTTATGATCCCCCTATCTCCATACATTCTACTTGAGTACTTTTGTACACATTATTTTCTCCCCCTTTTATCACCATCAAAAGGGTGAGATAGGATATAAATTACTAGAACCAATAATAAAGCATACACTCAATTAATTCAATAAAAAAAATCTATATTTCAAGAATCTTTCAATTAGATAAACGGACAATCCATTAATTCATCCAGTTTAAAGTAAAACCAATGACACGTATAATAAACACTAAGCAATCAATACCAAAGGTTTGACTCAGTTGGAAGAACTTTTGAGTAATCAAATCATTGCTGACCATACGAAGCACGAGAAATTATAGATCATTTTAGGTCAACCAAAAATAAATTCAAATATTTGAAGAAAATTATTCAGACTTCTAATAAAGTAGAGCGGGACGACACAATTTTGAATCTATTTAAAATAATTCTAATAGAATCGAACCGCAGACATGCTATCATAGACCTGAAATCACACAAATGATAAACACAAAAGATGTAAGATGATAATGAATCATTTTTACCAAAGAGGATATACGAAGATATCATTACCATACCAACTTCTTTCGTAAGTGTGAGGAAATATCTGCAAGATGATGGTAAATATCCTCCAGGAAGATTTCCAAAATACTTTCTATCACAAGCAATCTAATGACACGTTGTCACGATCCCAAATCCTAAGCCAGCTGTGATGGAGCCTATCATGGAACTAGGCTAGCCAACCATTACAGACTATAATAATATTTCAGAATTTTCCAAAACTAGCAGATTTAAAACAGCAAAATGAGATAACAATTTATACATTTCCCCAAAACCTGAAGTCAACTGCCATGAGCATCTAAGACTGTAAATACAATATACAATAAGGTGACTTGCTACTACAAAATCCTGAAGCACAAAAGACAAAAACTATGAAACGAGGAAAGGAAAGGAGGTGAGCTGGGGATGCTGAGCAACTGCCTCGATCCTCGAACAAACTCCAAGCACACCCAAAAATCAACTAGTGAGATGGTCCGGTACCTGGATCTGCGCGCAAAGGTGTAGGGAGTAACATGAGTATGCCAACTCAGTAAGTAATCAAAGTAACTAAAAACTTAAGTGTAGTGACGAGCATTTATAAATCATGTAAATCCATATAATGAGTAACAGTGGAAATGAATAATCAAGTCAGGAAATTACATTCAGAATATTTCATAAAACTCCAGTTTCCATTTAAAAATCTCGCATGAAAACATTTTCCAACATTATCAACAGAGGCTCAGTGTAAAGAAGAGTGAAAACAGTAGTTTCATAAAATATAAGCCCGTCGGGCATAGTATCACTCACAATAAAGCCTCTCGGGCAAGCCTCTAAGTCACTCGTGACTCACTATCAGTATCTCATGCTCACACTAAACACTCGTACTTGGCAAGTACCATGAATACACAATACTGCTGCAGCGGGCAGCCTGATCCAATACATGTATATATATATCTATACTGTTGCGGCATGCAACCCGATCCACCAACACTCTCAGTCACTCATGACTCACTATCAGTATCTCATACTCACACTAAACACTCGTAGTCGGCAAGTACCATGAATACACACAACTGCTGCGGCAGGCAGCCCGATCCAATACATGTATATATATATATCTATACTGCTGCGGTGTGCAACCCAATCCATATAATAGTCGACTGCGCCCACTGGGGGTGTACAGACTCCGATATTAAAATTTTCACTTCCGTTCGGATTTATCAAAAACCTTCAAATTTCTATCTTTAACCAAATAACTTCAAATTGACCTACGGACATCCGAATTCAGTTCCGAACGCGCTGCCAACTCCAGAATCACCATACGAAGCTATTCTCAGGCTCGGATTCTCAAACGGATATCAATCTCACGGAAATGCCTTCCATCCCAAATTTATGAAATTCTTCTAAAATGTTATCTTCTATAATATGCGCCGAAATGCTCCCGGGTTATCCAACTCCCGATCCAAACATACGCCCAAGTCTGAAATCATTATACAAACCTGCTGGAACCTTCAAATCCTGATTCGGAAGTTGTTTACTCAAAATTCCAATCTTAGTTGATTCTTCAAACTTAAGGCTTCCGAAATGAGAATTTTCTTTCCAAATCCACCCGAACTTCCTGAATTTTAATTCCGACCATGCGTACAAGTCATAATACCTGAAATGAAGTTGCTCATGGCCCCAAACCGCTGAACGATGCGCTAGAGCTCAAAATGACCGGTCGGGTCGTTACATTCTCCCCCACTTAAACAGACGTTCGTCCTCGAACGTGCTAGGAACTGCCCTAGAGTTATCTGAAATCACTGTTTAACACCTCGAGCACCTGCCCGTGCCACTACAACCCAGTTGAGCACATTAGCTTGATCAAATCTGAAGATATTCTCTTTTATCCATATAATAACCTCAGAACCGAGTTCCAACACCTGAAATTTCTCTGCCAGTCCTAGTTCCAATATATAAACACCGTATCAACTACCACATGATATACCAGAACATGACTGCATACCTTTGCTGAATTTGCACCATGCACTGCATATTTCATCATCTAACCACAATGACACTCCCTGAACCTTAATAGCCAAAATTCCACGAATCTGATGCTCCCAATGCACCTTATGATATATATACATCCTGCCATAATGCTGGCGATACCACCACAACGGAGGAGATGTGTAGAAATTTCTAACCAATTGCAGAGTTAACCAAACATTGAATCCTTCCTCCTGACTAAGACCATCATCTCATTACGAACCAATAATGGTAACTGTCCTTTAATGTATTTCACATAATCTTATCGCACTTATGCCTGATGCAATAATCTCATCTCACCCGGTATGAACTGCTCAGTCAACAAATCACTCCCAGACATGACCATCAGTCTCACACGATGCCATAATGCGCCAATAGGCCACAACTCGAACATGATACATAAGGAAATGACTCAGGAAGGGACTACTCGACTAACGCAACTAATATGACCTCAGAAAATAGGGAGTAAAACACAAGAAAAAATAAATATAGGCTTTTCACGATTGCGATTCACTGGCCCATTTCTCTCATTTTACTCATCGCGATCGCGACCAACTCCCTGCGGTCGTGTAGCACACTGTTGTAGCCAAAAACCAGCAGCTATAAATGGCCTAGAAATGGACCGAAACCACCCCGAAACTCACCCGAGTCCCTCGGGACCCCGTCGAACGTGCCAACAAGTCTGAAAATGTATCACGGACTTAGTCGAGACCTCAAATAATATCAAACAACGTCGAAATCATAAATCGTACCCCAATTCAAGCTTTATGAACTTTGAAATTTTAAACTTCCACATCCGATGCTGAAACCTATCAAATTACGTCCGATTGACCCCAAATTTTGCACACAAGTCATATTCGACATTACGGACATGCTCCAACTTCCGAAATCGCTTTCCGACCTCGATATCAAAATTTCCACTTCCGGTTGGATTTCTCAAAAACCTTCAAATTTCTATATTTAGCCAAATGAGTTCAAAATGACCTACGGACATCCGCATTCACTTGCGATCGCGCTCCCAACTCCAGAATCACCATACAAAGCTATTCTCAGGCTCGGATTCCCAAACGGACATCAATCTCACTGAAATGCCTTCCAACCCAAATTTATGAAATTCTTCTAAAATGCTATCTTCCATAATATGCTCTGAAACGCTCCCGGGTTATCCGACTCCCAATCTGAACATACACCCAAGTCTGAAATCATCATACGAACCTGCTGGAACCTTCAAATCCTTATTCGGAGGTTGTTTACTCAAAATTCCAATCTTAGTTGATTCTTCCAACTTAAGGCTTCCGAAATTAGAATTTTCTTTCGAAATCCACCAGAACTTCCCGAATTTTAATTCTGATCATGCGTACAAGTCATAATACCTGAAAAGAAGCTGCTCATGGCCCCAAACCGGTGAACGACACGCTAGAGCTCAAAACGACCGGTTGGGTCGTTACAAAGTCCAATCTCGCACCTACAGTGCCTCTCCCGCACCTGTGGCTTCGCAGGTGCGGCCCATGCCTCACACTTGCGACTTTCTCCAGCCTGGCCTCTTTTCGCACCTGCGGCTCCCTATCTCCAGGTGCGGCCACACCAGTATAATAACACCAACAGCAATTTTGCTGCAAATTTCTAAGTCTAAACCTCCGTTAACCATCCGAAATCAATCCCGAGCCCCTCGGCGACCCAACAAAATATACCAACACATCCCATAACCTCATTCGAACTTAGTGGAGCCTTCGAAACACCAAAAACAATGCCAAAACACCAAAATCACATCAAATTCTAGCCTATGAACTTTGAAACTTCTAAATTTCACCAATGATGCCAAAACCAACCAAAACACATCTGATTGACCTGAAAATTTTCACACATATCCAAAATGACATTACGAACCTGCTCCAACTGTCGAAACTCCATTCCGAACCCTATAGCCTCTTTTCCCCTGCCGACCGGAAATCGCCAGAAACTAACTTTTGCCAATTCAAGCCTAATTCCTCACCGGACATCAGAACTTCATTCCGAACACACTCCTAAGTCCCAAATCATCTAACGAAGCTATCCGAGCCATAAAATTCACATTATGAGTTCGTTTACCAATAAGTCAACTCCTAGTTGATTTTTTCAACTATTAAGCTAATTTAAGAGACTAAGTGTCTCAATTCTCACCAGGGCCACTCCGAACCCGAACCAACTGACCCAAGACAACATAAATAGGCTAAGAAACATATGATAAAGCAGAATCGGGGAAAACGGGGATAATCTCACGGAACGACCGACCGAGTCGTTACATTTTTCCCCTCTTAAACAAATGTTCGTCCTCAAATGGGTTTAGAAACATACCTGGAGTCTCGAATAAGTGAGGATATCTGCTCTGCATCTCCCGCTCGGTGTCCCAGTTGGCATCCTCCATCGGCTTTCCTCTCCACTGAACCTTCACTGAAGCTATATCCTTAAACCTCAACTTCCTGACCTTACGACCCAAAATAGCCATTGGCTCTACCTCATATGACATATCTCCCTTGAGCTGAACTGTGCTGAAGTCCAAAACATGAGACAGGTCAACAACATACTTCCGGAGCATCAAAACATGGAACACCGGATGAATACTCGATAAGCTAGGAGGCAAGGCAAGCCTATAAGTCACCTCCCCAATCCTCTAAAGCACCTCAAATGGTCCGATGAACCGGGGACTCAGCTTGCCCCTCTTCCCGAACCTCATAACATCCTTCATGGGTCACACCTTCAGCAACACCTTCTCCCCAACCATGAAAGACACATCTCGGACCTTCCGGTCCGCATAACTCTTCTGCCTAGACTGCACCTTACCCAGCGCATCCTGAACCAAGTCTGTGCCCAATAACCTAGCCTCGCCCGGCTCAAACCAACCAACCGGAGATCTGCACGTCCTACCATTTAAAGCCTCGTATGGAGCCATCTAGATACTCGACTGATAACTATTATTATATGCAAACTCTGCGAGTGGAAGAAACTGACCCAATGAACCCCTAAAATTAATGACACAGGCATGCAACATATTTTCTAAAATCTGAATAGTACGCTCCGAATGCCCGTCGGCCTGAGGATGAAACGATGTGCTCAACTCAACCTGAGTACCTAACTCCCTCTGCACGACCCTCCAAAACTAGATGTGAACTGAGTAACTCTGTCAGAAATGATAGAAACCGGAACCCAATGCAATCGGACAATCTCCCTGATATAAATCTCAGCCAACCGCTCCGAAGAATAAGTAGTACCAACAGGAATGAAGTGCACGGACTTAGTCAGTCGATCCACAATAACCCATATAGCATCAAACCTTCTCGAAGCCCGCGGGAGTCCAACTACGAAGTCCATGGTGATTCGCTCCCACTTCCACTCCAGAATATCTAATATCTGAAGCAATCCACCTGGTCTCTCATGGTCATACTTGACCCGTTGACAGTTGAGACACCGATCCACGAACTCAACAATATCCCTCTTCATCCTCCTCCACCAATAATGCTGTCTCAGATCATGATACATCTTTGCGGCACCTGGATGGATGGAATACCGCGAACTACGGGCCTCAGCTAGAATCAAATCTCGAAGTCCATCCACATTGGGCATGCAAATCCGGCCCTACATCCTCATGACCTCATCATCACCAATAACCACATCCCTGGCATCACCGCGACGGGCCCTGTCCTAAACAACGAGCAAATGTGGATCATCATACCGGCGTGCTCTAATCTAATCATAAAGAGAAGACCTGGAGGCTACACAAGCCAATACCCGCGGGGGCTCTGATAGATCCAATCTCACCAACTGACCTGCTAAAGTCTGAACATAAAATGCTAAAGGTCGCTCTGCTGCTGGAAGGTAGGCTAGACTCCCCAAACTCTATGCTCTACGACTCAGGGCATCGACCACTACATTGGCCTTCCCCGGATGATATAGAATAGTGAGGTCATAATCCTTGAGAAGCTCCAACCATTTCATCTGACACAAATTCAGATCCTTCTGCTTAAGCAGATGCTGCAAACTACGGTGATCAGTGAAAATCTCATAATGCACTCCATATAAATAATGACGCCAAATCTTCAAGGCATGGACAATAGCTGCTAGCTCAAGATCATGCATTGGATAATTCTTCTCGTGCACCTTCAGCTATCTGGACGCGTAGGCAATCACCCTACCGTCCTGCATCAAAACCGCTCCAAGGCCAACTCTCGAGGCATCACCGTAAACTGTATAGGAACCTGAACCCGTAGGCAAAACCAACACCGGAGTTGTAGTCAAAGCTGACTTGAGCTTCTGTAAGCTCTCCTCACACTCATCAGTCCACCTGAACTGAGCACCCTTCTGGGTTAGTCTGGTCATATGTGCTGCAATAGACGAAAATCACTCTACGAAACAGCGATAATACCCTGCCAAACCAAGGAAACTGCAAATCTCGGTAGCTGATGACGGTCTAGGCCAGCTCTGCACCACCTCTATCTCCTTCAGATCAACCTGAATACCCTCACTGGACACCATGTTCCCCAAGAACGCTACTGAATCAAGCCAGAACTCACACTTCAAAAATTTTGCATACAATCTCTTCTCCCTCAAGGTCTGAAGCACATCTCTCAAATGCTTCTTATGATCCTCCCGAGATTGGGAATACACCAAGATATCGTCAATAAACACGATGATGAAAGAATCCAGATAAGGCCGGAATGCACTGCATCAAGTGGATAAAGGCTGCTGTGGCATCGGTCAGCCCGAATGACATAACCAGAAACTCATAATGACCATATCTAGTCCTGAAAGCAGTCTTCGGAATGTCTGGGCCCAGAATCTTCAATTGATGATAGACGGAATGCAAGTCAATCTTGGAAAATACCCTGGCACCCTGCAACTGATCAAACAAGTCATCTATACGAGGCAAGGGATACCGGTTCTTCACCGTAACCCTGATCAGCTGCCGATAATCAATACACATACGCATAGAACCATCCTTCTTTTTCACAAACAACATCGGTGCATCCTAAGGTGACATACTAGGCCGAATGAACCCCTTATCTAGGAGTTCCTGAAGCTGCTCCTTTAATTCCTTTAGCTCCGCTGGTTCGATACGATAAGGTGGAATAGAAATAGGCTGGGTACCTAGCACCAGGTCAATACCAAAATCAATGTCCCTGTCAGGTGGCATGCCTGGCAGGTCTGCAGGAAACACGTCCGGAAAGTCAGGGACAATAGAAACCGAGTCAATATTGCAAGTCTCACCACTGACATCCCGCACAAAAGCCAGATATGATAAACACCCCTTCTCGACCATACGTTGAGCCTTCAGGTAGGAAATCACCCTGCTAGGCACATACTCAGAAGAACCTCTCCACTTAACCCTCGGACATCCTGGCATATCTAAGGTCACCATCTTAGTGTGACAATCAAGAACAACATGACGCAGAGATAACCAATCCATGCCCAATATCACATCAAAATCAACCATGCTGAGTAACAGTAGGTCCACTCGGGTCTCCAAACCCCCAATAGATACCACACACGACTGATACACACGGTCCACAACAATATTATCACCCACCGGAGTTGACACATGAACAGATGTAACTAAAGACTCACGGGGCATATCCAGAAAATGGGCAAAATATGATGAAACATAGGAATATGTAGAACCAGGGTCAAATAAAGCCAAAGCATCTCGGCGACAGACTGAGACAATACCTACGATCACTGCATCGGAGACCATAGCATCTAGCTGGGCTGGAAATGGATACATACAGGCTTGACCTCCACCTGCTCGACCTCCCCCTCTAGGGCAGCCTCTAGCTGACTGACTACCACCCATGGCTGCCTAGGTGGGTGGTGAAGTAATTGGAGCTATAGTTGAAGGCTGGCTCCTCAGTTGAGATGGGCCTCCAAGAAGATGAGGACAGTGCCTCCTGATATGCCCGAACTCTCCACACTCATAACAACTCCCTGGAGCTAGAGACGGAGACTGAAAGGAACGCCTGGCACCAGAATGGCCACTGGGAGAACCATGTATAGAGGAACCCTGAACTGATTGTGATCGAGCTGCACTCTGGGATGGAAGGGCACTGAATGAAGAACGACCTGGCTAAGAACTGCGGGGACCATTCCTTGAAGATGCACCACTTTTGGCTGGGCAGCCTAACCGAGGAGGCCTGAACGAACAACCTCTACCATGCTGAATCTGCCCCCTGGAAGGAGCACCACTAGAACCACCCGATCCACGAGGCTTCTTGGCCTCCCTTTCTACCCACTCTTGGCGGCGAACCGACTCAATATCTCGAGCAATATCAATAACCTGCTCGAAGGTAGCACCTGGCACTCTCTCCCAAGTCATGAAAAGGCGGAGTTGGTAAGTGAGGCCATCCACAAACCTCCTAATCCTCTCCCTATGAGTAGGGACCAACTCGGTGGCATGGCGAGCCAACTCGGAAAATTGCATCTCATACTGCGTCACTGATAGCTCTCCCTGAACAGCTGCTCAAAATGCCTGCGCTGCTCTTCCCTGTGAGACTAGGGTACATACTTCTCCAAGAAGATAGTGGAGAACTGCTTCGAGGTGAGGGGTGTTGAACCAACAGGCCTACGCCTCTCAAAAGACTCCCACCAAGTGAAAGCAGCACCAGAAAACTAAAAAGTAGCAAACGAGACCCCACTGGTCTCCAGAATCCCAGCAGTACGCAGCATCCTCTAACACTTATCCAGAAAACCCTGGGTATCCTCGCCCTCAGCATCACTGAATCTCGGAGGCTGAATTCTACTAAACCTCTACAGCCTACGCTGCTCATCATCTGGCATAGCTAGAACCACGAAGTCTTGAACTGGAGCAACCGGCTGGGCTGGAACCGCCCCCGATGTCTGATGGCCCTGAGTAACCTGCTCAGGTGTCTGGGCAACTGGAGTCTGGCTGCCTCCCCCGGCCTGCGAAGTAGCGGCAGTAGAAGATGCAGCAACTGCCTGAGCAAGGGTGGTACACACAGTCAAGATCTAAGCCAAGGTCTCCTGAAGACCCGAAATAGCAATAGGCACTGCCGGTGCCTGAGCCTGTCCAGCTAGAGTATATGCAGTGGGGATTTGCTCCTGAATAGTAGGGGGATCAACTGGTACCACCCTGGCTGCCACACGGGCTGGCCTCCTACCTCTACCACGACCTCGACCCCTAGCTGGTTTAGCTGGTGGCGGATCACTCTGATCGGTAGCGCGACTCCTCACCATCTGTGAGAGAATGAAACAACAGAAGTTTAGATTTCCAGAATCAACAAAATGGATCGACAAAATTCAAGAAAAATGAGATTGTTCCTAAGGGTTCTGCAGCCTCTCGAAGATAAGTACAGACGTCTCCGTATCGATCCGCAAGACTCTATTAAACCTGCTCATGACCGTTGAGTCCTATGTAACCTAGGCTCTGATACCAACTTGTCATGACCCAAAATCTTAACCCGTCCGTGATGGCGCATGGAACTAGGCTAGCCAACCATTACATACTATCATAATATTTCACAATTTTCGAAAACTAGCAGATTTAAAACAGCAAAATGAGATAACAATTTATACACTTTCCCAAAACCTGGAGTCAACTGTCATGAGCATCTAAGACTATAAATACAATGTACAATAAGGTGACTTGCTACTACAACAGCCTGAAGTACAAAAGACAAAAACTATAAACTGAGGAAAGGAAAGGAGGTGAGCTAGGGACACTTAACAACTACCTCAATCCTTGAAGAAACTCGAAGCACGCCCGAAAATCAACTAATGAGATGGTCCGGTACCTAGATCTGCACACAGAGGTGCAGGGAGTAACGTAAGTACGCCAACTCAGTAAGTAATCAAAGTAACTAAAAACTTGAGTGTAGTCACGAGCATTTATAAATCATGTAAATCCATATAATGAGTAACAGTGGAAATGAATAATCAATTCAGCAAATTACATTCTGAATATTTCATAAAACTCCAGTTTCCATTTAAAAATCTCGCATGAAAACATTTGTCCAACATTATCATCAGAGGCTCAGTGTAAAGAAGAGTGAAAATAGTAGTTTCATAAAATATAAGCCCCTCGGGCACAATATCACTCACAATAAAGCCTCTCCGGCAAGCCTCTCAGTCACTCATGACTAACTATCAATATCTCATGCTCACACTAAACACTCGTACTCGACAAGTACCATGAATACACATAACTTCTGCGGCGGGAAACCCGATCCAATACATGTATATATATATCTATATTGTTGCGGCGTGTAGCCCGATCCACCAAGCCTCTCAATCACTCTGGACTCACTATCAGTATCTCATGCTCACACTAAACACTCGTACTTGGCAAGTACCATGAATACACACAACTGTTGCGGTGGGCAGCCCGATCCAATAGCAGTATATATATATATATATATATATATATATATATATATATCTATACTGCTGCGGCGTGCAGCCCGATCCATATAATAGTTGACTGTGCCCACTAGGGGTGTACAGACTCCGGAGGGGCTCCTACAGCCCAAGCGCTATATTTGTTTCGGCGTGCAGCCCGTTCCAATATCTATACTGCTGCGGCGTGCAGCTCGATCCATATATAATGTATATTACATTTATATTGCTGCGGCATGCAGCCCGATCCATAACTATCCTCACATACTCAGCTCTCGGCCTCACTCAGTCATCCTCACAAGCCACTCAGGCCATTCATCTCAACTCACGGGACTCCGCCCAAAATACTCCTTAGAGTTTCAAAATAGTGTGATAACAATGAAAATAACAACAAGTGGTAAACATGACTGAGTTCGCAAATGTTCTAACAGGATAGTGTGAGAATAGTGTAAAAATACCCCTGAGGGTCTAAACAGGTCGGCACAAGGCCCCAAACATGGCTCACAGCCCATAAACAAGTATAAACTTCTGAAATACAGGATGTCGTAAGGTTTCAAATCGAATACGTGGCTTAATAATCGTTATGGGACGGACCAGTTCACAATCCCTATCGGTGCACGCCCACACGCTCGTCACTTAGCATGTGTGTCACCTCATTTACAAAAACAATATCAAATACCGATGTGTCACACCCTCAGGTTTAGAGTTACAAATCGTTACTTATCTCAAAACAGCCCAAAAGCTACTCCGCGATGCTCTTGCCCCTCGAATTGGCTCCCAAATGCTTCGAATCTAACCAAAACCAGATTAATATCATCAGGATATGCTAAAGGAACAAAACCCAATCGAAAGCTATCAATTTTAAGCACAATTCCCGAAATTGGCAAACTCGAGCCCCGGGCCCATGTCTCGGAATTCGATAAAAATCGCGTCACAAGAATCCTTATCCCTTCCCGAGTCTACACATATAAAATGCATCACAATTCGACCACAAACAACTCTTAAATTCCTTAATTACAAGTCTAAATTTCTCAAGCCCTAAAACACCAATTTATGCCATTTAATCCACAAATTCCAAGCCTAATCCGTCACAAAATAACAAAGAAACGAGTTTATAATCCGGGAAACATACCTCCACTGAAGACTCTCGAATTCTTCCTTCAAATTTCTCCCAACTTGGCTAAACCCGCATTCAAAAATGAAAGAAATGCCAAAATTTCACGGAGGCACCTATTTGTACTTTCTGCCCTGTTAATCCGCACCTACGGAACATTCTTCGCACCTGCGGACCCGAACCTGCGAGCCCAGGTGCGCACCTGCGCTACTCCACTAGAAGTCCAATTTCGCACCTGCGACTTCGTAAGTGCGGCCCATGCCTCGCACCTGCGACTTCCTCCAGCCTGACCTCTTTTTACACCTGCGCAATGACCTTCGCATCTGCGGCCATAGCACCTGCGGTTCCCTATCCGCAGGTGCGACCACACCGGCATCAATTTTGCTGCAAATTCCTAAGTCCAAACCTCCATTAACCATCCAAAGTCAATCCCGAGCCCCCTGGGGCCCCCAAAAAATATACCAACACATCCCATAACCTCATTCAAACATAGTCGAGCCTTCGAAACACCAAAAATAACGCAAAAACACCAGAATCACATCAAATTCAAGCTTATGAACTTTTAAACTTCAAAATTTCGCCAATGATGCCGAAACCAACCAAAACACATCATTGACCTGAAAATATGCACATATATCCAAAATGACATTACGACCCTGCTCGAACTGTCGGAATTCCATTCCAACCCCGATAGCCTATTTTCCCCTGCCGACCGGAAATTGCCAAAAACTAACTTTTGCCAATTCAAGCCTAATTCCTCACCGGACATCAGAACTTCATTACGAACACACTCCTAAGTCCCAAATCACCTAACGAAGCTATCTAAACCATAAAATCTACATTCCGAGGTTGTTTATCAATAAGTGAACTCCCAGTTGACTTTTTCAACTATTAAGCTAATTTAAGAGACTAAGTGTCTCAGTTTTCACCACGGCCACTCCGAACCCGAACCAACTGACCCAATACAACATAAATAGACTAAGCAAAATATGATAAAGAAAAAACAGGGGAAACAGGGCTAATCTCACGGAACGACTGGCCGGGTCGTTATGCATGTGTTATGCCTTGTGCTCTAGTTTGTATTTTTCATGAGAATTTAAAAAATATCCATCCTATTTTTTTTATTTCATTCTATTTTATTGCCTGCAAGGTTTGCATCTGAAAATATCATACTAGATGAAAGCAATTAGTTCTTGCATATAATAAATCATAATTTAGAATGTCAACCAGGAATATTTTGTGGCACTATAAAGAGATATTATGGGATCATATATACCAAAATATTCATCATAAAAATAGAGAGTCGGTCATACTTTGGTACTTTATTTGATCGCTGGACTTACTAATTTTCTCCTTGCTTCGCATTATTTGGAATGTGAAGATAAATGTTAATTCTCCATCATACTCATTTTCAAACCGATCATCTTCTAGAGGCTTAAAAATGCTTGACATGCTTTTGGTTAGTATTACCAAAAAAAAATGCTCTTGTAAGTGCATCTTTGGAAAGAATAATACTCAGATGATAAACATGAATTTTTTTCAAATGATAACTAGTCTTGGCCACAAGAATGTGTTTCAAAAAACCATCAATTTCAGAGAGAGGCTAGAGAATAATGTTATGCAATTTTCAAACCATTTTAAAAAATATTTTAACATCCATACAAAAATGGTTTGCAAACTTTGTCATATACAGATGAAAAATGATGTTCTAACAAAACTCTCTAGGAAGAAACAAACCTTCTTGTTCTCAAACCATGGGCTACAAGTTTACACATAACTTTCACAACCTTACCAATCTTATCAGACTTTAGATATCCATGATTGCAGTTCCTTTTATTGGTACTGGATTTCCATACTTTTTATTCTTTCAACTTCGCTCAATAAATTTTGCATTTCTAGAATCGAACATTCATCATTTAATGCTTCTTTATGACTGTCTAGTTCAACTGGTGATTTGTCATTAGCATATTATTGAAAGCTATCCACTACAAGTTCTCCATCCTTATTCACAATTTACTTAGAAAAATATTAGTATAAAGAAAAAATGTACATGTTGAGATTTCTCTACAACTAATATTCTGAATTTCATAAAATCGTAAGTAGTAATGAATAAGGAATATTTCAAGAGTCTTACCAAGACCGTTTCAACCAAAGAAAATAAGATAATAAAAATTTGATTTTTCTTCCTTCCTATAGCTCAGTTAGAATTCCATTCAAGCTAAGATCCAATGAAAAATATTAAAGCACATATAAACTAATGATGATAATTTATGCAAAAATGATGCTTTGTTTTCAAGACTGCTTTCAACTAAGGCGCCAAAGTGAAAGTGTGAAAGATCATGCTATTGCAAGAAAATGTCAAACAAATACTATTAAAACTCACATCGATGATTACTGAAAATGCGTCAATTTCTTATTAAAAAATATGACCTATGAAAAAGTAAGGATAATCATCAATAGAAACATATATATGTACCTTCCAAGATTTTGAGTCTTAGGAATAGTCGAGTATCTCCACATGCAAAAGTTACCGAGGCATCAAGATTAAACAACCTTTTTAGATTTGAATGAAGTATTGAAAGTTTCACCAAGAGAATTGATATAAGAAATAATTCTCTTCAAATATTATCTTAAGCTCACAACTACATGAAAGGAATGCATGCATACATGCTTTCTTGTTCTAATGCTTATATAAATTGCATGGTTCATGCAAGATATAAATTAGTTTTATTCAAAATATCTAAGTCAAGGATAAGATTAACACCAAAAATAATAGTTGTATGTTGCAGCTAGTCGACTCAAGCAATATGTAGTTGTACATATCATATTATACTTAACGAAAAAAAATGTTACTAGATACGTATCATCTTATAAGGCATCCGAAGGAACTTGAATAACCTTTAGTGATACCAATCACTTAAGCTTTACCATCTTGTGTAATAGTTACTTCATCATTTAGAGAGTATGTATGAACTTTGAAGCATATTTAAGCATGTGCCTTGACCAACCATTATGCAAATGTCATTTATCCCTTTTTATGGCTAGACATAACATTCCTGCAAAACAAATTAATTTATTTTTGGTACCAAAATCTTTTTGGGTCCTTCATGGTTAGTAGATTATGTAATTCGAGATGCATGAAATTGTTTAGGTATCCGAAAATATTTTGTTCTGACATAACTTTTGACATAATTGCATGCATATACTTTATGTCCAGAATTGCCACAATAGTGGCATGTAATACGAGAAGAAGAGCATTTACCTGCATCTGCCTTATTAGTTGACATAGAACTTTCCTCAGTCAACTTGTTCAAAGTAGGACGTTTGCCAGTAGATCCTTTTTCAGTCAACTTATAGATGTTAAGCCAAGGAGACGACTTTGATCGATCAAAGTAGTGGCTAGGGAATTTGTGCAAGCTGCTTATTTGTTTGTGAAGCTCAAAATTTTCTTCTCGAAGTAAGTTGTTCTCCACCGGATATTTTTAAGCTGAATATCCCAGTGTTTCTTTTCATTTCTCAACTTGTTATATTCTTCAAGTTGGATCTCCCAATCTTTCTTCTCATGTATCAACTTGTTATTTTCTTCAGGTTGATTCTTCCAATTCTTCTTCTCGTTCCTCAACTTATTATAACCATTTAGAACTTTCTCAAGGTCATTGAGAACCAATTCGATATTATCCTGCAATTCATCACATTTATTGCAATACGTAATAGGAGTGGGACATACCTTGTTAATTTCTCCCATTTATATGAAACATTGATTCTTTAGTGATTATTTTCTTCTTCAGATTCATCCTCGCCACACCAATATTTGTGATTCTTTTTCTTGGTATCACAATCCAGGATAGCGTTAAAACACACCTCGTTAGTTTCTTCTCTTTTCTTGAGACATATGTTTGTCATTTCTTCTTGATCATCCTCGTCGCTCCAAGTTGAGATTCTATGATTTTTCTTCTTGAGGCTGGGACATTTTAATTTCATATGTCCAGGTTTACCACATTTGTAGAAGCATATGATCTCTTGTTGTTGAACCTCATTCTTGTAATTCTTTTAATGATTTTGTATAGATTTAGATTTTCTATTCTGATTCTTCCTACTCTTCCTTTTTCTTGTCCTAGATATCACGGCTAAGTCTTCTCGATCTTCACCATTTTTAGATTCTTCAAGAGTTGACGTGGATTCAATTTCCTTAACTTTTTTGGTGTCCCCGTGGATATTTTCCAATCTGTCCCATATATCTTTAGCAGTCCCACATGTGGATATTTTCTTATATTCTTCTTGACTAGTCGCACAATAGATCATGTTCATTGCTCTAGCATTTGTTTGCATAATATCCAACTGCTCTTTTGTGTAGTAAAAAATGGATCCCTTTTTACAAGCTTCTTTCCATCACCGTTGTTCGGAATAAGTCTTGGTCCATTCTGAATAACTAGCCAGGCTTGATAATCTATTGATTGGACATAAACCTTCATTCTTTCTTTCCAATGGCTATAGTATTGACTATTAAAGTACGATGGCCTTCTTGTTGAGTATCCCTCTTGAAGTACGGTTCCAATAATTTGATGACCTGCCATGGATCTTTTTTCACTTAATGTTAAGAAAAAAAATAANGGGGGGGGGGGGGGGGGGGTTGAATTGTAGCCTTTTAAAATTTCTAATCGACTACTCTTCAAACCTAGTCGACTTATGCGGAGACAACATGCACCAAAACTATTAGTACTTCAATTTATACAGGTACTACTCACAACAAACAGTAAAGGTGCATAATAAAATATGAGACCAATAAAATAAATGACACCAGGAATTTTATACTGGTTCAGAACCAATGTGGTATCCTAATCCAGTCTCTTTGGTTGCAAAGATGTTATCTCTTGAGCTCTTTGTAAATTTGGTTAAGTACAACTTGTGTGATTTTCCGTTCACCACCAATATTTACAGGATTTGTTTTCACTCGCTCACCAATGATGAACAAGGGTTGGTTTTCACTCGCTCACCAACAACGAACCTTTGGTTTTCACTCGCTCACAATGAACAAGGGTTGGTTTTCACTCGCTCACCAACAACGACCCTTTAGTTTTCACTCTCTCATCAAAGAAACGAACAATGACACAACCTCTAGGACACACTTCCTCTACAGTATTTTTCTTTATCTCTTCTCTCTTTTGTGTACACAGTAAATCTAAAAGTGAATTACAATGCTTGTTAAGACTAGAATAAGGAAATTATAGTTGGGTAGACAATTATATAGAAGGTTGCGTACTTTTTTCCTTCATAGAGCTTGTATATTTATATCCTTTTCAACTTGTTCTGGCTATTGCATAACCCAAGCGAATTTGACCGTTGCTCCTTTATTTGTTTTCATAATTTGTAGCTCTAACACTTGTATGGATATGATAGTATGTTGAATTGGCATTCCTTTTAAGATGGATATACCATTGATTTACTTTCCTTGTTTGACTTTTTGTATTTGGACAGATCTTAATTGTCTCCACTTTCCTTTCTTGAATATGTAAAATCTTCATTGAGTATCAGCATGAGAATCTTTGTGTACAGGATTCTTTTCCTTTTATGGTAGCAGAATGTTTTCTCTTTATTTGGATGCAATATCTTGGTTGATCTTCATTAGAGAACCTTGTATTTCATGATCAATTTTTGTTGCATATCCACGTGCATTGTTCTTCAACCTTATATAGTTTTGATTCAATATTCATGAATTTCCAGAAGAGCAATAGTCATTCTTTATATGGAACTCAAACTTATTTCCATACATTATTCTCTTTTCATACCAAAGAGGAAATGTAGTAAGAGTATTTTCTCATAAATAATAGTAGCATCTTTGAACTCCTATTGGAAATATTCATTTCTTGATCTTGGAAAATAATATTCCATAATATAGATATTTTCTTTCCATAGAAAATATATTCTTCTCCTATTATATAGAAAATATTTCTTTCTTGATCTTGGAAAATAATATCTTTCCATAATATAGATTTTACAACATACATAATATATTTTCTTTCCATAGAAAATATATTCTTCCTTGGTCTTGTAGTATCTTTTCCATGTAGTATTTTTCTTCCACAAAATATCAGATCTTCTCCATGATTCTAGCAACTTTCCTTTCAAGATGTTGAAAAACCTTTCATCCATAATTTCTGTAGATTCTTCTTATGATATTCTCTTTCCCATATTTGTTTGGATCTAAACCAACATCTTTTTTCTTGAATAAACATGTACAAAAATAAGATTACCACAAGTAAATGTTCTTTGATTAATAACTGTGTTGGTTTGTTATCATCAAAATTAATATGTGAAACCTTGAAGCTAACAATGCGTTCCAATTGTTCGGTAATTGTTCATCGTTCATCGTGCTGAGCTTGTAAGATCCTTTTTGGATAATGTCGAGGACCTGATATGGTCCCTCCCAATTTGGACCCAGTTTTCCTTCATTCATATTTCTATTGTTGATGTTGACTTTTCTTAGCACCAAGTCCCTGATTTTAAAAGGTCGAATACTGGCTCTTCGATTTTAGTACCTTTCGATCTGCTGTTTTTGTGCGGCCAATCGAAAAAGGGCGGCCTCACGTCTTTTTTCCAACAATTCTAGTCTTGTATTCATGGTCTCGTGATTCGTTTCTTCTGTTGCATATCGAAACCTGAGGCTAGGTTCCCCGACCTCGACCAGGATAAGAGCTTCGGCACCATAGACTAAAGAGAACGGTGTTTCCCCCGTACTGGACTTCGATGTTATGTGGTACGCCCAAACAACCTCGGGTAGTATTTCTCTCCACTTTCCTTTGGTGTGGGTTAGTCTCTTCTTAATATTTTAGATAATGGTTTTGTTGGTCAATTCGGCTTGTCCGTTCCCACTGGGATAATAAGGCGTCGATAAAATTCTTTTGATCTTGTGATCCTCTAGAAATTTAGTCACTTTGCTGCCGATGAATTGTTTTCCATTATCACATACAATCTCGGCAGACATCCCGAATAGACATATAATGTGGTCCCAAATGAAGTCTATACCTTCCTTTTCTCCGACTTTCACGAAAGCATGTGCTTCAACCCACTTAGAAAAATAGTCAGTCATAAATAAAATAAATTGAGCTTTACTTGGGGCCGAAAGGAGAAGGCCAACCATATCCATTCCCCATTTCACGAACAACCAAGGGGATAAGACCGAGTGGAACTGCTCCCCGGGCTGGTGAATCATTGGCGGATACCTTTGACATTTGTCGCACTTTCAAACGAACACTTTTGTATCCTTTTCCATATCGACCCAGTAGTACCCTGCTCTGACAACTTTTTTGTAACGACTCGACCGATCGTTTTACTTTATCGGACCTCGTTCCCCTAAATGAAACTTCCCATAGTGGATTTTAATTATTTATGACGTGTGGGGACTGGTGGTCCGGGATTCGGAGGTGTTTAGAGGTCTATAGGAACAATTGGTTCCTTAAGGTTGGCCTTTAAGGCCAAGTTTGACTTCGGTCAACATTTTGGGTAAACGATCTTGAAATCGAGTTTCGTTGGTTCCGGTAGCTTCGTGTGATGATTTTGGACCTAGGCGTATGCTCGGAATGGGTTTCTGATGACCCGGGAGCGTTTTAGTGGTTTTGGACGTGTTTTTGTGTTATCGAGGTCCGAATGGAATTTCGAGACCGAAAATAGTTCCGTCATGTCATTTATGACTTGCCTGAAAACTTTGATATCATTCCGAGTAGTATAGGTCGGTTCGGCGCGTTGTTAGCGAAGTCTACAAAACTTAAAGTTCCTAAGTTTGGTTCTTGGGGTTTTGAGGAGGGATTTTGAGTTTTAGCGTTGTTTTGGGTGTTCCGAAGGCTCGAGCGAGTCCATATTATGATTTGGGTCTTGTTGGTATATTTAGACGGGGGCTCGGTTGGGCCCAGCTGCTTCCCGGACACCACACGAGGCCAAAAAAACCAGATGAAATAGCTGTTGGTGCACCTGTTCTGGTGTGACCGCAGGTGCAGTTGACCAGTCGCAGGTGCGGGACCGCAGGAGTATCACAGGTACGATCCTAGGTGAGGTCCCCCTTTCTCGCAGGTGTGGACAAAAGTCTGAAGAAGCGGAACCGCTGGTGCGGCCATCCCTCTGCAGGTGCGAACCCAGCCCTTCCCGTCCAGTTCCGCAGGTGCGAGCCCCAGCTCGCAGGCGCGAGACCGCAGGTGCGGTCCCCGAGCCGCAGGTGTGGAATCCCTGTAGGTCAGGCAGTATATATTCTTTGAAACTCGGGAATTCACCCCCTTCATTCATTTTCATCCACCATTAGACTCTTGTGAGCTTGGGAAGAACACACAACAACCTAGCTACTATCAAGGTAAGTTAATTCCACCTCAACACTAGTTTAGTTCATGATCTTCTAGCTAAATCAACTCTAAATCATTGAAAAATCAAGAATTGGGTAGTAATTTAGGGTTCTTGAGAAATTGGCGAATTAACCATTATTGTTATAAATTCAAAAAGAAATCGTATATTAACGATCCTTAGGTTTCGGGTGAGCGACTCCTTCGAGAATTTTCGAAAATTGAACGTGTGGGCCCGGGGTTGGATTTTGGGAATTCTTCAAGAATGTTGAACTATTGAATAAATAGGATAATTACCCTACTTTGAGCATGCATTGATATCATTGTACCATATTTGGATAGTTGCGAGTCCTCGGGTGTAGAGTTTGGAGTTCGGGCGCATTCTTGGTCTGAGGGGTAGATTCGACATGAGGTGAGTCTCCATTCTAACCTTGTAAGGGGGAATTGTCCCCCTAGGTGATTTAAATGCTATATGTGATAATTTGTGGGGGCTACGTACATACAAAGTGACGACAGTCTGTACGTAGCGACTATTACTATTATGTCTGGGTAGTTAGGCTCACATCATACCTTGTGTTTTACTTGATATGAACTATATGCTTAATGAATTAACATTACATGTTGCTTATTTCCCCGAAGTTATGAAATTTGAGAAAAACTTGTAATAAATTATTTCACTGAAAAGTATTCTCTTTTAAAAAGGAATAATGTGTGTGCATGTGACTGCTTCGCAATTTACATTCTACGAGCGGAGTGTGATTTCTCCCACTCTTATGGGAACGGGACGTTCGACCCTCGGCAGTGCATAGAGGGATTGAGAGATGCACTTTGGTACGGGCCGTTCGATCCTCGGCAGTGCATAGAGAGGTTGTGAGATGCACTTTTGGTACGGGCCGTTCGATCCTCGGCAGTGCATAGAAAGGTTGAGAGATGAACTTTTGGTACGGGCCATTCGATCCGCGGCAGTGCATAGAGAGGTTGAGAGATGCACTTTTGGTATGGGCCATTCGATCCTTGGCAGTGCATGAATGTTACTACTTTGTGGAGAGGTGCACTTTTGGTACGGGCCGTTCGATCCTCGGCAGTGCACGGGCATGACTATCTTATGACTCCGGCCGGTTGTCCTTACCCTGCATGCATATGATTTATTTGTCACTACATTCATAGATATTGATGTGACAGATATTTGGGGAAAAAGTGAAGTGGTAATTGTTGTATTTATTCCCAATATTTTTCCCTTGATTTTAGTATATTACACATATACTTGTTGCTTCACTGTCTCTACATGCCTACTGTTTCCATTATATTCTGTTAAATTATACTGTTGGACCTTAATGAGTGTCATGTCGACCTCTTGTAACTACCTCTTCGAGGTGAGGCGGGATACTCACTGGGTACATATATATATTTATGTACTCATGCTGCAGTTCTGTACTAAATTGTACAGGTTCTGAGGCTGGTGTTTCATGTTATCTGACCGGAGCTTGACATATATTCTGGACCTGACTCCACGATGAGCTGCCTCCATTGGCGATTCTTAGCAGTGTTATGGAGTTATGGAGTTATCTTTTGTTTATTTCTGTCTACTTCTCTCAGACAGCAGTACAGTTTGCATCATCTCTTGTATATTCTACTAGTTCGCCTGTTGAGTTGTGACACTAGTTCCTGGCACACACATAGTACACTCTTTATTTTGGGACTATATATATATTGGATCATGATCATTGTGGCTCTATTTAGTTAAGTTGGTTAATGTTTCCGCTTTTATCTAAGTGATCTAAGCTTAAAACTTTGGGAATATGTGGGGTGTATGTTAAATAAGGATAATCTCACTAGTAAACAAACTGTTGGCTTGCCTGACTCCGGTGTTGGGCGCCATCACGACCTATGTTGGATTTTGGGTTGTGAAAACATGGTATCAGAGCACTAGGTTCATGTAAGTCTCACAAGTCACGGGCAAACCCAGTAGAGTCTTGCGGATCGGTACAGAGACGTCTGTACTTATCTTCAGGAGGCTATAGGGTGTTAGGAAACCTCTATTTGTTTTGATTCTATCATGTAGTTGATGATTTACTAAATTCATTCTTCTTTCCTCTCACAGATGGTGAGGACGTGCGCATTTGATGTTCCAGACCCGAGAAGGGCCTCTACCCCCACTGGTAGAGGCCGGAGGGATGGAACCGTCCCATGGTAGGGGACGAGGGCATCCCAGATCTATTCCGATCCCGCCACCAGAGGACCCTATTATAGAGGAGCAGATCCTGCACTAGTAGACTTTATGATGGCGCCAGGCTTCCAGGCAGTCATGGGCCGTATGATGAGATTTATGGATACTATGTCCCAGGCTGGTTTATTTCTAACAGATCCTGCCACTTCTCAGGCGGGAGGGGGAGCCCAGACCCCTACTGCGCAAGCCGCAGGACCGGCATCAACATTACATCACACCCCGGGTACACTGCCCATAAGTGGAACCCAGCCTGTAGTAGCAGCACCGGAGCCCAGACCAGCTGCGGATGGTAATCAGCAGAAGATGTTAGATAGATAGACTCGATTGCACCCTCCAGTCTTCGGGGGTAAGAGAGGTGAGGATGCCAAGGACTTCATTGATAGGTGCAGGGATAGACTGCACAACATGGGGATCCTAGCGTCCCATGGAGTGGATTTCACCACATTCCAGTTAGAGGGCAGAGCTCGCAGGTGGTGGCAGTCTTATATTCTCAGCAGGCCACCAGATTCTCCTACTGTCACTTGGGAGCAGTTCACACAGATGTTCTTGGACAGATATATTCCACTCTCTGAGAGGGAAGAGCTGCGGGGACAGTTTAAGCGATTAGGGCAGGGGCAGATGTCCGTGACAGATGAGGCCAGATTTTTAGAGCTGTCACGCCATGCACTTATGATATTACCCACCGATGATGAGAGAGTGCGGAGGTTTGTAGCAGGGTTGCATCCAGGTATTAGATCCACCATGGCTCGAGAGGTGGAGATGGGTACCCCTTATCCGCTCGTACTGGAGATTGCTCGCAAGATCAAGGGTTATCGGTCGAGGAGCAAGGAGCAGGGTCAGCAGGACAAGAGGGCCAGATTCTCTGGAGATTTCAGAGGCGCCCCAGCTAGGGTCATGGATCAGTATAACAGTGGTCAGCCCAACAGGCCTTTATATTCAGCACCTCCACCACCTTCCCGAGGTGTTCCAGTGAGGCCTCATTTCAGCGCAATTCCAGAGCTTTCCTACCATCCTCCAGCCATTCAGAGCTCATACACTGGTTATCCCAGTCATCCAAGATCCTCCGGCCCTTATTTTAGTGCTATACCTGAGGGCTCTCATCCCCCTCCGGCCATTCAGGGATCTTCTTCGGGGAAGCAGACTATGCCACCTGGGAGTTTTTATGAGTGTGGAAAGCCAGGTCATATGAGGAGGCAGTGTCCCAGGTAATGGGGCATGGCTGTACAGCAGGGCTATCATCCGATGGGTCTAGCACCAGTAGTCCGGCCACCTAGAGGTGGAGGACAGGTCGGCAGGGGTCATCCTAGAGGTGGAGGCCAGTCAGGGGGAAGTCGGGCAGCTCCTGTTCACTCTAGTGGAGCCCAGTCTTCCGGTACTCCAGCCAGATTCAATGCCATTCCGGCCAGATCAGATGCAGTGGCCTCAGACACCGTGATCACAAGTATTATTTTAGTATGTGGTAGAGAGGCATCGGTGTTATTTGATCCAGTATCCACTTATTCCTATTTTTCGGTCTTATTTGCTCATTTTCTAGATGTCCCTCGTGATTCCTTGTGTTCACCTATTTATGTGTCCACTCCTGTGGGCGATTCTGTGGTTGTAGACCAGATTTACCGATCCTGTGTGATTTTATTTTGTGGGTTCGAGTCTCGAGCGGATCTCTTATTGCTCGACATGGTTAATTTCGAGATTATTTTTGGCATGGATTGGCTATCTCCTTATCATGCCGTTCTAGATTGCCATGCCAAGACAGTTACCCTAGCCGTGCCCGAGTCGCTTAGGCTGGAGTTGAGAGGTTCCTCAGTTAGTACAGCCAGTCGGGTTATATCATTCTTGAAGGCTCGACATATGGTGGAGAAGGGTTGTCTAGCCTATTTTTATTATGTGCGGGACACCACTGCCGAGTCTCCGACGATTGATTAAGTGCCAGTGGTTCGAGAGTTTGCTGATTTATTTCCTTCGGATCTTTCGGGCATGCCTCCGGACTGTGATATTGATTTCTGCATTGATTTAGCTCCAGACACCCAGCCTATATCTATTCCCCTGTACCGTATGGCTCCGAAAGAGTTGAAGGAGTTGAAGGAGCAGCTTGAGGAGTTGTTAGCTAAGGGGTTCATCAGACCGAGTGTAGCGCCGTGGGGTGCTCCAGTTTTATTTGTGAAGAAGAAGGATGGGTCTATGCGGATGTGTATTGATTACCGCCAGTTGAACAAGGTTACAATTAAGAACAAGTATCCCTTGCCGTACATCGATGATTTCTTTGACCAGTTGCAGAGTGCTCGTGTGTTTTCTAAGATTGATTTGCGATCGGGGTATCCTCGGTTGAGGATTCGGGCTTCAGATGTTTCGAAGACTGCTTTTCATACAAGATATGGCCATTATGAGTTTCTGGTGATGCCCTTTGGCTTGACTAATGTCCCAGCAACATTCATGGATTTGATGAATAGAGTATTCAAAGCGTATATTGATTCCTTTGTCATTGTCTTAATTGATGACATTTTGATTTACTCACGTAACCTGGGGGAGCACGAGAAACATTTGAGAGTTGTGCTCTAGACCTTGCGAGAACAGAAGCTATATGATAAGTTCTCCAAGTGTGTGTTTTGGTTGGATTCCGTGGCATTTTTGGGGCATGTGTTATCCAGAGAGGGTATCAAGGTTGATCCTCAGAAGATCGAGGCAGTTCAGAGCTGGTCGCGTCTTGCTTCAGCTATAGAGATCAGGAGCTTTTTGGGCCTATCAGGCTATTATCGCCGATTTGTGGAGGGTTTCTCTTTTATTGCAGCTCCATTGACTAGATTGACTCAGAAGAATGCCCCGTTTCGATGGTATGACGAGTGTGAGGCAAGCTTTCAGAAGCTCAAGACAACATTGACCTCAACACCAATTCTAGTATTGCCTTCCGGTTTTGGGAGGTACACAGTATATTGCGACGCTTCACGCGTTGTCTTGGAGTGTGTATTGATGCAGGAGGGGAGAGTTATTGCTTATGCTTCACGCCAGCTAAAGGTTGACGAGAAGAATTACCCTGTGCACGATTTGGAGTTGGCGGCAATTATTCACACTCTTAAGATTTGGAGGCACTACTTGTATGGAGTGTCTTGTGAGGTTTATACAGACCACCGTAGCTTGCAGCACTTGTTCAAGTAGAAGGATCTTAATTTGAGGCAGCGCAGATGGCTTGAGTTGTTGAAAGATTATGATATCACCATTATTTATCACCCGGGCAAGGCAAATGTGGTAGCAGATGCTTTGAGTAGGAAAGCGGAGAGTATGGGTAGCTTGGCTTATATTGCAGCATAGGAGAGACCTCTAGCCTTGGACATTCAGTCCTTGGCCAATCGCCTAGTGAGGTTAGACCTTTCATAGCCTCGTCGAGTTTTAGAACATGTGGTTGCTTAGTCTTTGTTATTGGGGGAGATTAAGGCCCGGCAGTTCTATGATTCGTTCTTAGCAGAGCTTCGGGAGACAGTGGTTCAGGGTAGGCCAAGGAGGCTACTATTGGTGAGGATGGTGTTCTGGTACTTCAGGGCCGCTTATGTGTTCCTAATGTTGATGGCCTGAGGGAGAGGATTCTAGAGGAGGCACACAGTTCTCGGTATTCTATTCATCCTGGTGCTACGAAGATGTATCGCGACTTGAAGCAGCATTTCTGGTGGAGGCAGATGAAGAAGGACATTGTGGAATATGTGACTAGGTGTCTTAATTGCCAACAGGTGAAGTATGAGCACCAGAGGCCAGGAGTCCTACTTTAGCAGATGCCTATTCCTGAGTGGAAATGGGAGCGCATCACTATGGACTTCGTTGTTGGGTTGCCGCAGACTTTGCGGAAGGTTGATGCGGTTTGGATCTGTCACGACCCAAACCGATTGGCCACGACGGGCACCCCGTACCTTACTCGATCGAGTACCAACGTAACGTATAATTCTTATTACATCATCATATACATGTGACATACGGGCCTAATAGGCCAACATAATCATTTATAAACTCAAAACATAGGCCGATAAGGCCGTACAATCTTCCATGTATACGACATATGTCTACAAGCCTCTAAAAGTACATAAATGTCATAAAGGTCGGGATAGAGTCCCGCCATACCAAACAATACCCGTCTAAATCATACTAACCAAAGAAGCGACTCCGAAGCAAATGGAGCGCACCAACATCTTCCGCTGATGTGATAGCCTACTTGGAGGGCTCCCGAACTATCTATCGGGACCTGCGGGCATGAAACACAGCGTCCCCTGGCAAAAGGGACGTCAGTACGAATAATGTATCGAGTATATAAGGCACATAAATAAGTACATAAGAGACATGGAAGAAATATAGATCACATGACTCAACCTGTAAGCCTAAATAGCTTTGTAAATCATAAATTAATTTTAGCGTCATGCATATGCATATGAATGTCATGTCGTGCATATGCACATATTTCATAACATCATCAGCCTCTAAGGGCATCCCATCATATCATATCGGCCAGTGTGGGCAAAATCATCATCGTATACCAGCTGATCAGGTGGTGGTGCGTATATAATGCCATAACTTTTCCCATATCCCATATATATATATATTTATATATACACGTGTATATAACGCCGTTTGAACCATATTTCAGCCACTGTGGGCAACATCATCATCATATACCAGCTGATCAGGTGGTGGTGTGTATATAATGTTGTAACCTTTTCACATATCCCATATACATATGTTTACATATATACGCGTATATAACGACATCTGCTCATGGGTCAATGTGCATATGTAAATGCATGAAATGCATATGAAATACGCCAATAAAATCTTTCAGTACGTCATAAGGCCATTATGGCTCTGATTAATATCATGAAATAAACTTTACCAGCATACGTATTTTCGAGACCCATGAACAGAAGATAATAATAATTCACATGGGGAATCAAGAATATAGACACCCCTTGTATTTCTATGAATAGAGTAATTTATGGAAACCATGAGTTTGCTCGTATCTCCGTATAATTTGGATCATGACAAAAAGAAAGAAGGGATAGCCTTAACATACATGGAGTGAGAAAAAATCCGTATGATATTCTGGAAAAAGGTTGGACCGTACTTCTTTAGAATTGCAAAATTTTCCATTGCTAAGGTGGTAATAATTCCCGTTGGAATTGTTTCTTTGCAAGAGATTCGTTGAAAACTTGTAGGAATTTGCAAGAAATTGGTAAGAATTCACATTGCCATGAGAAAAGGTTCAAATCTGATTTGTAGTCTAGTATCCAAAATAATAGAAGTGAATCACGTTGCCTAACATTTTACTTTTTCAAGTCTTTAAAATATGAGATGTGAAGTGTCTTGTATTTAATGAATTAGGTTGCCACCTAATAAGAAATGACTCTCGGTCATTTTCTTAAGAGGTGGCTTGCTGCCACATGGGGGTGGGGGTTTGGAATATTTGATCTTTATCCAACAGTTTAATTAGTTTAATTAGGTAATATCCCGCTACCCGGTAATTAGTCAATTACCCGCATAATTAAGAATTGTCTCAAATTACTTAAAATCCTACTTATTTTTAATACACTTTATACATACTACTATCATGTTCATATGGTACCTATGGTACTATTCCATAAATATTGGGTATTAATGCTTGGCCCAAATTTATCCCAACATGTCAAACTTGGACGAAAATTTATTTTCTTTGACTTTCTTCCCCTTTCACCTTCACGAATTTACTCACCACTTGTTTGAAATAGCATAATCCTTATAATCTCCAAATAATCTTTTCCTTGGACTGATGTCAATTACCTTACGACAAATTCAACGTACAATACTACAGGGTGCAACATCGTCGTAATTTTATACTGCGAAACATAATATCGACGTAATATTGTGGGGCTTAACATCATCATTGTGGATAGATTGACCAAATCGGCGCATTTAATTCCAGTAGCTACTACATATACTTCTGATAGGTTGTCCCAGATCTACATTCGGGAGATAGTCCGGTTGCATGGTGTGTCTGTGTCCATTGTATCAGATCGAGCTCCTCAGTTCACCTCGCACTTCTGGAGAGCATTGCATAGTGAGATTGGCACCCAGATAGACCTCAGCACAGCATTTCACCCTCAGACTGATGGTCAGTCGGAGCGTACAATTCAGATATTGGAGGACATGCTCAGGGCATGTGTGATTGACTTCGGAGGTTAGTGGGACCAGTTCTTGCCTTTGGCCGAGTTTGCTTACAATAATAGTTATCAGTCCATCATTGAGATTGCACCATTTGAGGCTTTGTATGGTCGGCGAGGTCGCTCTCCTATCGGGTGGTTTGAGCCTGGCGAGGCTAAGTTCTATGGCACCGACCTGGTGAAGGATGCCTTAGAGAAAGGGAAGTTGATTCAGGAGAGGCTCCGTACAGCACAGTCCAGACAGAAGAGTTACGCAGATCAAAGGGCGCGTGATGTATCATTTATGGGAGAGAAAGGGTCTTGTTGAAAGACTCTCCTATGAAGCATGTTATGAGGTTTGGGAAGAAGGGCAAGCTGAGCCCGAGGTTTATAGGTCCATTCAAGGTGTTGAGGCGAGTTGGGGAGGTTGCTTATGAGCTGGCCTTGCTTCCCAGTTTATCAGGAGTTCATCCAGTTTTTCATGTATCCATGTTCCGAAGGTACCACGCCGAGTTCTCTCACGTGGTTGATTTCAGCACTATTCAGTTGGATGAGAGGTTGGGCTACGAGGAGGAGCCAGTTGCTATTATTGATAGACATGACTGCCAATTAAGGTCCAAGAGAGTTTCTGCCGTAAAGGTCCAGTGGAAGGGCCATCCAGTTGAGGAGGTGACCTGGGAGTCTGAAGAGGACATGTGGAGCAGATATCCAAACATATTAAGTACTTCAGGTATGATTCTAGACTCGTTCGAGGACGAACGTTTGTTTAAGAGGTGGAGGATGTAACAACCCGACCGGTCGTTTTGCGTTATCGGACCCCGTTCCCCTAAATGAAATTTCTCATAGCGGCTTTTTATTATTTATGACTTGCGGGGACTGGTGGTCTGGGATTCAGAGGTGTTTAGAGTGCTATAGGAACAATTGGTTCTTAAAAATGGCCTTTAAGGCTAAGTTTGACTTCGGTCAACATTTTGGGTAAATGACCTCGGAATCGAGTTTCATCGATTCCGATAGCTTTGTGTGATGATTTTGGACCTGGGCGTATGCTCGGAATGGTTTTCTGATGACCCGGGAATGTTTCGGCGCCCAATATTGAAATAAGAAGTTCCTTAAGTTCCTATTGTGTTTTTGGACTTGTTTTTGTGTTATCGAGGTCCGAACGGAATTTCGAGACTAGAAGTAGTTCCCTTATGTCATTTATGACTTGCCTGCAAAATTTGGTGTCATTCCGAGTAGAATAGGTCGGTTCGGCATGTTGTTAGTGAAGTCTAGAAAACTTAAACTTCCTAAGTTTGATTCTTGGGGTTTTGAGGTGTGATTTTGAGTTTTAGCGTTGTTTTGGGTGTTCCGAAGGCTCGAGCGAGTCTGTATTATGATTTGGGACTTGTTGGTATATTTGGACGAGGGCTCAGGTGGGCCCAGGTGCCTCCCGGACACCACATGAGGCCAAGAAAACTAGCTGAAATAGCTGTTGGTGCACCTGTTCTGGTGTTTACGCAGGTGCGGTTGACCAGTCGCAGGTGCGGGAATGCTCCTTCGATCCCAAGCGTCACAGGTGCGACCCCAGGTAAGGTCCCCCTTTCTCGCAGGTGCGGACAAAATTCCACAGGAGCGAAACCGCTGGTGCGGCCGTCCCTCCACAGGTGCGAACCCAGCCCTTCCCGTCCAGTTCCGCAGGTGCGACAACTCGCAGGCGCGAGATCGCAGGTGCGGTCCCCGAGCTGCAGGTGCGGAATCCCTGTAGGCCAGGCAGTATATATTCGTTGAAACTCAGGATTTCACCCCCTTCCTTCATTTTCCTCCACCATTAGAGTCTTGTGTGCTTGGGAAGAACACACCACAACATAGCTACTGTCAAGGTAAGTTAATTCCACCTCAACACTAGTTTAATTCATGATCTTCTTGCTAAATCAACTACTGAATCATTGAAAAATCAAGAATTTGGTAGTAATTTAGGGTTCTTGAGAAATTGGTGAATTAACCATTATTGCTATAAATTCAAGTAGAAATCGTATATTAACGATCCGTAGGTTTCGAGTGAGCAATTCCTTCGAGAATTTTCGGAAATTGAACGTGCGGACCCAGGGTTGGATTTTGGGAATTCTTCAAGAATGTTGAACTATTGAATAAATAGGATAATTACCCTACTTTGAGCATGCATTGATATCACTGTACCATATTTGGCTAGTTGCGAGTCCTCAGGTGTAGAGTTCGGAGTTCGGAGTTCGGGCGTATCGTTGGTCCGAAGGGTAGATTCGACACGAGGTGAGTCTCCTTTCTAGCCTTGTAAGGGGGAATTGTCCTCTAGGTGATTTAAATGCTATATGTGATAATTTGTGGGGGCTATGTACGTACAAATTGACGAGAGTCCGCACGTAGCGTTTATTACTATTAATTTTGGGTAGTTAGGCCCACATCATACCTTGTGTTTTACTTGATATGAACTATATGCTTAATGAATTAACGTTACATGTTGTTTATTTCCCCGAAATTATGAAATTTGAGAAAAGCTTGTAAGAAATTGGTTCACTGAAAAGTATTCTCTTTTAAAAAGGAATAATGTGTGTGCATATGACCGCTTCGCAATTTACATTCCGCGAGCGGAGTGTGATTTTCCCACTCTTATGGGAACGGGCCGTTCGATCCTCGGAAGTGCATAGAGGGATTGAGAGATGTACCTTTGGTATGGTCTGTTCGATCCTCGGCAGTGCATAGAGAGGTTGAGAGATGCACTTTTGGTACGGGTCATTCGATCCTCGGCAGTGCATAGAGAGGTTAAGAGATGCACTTTTGTTACGGGCCGTTCGATCCTTGGCAGTGCATAGACAGGTTGAGTGATGCACTTTTGGTATGGGCCGTTCGATTCTCAGCAGTGCATGGATGTGAGTACTTTGTGGAGAGGTGCACTTTTGGTACGGGCCATTCGATCATCGGCGGTGCACGGGCATGACTATCTTATGACTCCGGCCGGTTGTCCTTACCCTGCATGCATATGATTTATTTGTCACTACATTCATGAATATTGATCTGACAGATATTTGGGGAAAAAGTTAAGTGGTAATTGTTGTATTTATTCCCAGTATTTTTCCCTGGATTTTAGTATCTTACACATATACTTGTTGCTTCACCGTCTCTACATGCCTACTGTTTCCGTTATATTTTGTTAAATTATACTGTTGGACCTTAGGGAGTATCATGTCTACCTCTCGTCACTACCTATTCGAGGTTAGGCGAAATACTCACTGGGTACATATATATTTATGTGTTGATGCTGCACTTCTGTACTAAATTGTACAGGTTCTGAGGCTGGTGTTTCTGGTTATCCGACCGGAGCTTGACATATATTCTGGACCTGAATTCACAGTGAGATGCCTCCCTTGGCGATTCTCAGCAGTGCTATGGAGTTATCTGTTGTTTATTTCTGTCTACTTCTCTCAGACAGCAGTACAGTTTGTATCATCTCTTGTATATTCTACTAGTTCGCTTGTTGACTTGTGACACTAGTTCCTGGCACGCACATAATAGACTCTTTATTTTGGGACTGCATATATTGGATCATGATCATTGTGGCTGTATTTACTTATGTTGGTTAACGTTTCTGCTTTTATCTAAGTGATCTAAGCTTAAAACTTTTGGAATATGTGGGGTTGGTATGTTAAATAAGGATAATCTCACTAGTAAACAAATTGTTGGCTTGCCTGACTCCGGTGTTGGGCGCCATCATGACCCGTGTTGGATTTTGGGTCGTGACATTTTTGAACCAATGATTTGGCACCGGAATGATTTCCACAAGTTCCTTCGTGAATCTCCTGTTGGACGTAATCAGTATCTCCTGATCCCAAACAGGATAAATAAACTGTGCTACCTTTGTGCGTAGAGTTCTCGACTCCGTTGGATCCAATGGGAGCTTCTCGTTCTTTAGGTATTTTATGTACTTCTTTCTCCAATCCCAGGTCATACTTGTAGAGTTTATTTCGGCGTGGCCTTCTTCGACCACTGATCTCGAGAGTTATACGACAGTCCCCGAGTTGAGTTCGTCATCTTCGACCGATGACCCCAAGTTTGCAAGGGCGTCGGCCTCGTTGTTCTGTTCTTGAGGTACATGTTGTAAGTTCCCCTCTTTAAACGAATGTAAAGTTCATGTAGCCTGTCCAAGTACCTCTGCATATGGTCTTCTCGGACTTCAAAAGTTCTGTTGACTTCGTTTACCACGAGTAGGAAATCACAATTTGCCTCGATGACCTTTGCTCCCAAACTTTTAGCTAACTCGAGGCCTGCAATCATGGCCTCAAACTCGGCCTCATTGTTAGTTAATTTCTAAGTTCTTATAAACTGCCAAATTATATTACCCGTGGGTGGCTTTAAAACGATACCCAGCTCGGACCCCTTCACATTCGAAGCGTCGTCCGTGAAGAAGGTCCACAGTGCCGATGATGTACTCGATTTTCAAAATAGTTCTTTTTCAACCTCGAGTACAAGGTGTGGCCTGAAGTTGGCCATGAAGTTTGCCAAGATTTGAGACTTGATGGCCGTTCGGGGTCGACAATCGATATCGTACCCACTGATCTCGACGGCCCATTTGGCCAATCGACCCGAAAGTTCGGGTTTGTGCAAAATATTGCAAAGGGGTTAGGTAGTTACAACAAATATTGGATGACATTTGAAATACAATTTTAATTTCCTAGAGGCTCTTATTAAAGAAAACGCTAATTTTGCTAAGTGTGGGTATCTAGTCTCGGCCTTACCTAAGGTCCGACTAACATAGTAAACAAGAAATTGCGTACGTTGTTCTTCGCACTAGGACCCCACTTACTGCTATTCTTGAGATTGCCAAGTACAAGTAGAGTTGCTCGTCCGCTTTCAGGGTGTGAAGCAGTCGCGGGATTGATAAGTATCATTTTAGTTCCTCTAAGGTACAAAGATACTCTTGTTCTTAAGCAATGAGAAGAATCGGTGACTTTTATCTGAGGACCACGAGATGAATCGTCCTAGGGAGGCTATGCGCCCCGTTAACCTTTGTACGACCTTGACATTATCCACAACCGTGATATCCTCGATGGCTTGGATTTTTTTAGGGTTGATCTCGATTCCCCGATGTGATACCATGAAGCCAAGGAACTTGCCCGAGCCGACCCCGAATGCACATTTCTCCGGGTTGAGCTTCATGTTGTACTTTCTTAGTATATCGAAAGTCTCCTGCAAATGTTTCAAATGGTCCTCTTCTCGCAGGGACATAACTAACATGTCATCAATATAAACTTCCATTGATTTTCCTATTTGTTCTTCAAACATTTGATTTTCTAGGCGTTAATAAGTTGCACCAGCTTTTTTTTTCCGAACGACATTATGCTATAACAATAAGTGCCATATTTAGTGATAAACAAATTCTTTTCTTGATCCTCCAGTTGATCTGTATTTGGTTGTACCCGGAGTAGGCATCGAGAAAATTAAAAATCTCGTGGCCTGCCGTGGCATCGATAATGCGATCGATGAATGCATGCTTAACCACAGACTGGGCTTTCTTTTTCTCTTTACTCGATGGAACTTCGGGTACAGGCTTAGTCGATGGGTAGTGATTTCTAGTGGGATCCCTATCATATCGAGATGGGACCAGGCAAAGAAATCCATGTTAGCCTTAAGGAAATAAATAAGTTTGTTCCTGAACTTGGGGATTAGCCCCATGTCTAGGTATATCTTTCGTTTGGGTTGGTGGTCGATCAATGTGACTTGTTCCAGCTCTTCGATTGTTGACTTGGTGGCATCAGAGTCATCAGGAATTATGAAGGATCAAGGAATCCAGTAGTCGTTATCCTCGTTGATCCCTTGCTCCTGCAATTGGGTTGAGGCCGGTGTCTGTGGTTGCTATTTGGCCTCCTTCTTTCCCTTCGACTATGATCCTTTTGCTGATGAAAAGTGCCGACACCGGTATCATTTTGTCGACTGCAAATATATCCTTGGCGGTAGGTTGTTCCCCGTACACCGTTTTTACTACCTCTGATGTCGGGAACTTTAGAATTTGGTGAAGGGTCGAAGGTACTGCCCTTATGTTATGGATCCAAGGCCTTCCGATCAGGGCGTTGTACCTCATGTCACCCTCAATCACATGGAACTTTGTTTCTTGAACGTTCCCGGCTACGTTTACTAGCAAGATAATTTCACCTTTGGTAGTTTCACTCGCCATGTTAAAGCCGTTAAGAACCCGAGCTGCAGGCACAATTTAATCCTATATGTGGAGCTGCTCCACGACCCTCGATTGAATAATGTTGGCCCAGCTTCCCGGATCAATCAAAACACGTTTAACTTGAATTTTGTTCATAAGAACAGATATTACAAGTGCGTCATTATGGGGTTGTGAGATCCCCTCTATATCCTCGTCATTGAAAGACAAGGTCCCTCCCGTCACATAGTCCAGTTTGCTTTTCCCTCGTGATCGACACCTTGGTGCGCTTGAATACGGGTCCCTATGGAATATGGACCCTACAAAGATCATGTGAATCATATTTTATGGTTCTTCATGTTCATTCTTCATGTTTGCATCCCTGTCTCTGAAGTGGTTCTTAGCTCGGTCGCTCAAGAATTCTCAAAGACGACCCTCGTTGAACAAACGAGCTACCTCCTCCCTTAGATGTCTGTAGTCCTCTGTTATATGACCATGAGTACCATTGTATTTTCGCATTTGATTAGGATTCCTTTGGTCCAGATCGGTCTATATGGGTCAAGGCCATATGGTATATTTAATCCACCCGATGGCCGATGCAATAGTTGATGCATCAACGCTGGAGTTGTGTTCTGATAGTTGTGGCGCTTTTGTGGGCTCGACATTTCTATCAAAATCACTCTTACTCATTAGCCATCGGGAGCTCTGCCCTCGATCATTTCTCTGATCACTTCGAATGGGGTTGTCTTCAGGATCGTTGTTTCTTCGATCTCCACAGTGTGGTTGATAGATCTCTATTCGATTGTGGTTCTCTATCGATGTCCCTTTGAATTCTGCCGACGAGCCTGTTTGGATAAACAGAGCCGGAAAGAGCTCCCAACTAAGCATCCTCGACCCTGATTTTTGACTAGTACCGATTATGCACATCGACTCAGGTCACAACTGGATATTCGATTAAATTATATTTTAACTGTACTGAGGCCACCGAACTTCATACGTTCAGCCCTTAAGTAAAGCTTGGACGGCCCAATCATCTACTACCGGGGGTAGGTCCATACGTTCTATCTGGAACAGAGATAGGAACTCTCTGAGCATTTCGTTTTCTTTCTGCTTCTCTTTGAAGAGGTCCAACTTCCTAGTCTCAACTTGTATGGCTCCGACGTGTGCTTTGACGAAGGAATCTGTGAGCATGGAAAAGGAATCAATGGAGTTGGGGGCAAATTATGATACCATATCATCGCCCCCTTCGATAAAGTTTCTCCAAACTTCTTCAGCGGAATGGACCCAATCTCATCATCCTCTAAGTCGTTTCCTTTTATTGCGCATGTGTAACAAGTGACATGCTCATTGGGGTAAGTTGTTCCATTATACTTGGGAATTTCTGGAATGTAGAATTTCTTCGGAATGGGGTTAGGAGCACCACTTGGGGGGAAAGGCTTTTGCACAAACTTCTTCGAGTCCAAACCCTTCAGAATCGGTGATACCCCCAGAATTTGATCAACTCAGGAGTTATATGTTTCTACATTTTTGTCATTTTCTTCAATTTTTTTCTCCCCGGATTAAATTCCCTTTGTAAGCTCTTCGAGCATTTTCATAATGGCGGGGTCAGTCCCCGATTCATTCACGTTTGGCCTCTCCGGTACTGGTTTGATCCTAGGAACAAGTTGTAGTGAGGGCTCGGGTTCAACCCTAATCGGTGCGCGGTTTTGATTTTGGAGTTGCGCTATGGTAGCTTGTTGAGCCTGCAACATTTTAAATATTAGTCAAAGGCTGACTCCACCTATCACGACCCAAATCGATGGGCCGCAAAGGGAATCTGATACCTTACTTAACCGAGTACCAACGTCACGTGTCTGTCGTATCATTCTATTGTAGGTAAATGAACCGAAGTAAATCATGGGGGAATACAAACTTATACATATGACATACTGGCCTATAAGACCAAAAGTGATCACTCGTACACTGAACATAGGCTGACATGTCCATACATTCTTTCACGTACACGACATATGTCTACAAGCCTCTAAGAGTACATAAATGTCATTAGGCCGGTACAGGGCCCCGGCATACCACACAATACGCATCTAAATCATACATACCAAACAAGAAACTCCGGAGAAAATGGAGCGCACAAACATCTTTCGCTAACCTGATAGCCTATTTGGAGGAATCTCAACCTTTCTATCGGGACTTGCGGGCATGAAATGCAGCATCCCCAGGTAAAAGGAACGTCAGTACAAATAATGTACCGAGTATGTAAGGAATGAAAATTAGTAATTAATAGACATGAGAAAAACATGGAGCAAAATACTCGACATGTTAGTCTAAATAACTATATAAATCGTCAAATACTCATAGTGTCATGCATATGCGTATGAATGTCATGTCGTGCATAGGTACATGTATTCATAACATCATCAAGCCTCTGAGGGAATCCTATTATATCATCTCGGCCACCGTGGGAACATCATCAACGTATAGCAGCTGATCAGGTGGTGTTGCGTATATAACACCATTTGGTCATGATTCAATGTACATGAATGCAATGCATGAGAAGTACGTCAATAAAATATTTTGGAATGTCATAAGAACATTATGCTTTTGATTAATATCATGAAATAGACTTTATCAACTTACGTATTTTCTGAGACTCATGAACAGATGATAGAATAATAGAAAACATGGGGAATCAAGAACATAGGCATCTCTAGTATTTCTATGCATAAACTCATTTTTGGAAGTTGTGCATTTGCTCATTTCGTTTATATCATATGGATTATGCCAAAAAGAAATAAGGGATAGCCTTAACATACCTGAGCCGATTCTCTTGACGATCCTTCCAACACCCGTTGATTGCGATAAAACATGTAATGGCAGATCGAAGTAGGGGGGAAAATTCGTATGATATTTTTTGAGAAAGATTATACCGTACTGCCTTAGAATCGCAAAATTCCGTTGCCATAACATTAGGTAGTCTCGTATGATTTTTGTAGCAAAAATTCACGTTGCTAACATATCAATTCTTATATGAACTTGATGAAGCCTCACGTTACTATAGCAAAATTTTAGCTAATCACATTCTTAAGAATGGTTGAGACCCTCATGTTTTCAACTCTTACATATTAAATGGATAGATCTCACTTTTTCAAGACTTACACATTAAATGGATTGTGACTCACCTTCTTAAGAATGCCAAATCTCTTTAAATGTTTCCACCACATTCTTACGGTAATGAGATGGAAATTTGGTGCCAAGTTTCCAAAAACCCACGTGAATATTTTCCCTGGTAATTATCCAAAGTCTTCACTTACTTAATTATCCACAAAATCCAATTTACAAATTAATCTCCAACTTAAAAATCCGTAATTACCCAATTATCCACATAATTAAGAATTATCTCAAATTAAAATACTACTCATTTTTAGCACAGCTTATATACTTTACTATCATGGTCATGTGGTACCTTGTATGGCACTAGTCCATAAACACAGTGTATTATAGCTTGGACCGTATTTTATCCCAAAAAGTCAAACTTCGGCGAAACTCATTTTTTTATATTTGCTTACCCTCTCACCTTCACATATTTACTCATCACTTGTTTGAAATAGAATAATGTTTATAATCTCAAAATAATTTTATTCCTGAATTAACGTCGATTAACATACAACAAAACATCAACATACGAAAATGCGGGATGTAACATCTTATTTTCGAGCTTTTATCAATTTGCTTATGGCGTACTTTCACGTACGAAAACATGGGGTGTAACACCGCCGTCTTCACCGCCCTGTGTATCTTGATCGGCTGGTCGAACATCTATGTGGATGCTATTCTCGGGGTCGACGTCCAGATTTGTATTTACGGCGACATGGGAACTGACGTTGATGGGATATGCAACCGGTACTCCCTCGAGGCCAGCCTAAAGTATTTCGAACCTTGGGGCGGCTATATTGTCGTTTTCCCCATGAAAACCAATGCCATTGTCGACGTGTGTGGGCACTGTTTGAGAGTTCGACATGCTGATCCTGAAATCAAAACACTTACGAGAACAAGCGTAAAGCAGTGTGTGTTATAAGAATTAGTACCTGGCAATCACTATTATCCTTAGCCCCATGGTGGGCGCCAAACTATTTACCCTTATAATCGGATAATAATTAAACTTATAAGTGATTTTAAGGATATGTGATTTCACCTATCACAATTGACAAATATGATAATTAATGCTTGAAATTGACTGAAAAATAAAGAAAACCAGTATAGAAATGCAATTTGGCCCTCGAGCTAGATCGGCCTTGAACCGGCTGAAAATGTGTTTAAGAAATATGATATGAACTGAAATACAAGATAATTTAAGAGAGAAAAGTGTTATATTGCTTTGATATGCGAGAATTAGATGGTTACAAATTATTAGAATCCCCTTTTATATATTAGAGGAATTCTACTTATGATACAACTCTAAATATAGAAGGAAATCCCATGATTGGCTAAATAACTGTCCTTGATTTGATTTGTTCCGAGATTTTCTCCACAATCCTCGACGGTCACAGATATCTTGGCTTTCCGTTAGTATGCTATCTTCGATCGTGCTCGATGTCTATCCTGTTTGGTCTCGATCATTACTTGTTTTGATCTTGATTGGTACTTCGAATCCCTAGATCGGTACCGCACCTTCATGTCTCGGTCTGATATGACACGTGGTTGATCCTCGGCCCACCATCCTGGTCTCGGTAAATCAACAAAATCGGGTGAGCCCGGTTTTAACCGTATACAACGTATTGGTTGCTTGAGAAGATTCCTGACAGTTTTGTGGATGTTAAAATGCTTACATCAATCAAGGTGATCAATTGTAAACAAAACTTCCTCAAGGCTTAAACTTTGGAGATTAAGGAAGAAGTGGATGCAACTACAGGTTGTGACAATCTCGATGTCTATGTTTTTCCTCCTTACACTTGGTATGCCTTTTACATAGTCTTTTTTATTTCCTTGATTAACTATTTAAAATTATTCCTATCTAGCTATGTGACTCTTAAGAAATGTGTATACGGTCAAAATCGACCACGTCTAATTTTATGGACTCCAGGGTCTGCCTCTATATTAAGTCCATATCGAAGCAAGATCGAGCTTGAAGAACATGGAAACTGGAGGATCGAGATCAAGAAAGATCGACATCGAGTAACGGAATGACGGTAAATCCGAAATCAACAACAAATCCTTGCGGGAATCTCGAGATTGACGGAACCCTTAATGGTTATTGATATCAATCATGTATTTTGTTTTCAAAATTAGAGTTATGCCTTATTTAGGATTCCTCTACTATATAATGAGGAATCCTGTTCATTTGTAACCACTGGATATTACACTCATTGACTGAGAAATAACATTACGCTGCTCTTTTTCTTACTTGCAATTTACTGATGTTCTTCTTGTTCTTATTGTTTATAAACGCTTGGTCTCAAGCCTATTCCAAATCGAGGTCGATAACTTGCAAACGGATCTAGTTTGATTCATTCTAATCGCTTAACTCGTTTGTTTATCTTATCACTTATTAATTAGCGTTGAATTAGATCACGTATCCTTATAACCACATTACAAGTTTACTTGTTATACGTATTTCGAGGTAAATACTTTGGCGCCCACCGTGGGGCTAAGGATAATAGTGAATGTTCAGTTCTAATTCTGGTATAACACACTACTTTATGCTTGTTTCTTGTCAAGAATTTTGTTTCAGGTTGAACCATGTCAAACTCGCAAAACACATCTACACACGGTGACAATAGCCTCGGGCTCCATGGAGAAAACGAGAATGTTATCGCCCCAGGAACCGAGGTGCCACAGGCTGACCTCGGAGGAGCACCACCTGTCAACTCGGTTAATGTCATTTCTCATGTTGCCTTGAATGCAGATTTAGGCACAGACCCCGAGGGAAGTGTGCGCATAGAGGGTCGAGGAACACAGGGCAGAGGAGTTGAAGGAGTCAGTCTCCAAGTAATATTTGAAATGCTGCAAGCCCAACAAAATGCCATTGCTCAGCACAGGGAACCAAATAGGGCCGAACAAGAGGTCACTCGTCGTACCGAGCCAGTGCCTGAAAGGTCGGGTGATAACACTTCGACAACCGATCCTGCTATAATGAGGATGCTCGAGGATCTTAATAAGAGAATAGAATTGGGAGAAAGTAAAATCGAGGCCAACGACAAGAAGGTGGAAACTTATAACTCTCTAGTTGACTAGATACCTAGGGCACCACCGATCTTAAAAGAAATGGACTCCACGAAGTTTGTGCAAAAACCATTTCCTCTGACTCCGGCTTCGAAGCCCATCCCAAAGAAATTTCGTATGCCCGATATACGTAAATACAACGGGACTTTAGACCCCAATAAGCACGTTACGTCTTATACATGCGCCATAAATGTGATGTTTTAGAGGATGAAGAGATTGAGTCTGTACTGCTAAAGAAATTCGGGGAGACCATGTCGAAGGGAGCTATGATTTGGTACCACAACTTGCCACCGAACCCTATCGATTTGTTTGCCATGTTGGCGGATTCATTTGTAAAAGCACACGCTGGTGCCATAAAGGTTGCAACGAAAAAAATCAGACCTCTTCAAAGTTAAGCAGAGGGATAATGAGATGCTAAGAGAGTTCGTATCTCGATTCCAAATGGAATGTATAGAATTACCACCAGTCACTGATGATTGGGATATTCAAGATTTCACCCAAGGATTAAACGAGCAGAGTTCGATCGCATCATGCCAGTTGAAACAGAACATGATCGAGTACCCGACTGTGACTTGGGCAAATGTTCACAATCGATATTAGTCGAAAATTAGGGTCGGGTACGACCAATTGGGAGCCCCTTCAGGTTCAATACATCCAAACCGGTCGACAAGTAAAAACCAAAGAGATATTGATAGAGAATCAAGGCCGAATAAAGATCAGTATCAACCGTATGTTTCAGATTTAAGGAATAACTGTTCGGGATGAGACCGAGGGCAGAATTCTTGGGGACTAATGAGTAAACCTAGCTTCAACAAATATGCAGATCCCATAGAAGCACCTCAATTATCATAGTACAATTTCAGTGTCAATGCATCAGGGATTGTATCAGCTATCAGAAGGATCAAAGACACCAGGTGGCCCAGGCCTATACAGACCAATCTCTCTCAAAGAAATACAAACTTAATGTGTAAGTATCATGGAACCCATGGCCATAGGACTGAAGGCTGCAGACAGTTGAGAGAAGAGGTAGCTCGATTATTCAATGAGGGCCACCTTCGAGAGTTCCTCAGTGATCGAGCAAAAAATCACTTCAGGGAAAGAGACGCCAACATAAAGAACAAGCAAGAAGAACCTAAACATTTTATTCACATGATCGTCAGCGAGGTCGACATCCCACAATGACCTATATTCAAACGCACCAAGGTGTCGATCACCAGAGAAAACCGGACTCGAGACTATATGCCCGAAGGCACTCTATCATTCAATGACAAATAAGCAGAACACATCTCTCATCCGCACAATGACGCCCTGGTAATTTCTATTTTGTTTAATAAAATTCATAGTAAACGTGTTCTAGTGGATCCAGGTAGCTCAGCAAATATAATCAGATCGAGGTTCGTAGAGCAGCTCGACTTGATAGACCAAATTGTAGTTGCATCTCAAGTCCTAAACGGCTTCAACATGGCTATTGAAACAATGAAAATGGAGATAATTCTACCAGTAAACGTGGTCGGGACTATCCAAGACACAAAATTCCATGTCATTGAAGGCGACATGAGGTACAATGTACTGCTTGGAAGGCCTTGGATCCACAACATGAGGGCAGTATTGTCGACCCTTCACCAAATGATGAAGTTCCCAACAGCGGATGGTGTGAAAATGGTTTACGGGGAACAACACGCTGCAAAGGAAATGTTATCAGTCGACGAGGTGATTTCGGTATCAGCACCTTCGATCTTGTAAAAATCAAGCACCAAAGATAAGCAAACGACCAAATAGTAATCACCGTCCCCAGCCTCGACCGAATTGAGAGAACCAGGTAATCGAGGAAGAAGAAGAGGATTTTCTCACTCCTCAAACTTTCGTGGTTCCCAAAGAATCATACGCAACTAAGTCGCGGTCGAAGTGCTAGAATAGCTGATACTGATCGAGTATATACCCGAACGAAAGGTATACCTGGGAACGGGTTTGACCCCCGAACTCAGGAAAAAACTCATTCAATTTCTTATTGATAACATGGATTGCTTTGTATGGTCCCATTTAGACATGATAGAAATCCCACCGGAGATAACAACTCATCGGCTGAGCCTGGATCCCAAGTTCAGACCGATAAGGCAAAAGAGAAGGCTCCAGTCCAAGGTAAAGCACGCCTTCATCAAGAACGAGGTAACAAAACTTCTCAATATAGGGTCCATTCGGGAGGTAAAATATCCTGAATAGTTAGCCAATGTAGTCGTAGTCCCCAAAAATGGGAACAAACTTAGAAAGTGTGTAGACTATAAGGACTTGAATAAAGCATGTCCAAAAGACTCTTTTCCCTTGACTAACATCGATTGAATGATCGATTCAATGGCCGGCCACGAGATTCTTACCTTTCTCGATGCCTATTCTGGGTACAATCAGATCCAGATGGACCTAGAGGACCAAGAAAAGACTTCTTTCATCACTAAGTCTGGAACCTATTGTTATAATGTAATACCCTTCGGGCTAAAAAATGCGGGAGCTACATATCAACGCCTAGTTAACAAGATGTTCGAAGAACAAATAGGTGAGTCAATGGAAGTTTACATTGACAATATGTTAGTTAAGTCCCTGCGCACGTAGGACCATCTGACTTATTTGCAGGAGACATTCGAAATCGTGATGAAGTACAACATGAAGCTTAACCCCGAAAAGTGTGCTTTCGGGGTCGGATCGGGCAAATTCCTCGGCTTCATGGTGTCAAGGAATCGAGATCAACCCCGATAAGATTAAGGCCATCGAGGACATCATCATCGTGGACAGTGTGAAAGATGTTTAGAGGCTAACTGGATAGATAGCTGCCCTGGGTTGATTCATTTCGAGGTCATCAGACCGAAGCCACATGTTCTTTTCCTTACTCAAAAAAAATGATCTTACATGGATCTCGGAATGTCAACAAGCATTGGAGGAATTGA
Source organism: Nicotiana knightiana (assembly GCA_005239525.1). Taxonomy (NCBI): domain Eukaryota; kingdom Viridiplantae; phylum Streptophyta; class Magnoliopsida; order Solanales; family Solanaceae; genus Nicotiana; species Nicotiana knightiana. The sequence continues at coordinate 621,525 of ML402568.1, read as the reverse complement.
AACGATACCTATCGAACCCACCATTGCTCAACACTCCAAAGGCATATGAGAAGTTGTACCTATACTTAGTAGTATCCGATATAGCGGTAAGTGGTGTGTTAGTTCGAGAAGAACAAGGTACGCAGTTTCCTGTTTATTACGTAATTCGGACCTTAGGAGATGTTGAAACTAGGTATCCGCACATAGAGAAATTGGCACTTTCATTAATAAGGGCATCTAGAAAATTAAATCCATATTTTCAGTGTCATCCCCCATATGTGTGATCACCACTTATCCACTCTGAAATGTTTTGCACAAGCCCGAATAATCGCGCCGATTGTCCAAATGGGCCGTTGAACTTGGCGGATATGATATCAAATATCAACCCTGAATGGCCATTAAGTCTCATATTTTAGCAGACTTCGTGGCCTATTTTACGCTAATTCTCGTACCCGAAGTAGAAAAGGAACTTCTACTTAAATCGAGCACTTCATCGGGGGTATGGAACCTTTCACAGTTGGTGCCTCGAACGTGAAAGGGTCCGGGCTTGGTGTTATTTTGAAACCGCCTACGGGCAATGTTATTAGACAATCCATTAGAACTGCCTAATTGACTAACAATGAGGCCGAGTATGAGGCCATGATTGCAGATCTCAAGCTAGCTAAGAGATTGGGGAAGAAGTAACCAAAGCTAGGTGTGACTCCCTACTGGTGGTAAACCAGGTAAACAGAACCTTTGAAGTTCGAGAGGATAGGATGAAAAGGTACTTAGACAAATTGCAGGTAACCTTGAACCATTTTAAGGAATGGACCCTACAACACATCCCTCGAGAGAAAACACTAAGGCTGACGCAACTTCAATTTGGGGTCATCGGTTGAAGAGGATGATATTAGCTCGGGGACTGTCGTTCAACTTTCTAGGTCTGTGATCGAAGAAGGGCATGCCGAAATAAACTCTATGAGTCTGACTTAGGACTGGAGAAACAAATATATCAAATATTTGAAGAATGGGAAACTCCCGTCGGATCCAAAAGAATCGAGGACCTTACAGACCAAAGTCGCCCGGTTCACATTAGACGAAGATGGAACATTGTACATGAGGATGTTCGATGGTCCATTGGCAGTATACTTGGGACCGGGAGACACTGACTATGTTCTATGAGAAATCCGCGAAGGCACTTATGGGAACCACTCCAGCACCGAGTCACTAGTTCTAAAGGTCATCGGAGCAGGATATTATTGGGATAGTATGGAAAAAAACTCTAAGGAGTTCGTTTGAAAATGTGATAAATTTCAAAGGTTTGCACCGATGATCCACAAGCGCAGTGAACAACTTCATTCGGTCATATCTCTATGGCCATTCATGAAGTAGGGAACGGACTTCGTCGGTCCTCTGCCATCGGCCCCAGGTAAAGCTAAGTTCATATTATTTATGACTGACTATTTCTCTAAATGGGTTGAAGCACAGGCCTTCGAATAAGTTAGGGAAAAATAAATGATCGACTACATATGGGATCCCATCGCATGTCATTTTGGGATACCCGCAAAAATAGTATGTGATAATGGCAGAGAGTTTGTCAGCAGCAAAGTAACAAAATTCCTCGAAGATAAAGAGGGCACTATCAACACCGTATCACCCTAGTGAAAATGGACAAGCCGAATTAACAAGCAAGACTATCATCCAAAACATGAAGAAAAGGCTAAACGAAGCCAAAGGGAAGTAGAGAGAAAGATTGTCCAAGGTTCTATGGGCGTATCGGACAGCATCGAAGTCGAGTACCGGAGCAACTCCATTTTCCTTAGTATATAGCTCTGATGCCTTGATACCAGTCGAAGTCAGAGAGCCTAGCGCCAGATTTCGATATGCAACATAAGAATCAAGCCACGAGGCCATGAGCACCAACCTCGAGTTGTTAGATGAAAGGTGAGAAGTTGTACTCGTTCGAATGGCAGCAAAAAAGCAATGGATCGAGAGATACTACAACAGAAGAAATAACCTTCGACATTTCAGAGTCGGAGACTTGGTCCTAAGAAAAGTCACCATCAACACTCGAAACCCTAATGAAGGTAAACTCAGTCCTAACTGGGAAGGACCCTACCAAATCTTCGACATGGTCGGTAAAGGATCTTACAAACTCGGAACAGTGAACGGCGAACCATTGTCGAACAACTGGAACATATCGCTCCTTAAGCGGTATTGCTGAGGTATGACTTTCTTTTTTCTTTTATTTACATAAATATTCTAAACTAACTCATTGTAGGAGTTCGATCTAAGAAATCGAGACCTACGATTTTAAAGTACGCGTTGCACTCTTTTTCCCTTAGACCGGTTTTTATCCCAAATAGATTTTCCGGTGAAGTTTTTAACGAGGAAACAACTATGATCTACTTGAGGATAAGTCAACAGTATCCAAGGCTTCTTTACAATCAACCTCGAATATTGGGGGCATCACTCTCGGATGTTATGTGTTCGAGAAATGTACCTAGTATCAATGAGCCTCGATAGGAAGAATTTTATAATGGTCCAAACGGTCGAATGAACCGTGCACATATAGATTAGCCAAGTCCCGACAACAAAACATGTACGCATGCATAAATTATTCAGAGAAGCATTCTCTTTTCTCGAACATCTCATATTTCGAAGTAAATTTTCTACTATATGAGTCATGTACTTATGATTATGATCTATTGTGCAAAACTAACACTTGTGAAAAATGGATCAAGGGCCAAGTACAAGCATACCTCAAACACTCGAGGAATGTGCACTCGAGCTTTCTAAGTTCCAAATCATAAGACCTTAAAGAGGCACCCCTCGATATATAGGCTAAGGCCACCATACTCGGGGAAAAACACTTCGAACAAGTTCGAAACGTTATCGGGAAGTAAGTCCAAGAGAATACCCGAAGGCTACGGCCAAAATAATGCGGCCTGGAGACGTCCGACTTTCACTATAAACAGAAGGCCTTCTTCTACTTTGAAAAACCAATTAAATAAGGCTACCCTCGACAAAGCAAGTAAAAAGGGGCTTCGACAAAATCAGTCCTCGAATAATTTAAAGGCTTCGATAATATCAATCTTCGGAAAAAACCTCAAGGGGTACCATATTATCTTAACACAAACACGTTAATACACAAAAGAAAAATGGGTTCCGATTATCGGACCCTCGAAAAACCCAATGGGTATAAAAAATATATATGCTAAGGCATAAGAAACTCTCACTAAGTCTTTTCGCCGAAAAGGGATGAATAATAATCATTTTTAGAGGTCGAATTGGCCCAACCTAAAGAGCCTAAGGGCCGATCTAAAAAGCCAAAGGGCCAATATAAAAAGTCTAAGGGCCAATACAATTAGATGTTCGAGACCTCGTTCTCACTCGATTCAAACCCAGGCGTTCCAATATTACGAGCTCAAACAAATGTCAATTACACCTCGGAGATTCACCTAAAGGACATAATGTGGTGAGCTCGAAAAACTTAACAATCACTTGATAAAAATCTAAAGGTTTACTTTTTCCCAAAACTCAAGATTTATTCAAACTTGGTTATTAAATTTAACACATCTATCAGTTCGAACGAGCCATCCCCGAGATAAAGTCTCGAACGAATTTCGAACTCGGGGACTTTCCCTCGTGTAAATGAAAATCTTAAGGATTTATTTCGGTCACAAGTTGAATTACAACAATAAAGAAATTTTTGACGTTTTCAATAAGGGTAAAAGGCTTATCTGGAACTGGAAACATATAAAGGAATCAAGAAGAAGTTCTCTATTATAAACATGTACAACAGGCCAGTCAAAGCCTTACAAAATAAAAAAAATGGTTAGAATCTACCTACCATCAGGGTGAGTCCCCCCAGGGCCAGCTTCTTCTCGAGCAGCTTCTCCAGGAGAAACTTCTTTAGCGGCCTTATCTCCATCTTCTCCACTTCCGGACTGATCTCGGCTGCCCTCTGCATCATCATAATCATCATTGGAAGAGGCGAGCTGCCTGTCTTTGGCCACGAGTTCTTTGGCCCGATCAATTTCCTCGGAGAGGTCTAAACCTCGAGCACAAATTTCCTCAAAGGGTTCCCTTGAGGATTGGCACTTTTTCAATCACTACGCCACTACTCCAGGTCAGAAGCCTCCCTTAGTTGTGTTTGAACAGCTTCAGCATTGGTCAGGTACATGGAATGGATTTGTCCGCCATGTCCTTGGTCTTCTCGATCTCCGCCTCGGCCCCAACAAGCCCGGCTTTGAGTTCTTCGACCCTCTTGGCCTGGGCCGAACTTTTCTCTCTAAGGCTTTGGAGTTGGGCCTTAGCCAAAGATAGTTTGGTCAAAGCTACATCCTTTTGCACAACAAGGCGGTCCATTCTACCTTTCCACTTATCACAGTTGGCCTTGACCTGATCGACCTCTACCCGAAGTAGCTCGATCTACTCCACCTTCTGCTGCAACTGAGATATCAAAGTACTAACTTCCATAGTTTAGTTGATTCCCTACATTATCATAAGGGTGGTTACCTGTTTGTCTAACTCGGCCTCCTCTTCATAAGCCTTGGTCAAGTCCGCGTGAAGTTCCTTTATGACCTTGTCCTTTTTGCCACAAAGTATATTCAGGGCATTTCTTTCTTCCAAGGCCTTCTGAAGTTCAGCTTCACACTGACTAAGTTCAGCTCAAAATTTGGCAGCAGCCTACACAAAGAAGAAAACACAAGTTAGATCTGTAAGGAAAGAAGCGAAAAGATATAATCGAAGAGTGACTGGTACTTATCTTGGAAAAAAGACTCTAGGCTTCTGCCATTAGGATCGAAGCATCAGTAATATCGGAGGCACCTTCGACCCCCACAAAGCAATCCCGGAAAGGATCACCACGCTAGAGCCTCCGCCGATCACAGGGGTCTTCAGCCTTTGGGCCTCCCTTATTGCTTCTTCAGAAACCGGCATTGAAGGAAGTTGACCTATTGTCATGGCCCCAAGTGAATCTCTCGGGTCGCTCTGTCCGATCTTCTGAGTTTCGAAACCGGCACCTCCTGGTGTAGAAGTTGATGATCGAGAAATCACCTCGACCTTAAGTGACCTGGGGTTCACACCCGAATTTTTCTTCGAAGCCTCCTCGATATGAGGCTCGATTAGAACGGTGGCATCTCGAAATGTGGGGCGACCTCGGCAGCCTTCCTAGGGAGGGCTATCAACGCCGAAGTCTCTTCATCTTCTTCCTCATCCTGATCTCTCAACTTTTGGACCGCATCCGCCGAGAGAGCTACCGTTTTTCTCCTCAGCCTTCGAGGTTTGGATTTGGAGACTTTGGATTGCGAGAGATCCTTTCTCTTCTTATCCTTCTCTGGCCTCAGAGCCAGGGACTTGGCTTCTCCTCCTTCACTCGAAGGCCTCAGAACGGCATCCTTGGTCAGACGTACACGAGGAAATATTAGTAATGAAGAAAGCATGTAATTGCTTTGGAATGTGTAAGAAGAGATCCTTACCATGGTTCTTTGCCTCCCACCCTCCCTTGAAAAAATCCCTCCACGCTCGTTCAGCACGAGTCGAAGTAGAGGCGAGCTTGTGGATCCAGTCTTTGAAATCGGGCACCACCTGAGGCATTCAAGGGACAGCTGCACGATTAAAGAAAAATGTTAGACAATATCAAAAGAAACACGACGATCGAAAAATAAAAATTCACTTACATTTGAGATTCCATTCTTCAGGGAACGACATCTTCTCCTTCGGTATTATATCGCAGGTCCACACCCGTATGAATCGGCTCATCTAACCTCAATCTTTATCCTCGTCGATGCTCGAGAATATAGTCTTTGTTACTCGACAGTGAAGCTTAATTAGTCCTTGATAGAGTCGGGGGCGGTACAACCTTATAAGATGATTCAGAGTGAACTCCAACCATCCGGTCTCATTGGAAAAAAGCACAACATAATTACTATGCGCCAAAGTGAAGGATGGAGCTGACCGAGGATGACTTCGTACCTCTTACAAAAGTCAAAAATCACCGGGTCGATGGGACCTAGTGTGAAGGGGTAAGTAAACATTTAAGAACCCCTTCACGTATGTGGTGATGCTCTATTCAGGTGTAGGAATTCATACCACTACCTCTGAACCCCATTTACAGTCCTTCTTCATAGCATCAATGTGGCCCTTAGTAATCGAACACATGTTCACATCGGCCCGGCACCGAAGAGGGGTTCTCGACTTTAAAGTCGGTTTTAAGGACGCATGGTCCAGGAACGTATTGATGAGGGGCCAGTTCTTCCGGCGTCTTATCGCCGGCCGGTCGGGAAGAGGAAGATGGAGCCTTTTCCTTTTGCGGCACAGATTTGGATGTTTTTGCCATTTATATATATGAAGGAAGTAGACAGAAGGTGTGAAATTGGTGGCTCCGGTAATAACAACGGTGGCGTAATGAGCGTCGATGAGAGAAAGATAAGAAGAATTGGAAAATCAAGAGTTTATAATCAAAGCAAAGTAAAGTTTGAATCAACAAAAGAGGTGGTATTTATAGGCTTGTGACGACGTTCCAGTATCATTAGTGGCCGACCAACGACTGACATGCATTGATGATTTTTGGGGAATCGAACCGACAGGACGTTTCGGTCACATCCATATCTTACGTCATGGAAACGACGAGGTATAAGGGAATCGAGGCTCAAATTGCTTCTTATCTATTCATTCTATGAAACGCAGGGACTATCTGTATACGGTTAAAATCGACCACGTCCGATTTTATGGTCTCGAGGGTCTGCCTCGAGATTAAGTCCATATCGAAGCAAGATCAAGCTCGAAGCAATATTGAGCAAGATGAACATCGAGTAAAGGAATGATGGTATATCCGCAATCAGTCACAAATCTCGGCGAGAATCTCGAGATCGACGGAACCCTTAACGGTTATTGATATAAATCATGTAACCATGGGATATTACATTCATTGAATGAGAAATAACATTACGCTGCTCTTTTTCTTACTTGCAATTTACTGATGTTCTTCTTGTTCTTATTGTTTATAAACGTTTGGTCTCAAGCCTATTCCAAATCGAGGTCTATAACTTGCAAAAAAGATCTAGTTTGATTCATTCTAATATCTTAACTCGTTTGTTTATCTTAACACTTATCAATTAGCGTTGAATTAGATCACGTATCTTTATAACCACATTACAAGTTTAATTGATACTCGTATTTCGAGGTAAACAATATGCATGAAGTACTTTTTCATTTTTCTTCCAATAAAATTCTCATGTTCCACTTTGCTACTTTCCTCTCCCTTTGAATATCCCAAAAGCATTACAGATGATCAAAAGTCTGAGTTCAAGGAAGCCTTCAGCCTATTTGAGCAGGATCAGGATGGATTTATTACTGTAGCTGATCTTCGCCATGTCATGGAAAATGGAGACAAGCCACCTACAGATGAAGAGGTTGATGAGATAATTTGTGAAGCTAACGTGGATGGTGATGGACAGATCAATTGTGAGGAGTTCGTCAACTACATGATGGCCATGTAAGAACTGATCAACCCAACTTAATTAATTTGTAGAACAAAAAAAAGAGACGATGATGGAAATGGGGAATGATAAATTCGATGAGATTTCTATACTTGGTTTACGATATGTTGTTTGACATTAGTAATTAGCTTTCTTCTCTAGTGGTACTCATCAGTATATGCGTGTCTGCTCTTCTTGTCATTCTCAGTTAATTCCTTTTTTTTTTCTTTCTTCGATTCATTATTTTGAACCTATGATAATTGGAGATTTTATGCTTGTTACTCTGAGTGACTGATTTCCTGATTTTAAAATCTTCAATGTTTTGAAAAGAATCTATATGCCTAGGTTCATTACTTGATGCAAATACTTCGTAAACTCGAGCGAACCATTCGAATACACTATGGTGCTTGTTTGTGTTTTTACAAAAAATGATTTTGTATAAAAAGTTTTTCAATTTCTGGAGAAACTATTCGTCTGAGGAGATTTCTACTCCTATACATTCTTACTCTAAAATTTTAATTGATAACAAGTCCATTAGATAAATGTATGTCAAGTGTTTAATTAATTTTGAAAATTTTATTATTATTTAACTAAAGTTGGGACGTCTATGACACTACCCAAAGATATTGACTTTTTAATTATCTTTATATCATGATATTGGCGTCATAACTTCAAAATGTTTAATGTCATTATATTATGTTATTTTAATCCCAACATGTTATTTTTCTTTTAAAAGGAAAAGCGCCGAAGAAAAGGAAGAGGAAGAAAATTAAAGCAGAAGAGAAAGAGGACGAGGAAGAAGAAGAAGAGTAAGCAGCAGCAGAAGAAGGGAGGACAAAAGAAAGAAGAATAATTTTAAAAACGGAGCACCATTGTTGGATTGTTTTAAATGCGTACACTAATTAAGTTTATTTGTCAAAATTGTAAAGTTCTAGAATCGTGCATTCATGACTAGAAATTGTGTTAGACTGTTTAAAGTTTTCAACTTGTGAACAAGTAGTTCCTTACCAACCATACTATCTTCACCCATGAGAGGTATGGTTTGCTCATATAATAAACTTTTGAGGAAAAATACTTTTTATTGTTCGCCCATGGAGTTATGGTTTGCTTCTCCATTAAATCATTGATCTTTCGGTATATTTAGACCTAAAATGTACTCTCAGGTCAAATGTACTCTCAAAAAGTACTCCTAAACTACTGAAAATTGAACAACTAGATTGGGCACAGAATTTTCCTAACGTCAATAAAATTAGTCCACTTATACCCTCCCTACCAACTAGGATAAAAAAAAAGTTTCTTTCCGGAGGAGAAGAAAAAAAACCTTCTCACTATTTCTTCTTTCTCCAATATAAACAAGCTGCGATCTCAGCAAAGAAGAAGGCAAGGAGGCATTCCAAAAAAAACGAGCTCAACAGATATTTTTGTAAAAATTGCAGAGATTTGATAAATTTCAATCTCGTTACCAATCTTGAAAATAAAAACCAAATTTTCCAACAAGGATTCTTAATGGAGACAATAAATTTGCGTAGAGAAAATAAAATCAAGACTGAAAGTATTGCAATAATTATAGTATTTGATTTCAAATAATATGAGTGTACATCTCTATGAATCCTATGATTCTTCTTTTCAATAGTAAATAAATTCAAAGGCCTTTGAGCTTGAGCTTGAATATGTACTGGTCGTCACGAACGATGATCGTGTTCTTGAGATTTAGCTTGATTCTTTGAACTTGACCTTGATTTGTTCTTCGTTCTAGAGCTTGAACTTGATTTCTTGAACTTGAACTTGATTGTTTGAAGCTTGAAACTTGTAGAGAAATTTGTGGCGTTTGATCCACGAGCTCTCTCTTGCTTCTTGTTATAACTTTTGGTGTCTTTTCTGGGTTATGAATACCCCTATTTATAGTTGTGGGAGGGAAGAGTTATGATAAGAACAACCTCTTTCCGACCAATCAAATTAAAGAGTGACAAGGCCGCATTTGATTGACCAGAACATGTTACTTGCACATATGATGCGATTTCATTGACCTTTTAATGTTACTTGGCATGCTTTGTCATTTTGACACGTGACACGATCCTATTGGATCTTCCTCTTGACTTGGCGTGCCACGTCATTTGACACGTGGAACCAAACTAGGTCTCTAGGAAGATGACGTCTTGGGCTAAATGAAGTGAGTTCATCACTTTAGCCCAATTAAATGGGCTAGCCCAATGGATTAAGACTTATTTATTTTATCCATATATATTAGACTTATATAATTAATTCAATTATATTAGCCCGCAATATTTATTTGGACTAAAATATCTTGAATTTAAAATATAATCCAAATTATTTTATGAATTTAATTTTAATAAAATTTAAATGCTTACAAACGCCCCTACTTCAAAACTCCTCGGGGTGTGAGGTCATCCAACGTTCGAGACTAGGCTTGAAGTATCATAAAATAATCACCTAGAATGCGCAATTGATTTATTTGCCTTAGTAAGACTTTTGCGACATTTATCACAAGAGAAATATCATATAACTATCATTTTTTTCAGAGTGTATTCACACAAAAACTACTTACGTAGAGTACCTGACTATATATATATATATATATACAGTAAAGGGTCAAAATGCCCCTCTATTATCAAATATTGTTTAAAACTGTCATTCGTTATACTATTTGGTCAATTATGTCCCACCTGTTATACTATTGTTCGAATCTACCCCTAATTTAGACGGCTGACCACGTGTCACTCTCAAATTCAATTGACCCATACCTAATTTAAAATACCCGATTCATCTCTTATCTGCCCCGGTACCCGACCCAAAACCCTCCAACAAACATAATAACCCATATGACCTGACCCAGCCCCACTCTCTTTCCTCTTCCCTTCTCTTCTCTCCCCTCACATCACACCAAAATCGCCAGAAATGGCAGCTCATCGGAAAATTCCTTCAGACAGCACCAACCTCCACTGTACTGACCCCATGTTGTCTCTTTCCCCCTCTTCTTCTTCTTCCTTTTCTTTTTTCGTCATCCAACCAGCAATCCCGTTCCACCAAACCAGCAAACGAAACCGGTGAAACTCGCCGGAAAATCAGAAGGCCACCACCACTGTATACCTCTGCTCTCTCTCTCTCTATCATTGTTTTCCCTCTTTATTTTTCAATCACCATAAAAATAGGCAAGATTCATTGTAGATTTTAACCAAAAAATAGCCAAAATACCACTAACTCATCCCTCTTCTCTATGTTTTTCAAGTCACTTCTCTTTCTCCTTTGTAATTTGTTAGATCTAAGAACTTAGGAGGTTACCGGAACTTACAACGATGCTGCACGCGCTCTCCCTGGACCTAAAGCCGAAACTAATTTCCCTAATTTAGCAGCTATAACAACACAACGTGATAATAATCCGTATGAATCGAATCAATTTGAGTGTTTTCCTAATTCGAGACCGGCTTCTAGCAGCATGAGCAGCATGTTGGAATCTTCTAGCCCCCTTCATCAGATGATGTTAATGCTGATGATTTACATGTCACCGCCGTATGTCTCTAATTATTCACTCTTCTGTACGGCGATATATGCTTGTAGTTAATAAATTTGATGATAAAGAGAAAAAGAAAAAAATAGACTTTTTTGTTAGTTTTCTTTATTAAAGCTGCTTACTTTTGTTGTTACGTATTTGGTGGAGTATTTGGTGGTCGGTGCAATTATGTTAGTTGGAGGGTTTAGGGTCGGATACGGGGCAGATAAGAGATGAATCGGGTATTTTAAATTGGGTATAGGTCAATTGAATTTGAGAGTGACACGTGGTCAGCCGTCTAAATTAGGGGTAGATTCAGACAATAGTATAACGGGAGGGACATAATTGACCAAATAGTATAATGGAGGACAGTTTTGAACAATATTCGATAGTAGAGGTGTATTTNTATATATATATATATATATATATATATATATATATATATATATATATATATATATATATATATATATACTACACTCCGGAGAGATTACTCTTGATGTGGCCAACTATCAGAGATATTACTCTCGATGTGGCCCGACTATCGGAGGCCATTTCATCCATTTAGACCTTTGTGCCCATTCTAATATTCTTGATTTGGATTTTGATGACTTCTTTTTTTCTCTTTTTATTTCATTTTTTTGTTTCTTTGCAGCCCGAAGAGATGGAAAATTTCAGAGACTATACCTCACCTTCCTCCAAGCTTAGATATCTCATAATCGAGACTGAAGATGGCATAGAACAAACTAAGCTTTTGGTTCACACCCCACAAGTTGGCTGGTATACAACCTCATGGCCTTTTTTGAAGAACTCCCTTCATGTAGAAAACTGGACCCTTGAGCATAAGTCAACTTCTAATCCATTGTCCAAGATGTGGTCTCTCCAAGCACCAATACATCGCCATATAAAAATTGCTAGCACCTTTCTAAACATAGGACGTCACATAATTCAAGTCGAAGTACGTTGGGGAAACACAACAACAATCGAGGGCGAGTATCGTCATAGTACAAGATATTGGGAATGGGATGAAGATGTACTTGGTGGAAGCCAACAAACTCTGAGTAGAACAAAGATTTATGATGCTGTCTATGCCTCACTTTTCACTTATGATCGAAACTCGAATATTTTGCAAGCATTTTGTGAGGCTTGGTGCCCCAAGATGGACAGGCTTCTTATATCAGCTGGGGAACTATCTATCTCTCTTTGGGGCTTACATATCCTTGGAAGTCTGCCCATTGCGGGTTCTCTGTATGAAGAAGTGGTACCTGAGACAAGAGAACTGATCGGTTTGGATGAAAAACATATGAGATTTATCCCTCGATCTTGCGAGTATTTATTTGCTGCTTCCATCACCTTAAGGAAGGTACGGGTGCTAACCAAAAGGTCTCCTTCAGCAAGTCGACAAAGCTTGTGTATAAAAAAATTTTAATATATAAACCTGCCCCACTGCGAAAGGAAAAGAAATTTGCGTGCCTAAAGTCGACACATAATCCTGACATAGTTATTCTCGAGATAACGAGGTGGTCGAGTGATCAAGAAGCTATACTCTCCAAGCTTAGGGTGAGGTCTAACAAGAAAGATGAAACATATGTAGCAACATTCTTATCAATTTGGCTATGTGCCTTTGTGTTTCCCAAGGCAGAAAACTTCATTCGTCCTGAGACTTTTAAGATGGTAAGCATGATGGCAGGCGGGCGAAAGATTAGTCTTGCGATCCCAATTTTGGCGAGTATTTATCATGGTTTGAATAAGATTTCGTGTTCTTCCCAACTTGATCAGGTCAAAGTTTGTTTTCACATTCATTATGTTTACGGCTGGCTTGCACATTACTTCAAAACCCACATTATCCACTTGCTAAGGGTCCATCTGTCCCTTTGATGGTGGCATACTCAGAAGAGGGAGCTGCGAGGTACTTTGACGAGAACGATGCGAGAAAATGCATCCACACTGGGGAAGATATAGTTTGGACACCAACCATGTTAACCAATTCTCGTCCTTATTATTATGTGGATAACGATGCCCCTCAAGAGTTGGAGTCAAATTACTTCATGAGCTTACGTTTTAGTTATCTCCCTTTGAGGCATGGTAACTCATTCATCATCGAGCCATATAGCCTGCATCGGTTTGGTCCTCAATTTGGGTTTTACCAGAATGTCCACAGTTTTTTGGAGAATGATATCTATAACGCCTCTCTAGATGAAGGACTCAGATTTTGGAGGATTTGTAGTGTATCGGTCTATGTCACGTACGGTTTTTCCCCCAACGGGAGATCCTGTGAAGAAGCCTTTCTCCACTAATTATATATCTTGGTGGGGGAAAGCACGTGGGAAGTTTCTCGAGAATAATTTACAAACTTTGGTAGACAATGTTGGGCTAAAGTCTACTGCTCCTTTAGGAGGTGAAGATCAAGGTGTTGGAAAGATGCTCCCAAAATTTAAAGAGCCACCTACTCCTATCCCAAAAGTAGTTACACAAGATAAGAAAAAGAAGGTTAAATCCTCAAAGGCAGCTTTGAAAGAGGTGGTGTGAACTTCAACGGATATAGAAAAGCACCCTCCAGTTCTTCCATTTAGCACGCAAGTTCCTCAAGATACAAGCCAGTGCCCCAATAAAGATCAAAATTGGAAATGGAAACGGCTTAACCCAGTAGGGATCGTAGAGTTTCCAAGTGTTGATAGTCCCTCAAGAACGCATACAGCTTCTAACAAGGAGGTAAGAATACAATCACCTTGCCCTTTCTTTTTTATTTTTTAATCGAACGAATAGCTCTACAAAAAAAATATTCACTTTCTTTGCATTTTCCTTATGCATTTAAATGCCATTGGGCATCCAGTGGTATCCCCACATGATAAGCCGCAAGTGAGTAATGAATCTATTGGAGGACCTACATCTAAAGTGAAGTCTTCTTCAAAGGCATCATCTCTTCCTCATGACGAAGCCCTAAAAAAACAAACTCCAAATGAGATAACTCGCGTTCCACCAATGACAAATACAGCAGTATCTATTTTTGAAGGAAAGAGCATTGTCTTTAATCGCAAAAAGGAATTCATCTTGGGGTTTTGGGAGGAAAACTGTAATAGACTCTCCAAAACTTGTGGAGAATTTCTCTCATCATATAGGGATCAAATTATTGAGATTTTCGAGGATTTGAAGAAGACGAATATTTTGGATCTTTCTCCATTAGAGAGTTCACTAGATTTTCTTTTTGTGCTTGCTGCATCATATGACCAAGAGGGAACCAATATGGATGATAACACGACTGAAGATGAGAAGCTAGAGCTAATTTCTAAAGCTAAAGAGATCTCGAGTCGTTCAAACTTGAAGCAAGTGAGAAAGCCAAGAAAGTTTCTTCTAGTGAAAAGAAACTGAAGAGAGTTGCGATGAAGTTGCAGAGATTACAACAAGAGAATGAGAACCTCGAAGGTGTTATAGAAGCGACTCAAAGGGAGGTTGAAGAGATTCAGTCAAAAATTTCAGCTGCCGAGACTGAGGTCTCTTCATATGACAGCGTAAATTTGCTGATTGTTAATGATTTGGCCCATTTAGAGGAGGAGAATAAGAACCTAGAGACTAGCTGTCAAGAATTGATCAACTACAAGTTTTGTTTAGATTAGAATATTAGCATTATATCTCCATTTATATTTATGTTAGATTGACCTAGTGGATATTTATTTCATCTTAAATAAGATTGCTTCTCTTTTGCTTTACATTGCCCGACATTTATCTGGATCGCATAATTTTCAGCTATATGCACTTGTAACGAAAGATTCATATCTTGTCGTAGGAGAGTCCAATAACGAACCGCTTGATTTATCAAAAAATAGACTTTAATATCTAAAACATATCCAAAACTTAAAATCAAACACCTTCAGAATGATCCATATAATATTTTGAAACCAAGTTTAGATTCCACCACGTTTAANAGATTTGCGCAGTCTCACCAAATAAATCATATCTTGGTGTAGGAATGTCGAACTCATGAAAATTTTGATCTATTGGAAAATTAACTTTTAAATATATAACATATCCAAAATGCAAAATTTAATTCCTTAAGGATAGTTTCAGATAATATTTTTAATTCAATGCTAAATTCTGACGCGGCGACGATTTCAGATTTGCACAACTTCACCAAAACATTTGTATCTTGATGTAGGGACATCAAAATCACGAACCACTTGATTTCTTGGAAAATAAACTTCAAAATATAAAACATATCCAACATGTAAAATTTAATACCTTAAGGATAGTTTCAGATGATAGTTTAAATTCGACTTCGGTTTCTGATATGTCGACAATTGCAAATTAGCGCGACTTCACCAAATATTGTAAGACCTTTCTAAAATTTAAAAATTGAAAATCAAGAGCTTGGAATGTCGTGAATGAAGACCCCAAAAAAAAACTTGGGGATTTGGCGAACGTGAAGGCATAACGGATCCCCGGACATCAATGCAAATACTTGGCAAACCCCCTAAAAGATATTAATCATTTCATAGTAGACACCAATTTACCATAGCGGTNTCGACAATTGCAAATTAGCGCGACTTCACCAAATATTGTAAGACCTTTCTAAAATTTAAAAATTAAAAAACAAGATCTTGGAATGTCGTGAAGGAAGACCCCAAAAAAAACTTGGGGATTTGGCGAACGTGAAGGCATAACGGATCCCCGGACATCAATGCAAATGCTTGGCAAACCCCCTAAAAGATATTAATCATTTCATAGTAGACACCAATTTACCATAGCGGCTTGTCTCCTTTAACTCAAATGGGATCTAAAGCTTAACAGAAGAACGGTATCCCAACTCAATTTTCAATTACTGATTGAATGAATTAAATTCCATCGTACTTCATTTGGAAAACGATCGGGAGATTATGTATCTTTTGAACTTATGCAACCGAACTCAGAATGAAACTCTAAGTTACCTACGTACCTCGGTGAAGAGGAACAAGTCATACCGTTGTTCAGAATAGGTGATTTTTTTTTATATTTTATTTTTTTATGTCCTAACTTTTGCCTAGTCCGCCTCTTTCGAGCTTTTCAACCTAGCAGACCTTTTTTTTGTAGGCCGTACGCAGTTTAGACTCATGTGGGCCAGGAGTTTAGGAACATGAAGTTTAGGCTCATGCGTTAAGGATCATTGCAACTTCAAGGATAATACTTCTTCACAAACTTTCCAATTATAGGGTTGATTCTCATGTCATCTGCATCAACCAGCTTGTAAGCCCCACTTGAGTAAGCTTCTTGCACGACATATGGCCCATCCCATTTTGAAGTGAACTTCCCTATAGGTTTATGGGAAGTAATAATGGGTCTTCTTATAGCAAGGACTTGATCTCCTACTTGAAAGGATCTTGGGCGAACTCTTTTATTGAAGGCACGAGACAAGCGAGCGTGATAACATTCAAGACTCTGTTGAGCTTCCAACCCCTTCTCATCAAGAGCCTCCAACTCTGTTAATCGAAGTCGAGAATTTTCTTCATCAGTGATCCCTTCTTGAATAGCTACTCGTAATGAAGGTATTTGACGCTCAAGTGGCATGACGGCTTCGACTCCATAAATGAGTGAATAAGGAGTCGATTGTGTTGGCGTGCGGTGAGTCGTCCTATATGCCCATAGAGCTTCTTCCATATGGTCATTCCAATCTCATTTGGATTTGGAGACGACTTTCTTTAGCAAGTTGCATAGAGTTTTGTTGAATGCCTCAGCTACACCATTGGCGACAGCATTTTACATCGAAGAGTTACGTTGCTTGAAGACAAAGAGATCACAGACCTTGTTCATCAACCTATTATCGAATGGCTTTCCTTTATCCATTACTATGTAATGAGGAATGCCAAAGTGATAGATTATGTTTACTCAGATAAAACTTGCAACATTTTCTTTCTTTACCTCCTTAAGAGCAAAAACTTCAGCCCATTTTGAGAAGTAGTCAGTTGCAGCTATGATGTATAGGTGACCACCAGAGGACTTTGGCAGTGGTCCAACAACATCCAATCCCCAAGCGTCAAACGGCCAGGATGCAACAGTCGGGTGAAACACTTCAGGAAGTTGATTGTCACGACCTATTTTGCCCTCCAAAAGGTATCGTGACGGCGTCTAGTCTCTACGACTAGGTAAGCCTAAAATTTGCGGAAAATGACAGAATCAATAAAATAAAGACAGAAAAGAACTCAAGTAGATATAACATAGTTGCTCAGCATATACACTTCCACTTCCCAAAACCCATAATGTCACTACAGTCACAAGCTCTGTACTAAATGTAGCTCTATACAACAAAACAGTGGAAAAAAATACATAAGTCTTCTATGCCTATACTAGAGTAAAAGGGGACTCATGGGATTTTGCGAACGCGGCAGAATTACCTCGTGGTCTCCTGGCTGCTGCTAGAATGCCTCCTAGCCACGATACTGGGTGCTAGTACCTGGATCTGCACATGGGGAAAACATGCGCAGGAAAGGGCGTGAGTACTCCACATTCGGTACTCCGTAAGTGCCAAGCCTAACCCCAGTCAAGTAGTGATGAGGTCAGGTTGAGGCCCTACTGAGTTTGTAAAACAAGTCAATATACAATTTAAAATAGTTAAATACAGATAAGCAATGATAAATAGGATTAAAGAAAATGGGAAGATAAACAACAGAAAGAGAGCCCTCGCCTCAGCATAGCATATATCTCAATAGTAAATGTGAAATGCAGTACACGGGAAAAACTCCCGGATCTCAGTCCGTAGTCCCAATTTAAATATGCTATGCAGTACAGAGGGAAAGATCCGGGATCTCTCCGTCTGCAGTCCCAATTTAAATATGCATTTCAGTACAGGGGAAAAGCTCCCGGATCTCGGTCCGTAGTCCCAATTTAAATATGCAAAGCAGAAATATGTCAATTATGGCTTAATTAATCAGTCTAGGAAAAACAACAGGCAAGAATAGGGTAAAGGTACCTAAGCATGATGCGACTAGTAGCAAATAAGAGGAAATCAAGTCAGAACAGGTAGGCATGCTTACTCTTAAGCTATCTACTCAATTAAGATAGGAAACAATAATATATGAATGAAAATGAGTGATTTCATGGGAGTAAAAATAGGATTTTAGGAACAATGACCCGTGTACGCACTCGTCACCTCGCGTACACGGCATCCATGTAACAAAATCAGTATAAAATGCCTAAGGGGAAGTCCTCAACATAAAATTAGCAAGACACTTACCTTGACCGCGCTAATCATCTCAATACCATGCTCTTGCCACGAGTATCTGACTCCGGGTGGCCCAAATCTATTCAAATTGATTGCATGGTGTAAATATCACTTCAAGGGAACAAAATAGGTAATTATTAATAAGCTAATACGCGAAATTAGGAATTCGCCCAAAAAGTCCCCCGGGCCCACGTCTCGGAATCAGGTAAAATTTATATTTCCCGAATACCCATTCGTTCATGAACCCACTCGAACAAGAATCAACAAAATCCGACGTCTAAATCTCCCTAAATACTCAGATTTCTACTTGGGAAATCTCATCCCATTTTCATGTTTTTTCATCCAATTTCATTGATTAGATTGAGGAAAATGATAGAGATTATTGATATACAAATGGATTAAGGTTAGAAAACGTTACCTATGATCCTTATCTTCAAATCTCACTGAAAATCGCCAAGTTCCAAGCTCACAATCGATTTTGAAATTATGAAATTCAAACCCTTAGATTTTGGGTATAAACAGCCCAGATATTTTGCACATGTGACACTGGGATCGCACATGCGGAAACCCAATCGCAGGTGAGGAAATTCATTAAATGGCCTTGGGTTGTACCTGTCGTACCCCATTCGCGCCTGCGTGTCCGCACCTGCGGAAACCCAATCGCAGGTGCGAGACACCAGAACCAGAATGGTTCAGTTGTTCTTAAATTCTCAAACTCACCCGTTGGGCATCCGAAACAACCCTGAGGCCCTCGGGACCTCAACCAAACCCACCAACTGATCCTAATACCTTGTTCAAACTTGTTCGAGCCTTAAAAACACACCTCATAACATCAAAATCATCAATTATGCATAGATTCAAGCCTAAAAACTTAGGAAATTTCTAAAATTCACATCTGATGCCGAAACACGTCTAAACACATCCGAATAACCTCAAATTTTTTACATAGGTCATAAATGACATTATGGACCTGATTTCGCTTTCGGAATTCCATTCCGAGTCCGATATCAAAATTCCACCTATCGGCCGAAATCGCCGAAATTCAAACTTTCTCCAATTCAAGCCTAAATCCACAACTGACCTCGGAAACACATTCCGAACACACTCCTAACCCCAAAATCACCCGACGGAGCTAACCAAGTCAACAGAATTCCATTTCGGATCCATCTTCACACAACTCTAGCTACAACCAGATTTTTAATGCTAAATTCCACATTTATGGACTATGTGTCCAAAATCACCCCGGATTTCATGACTCAACGCTCCGACAAGTTGCAATAACATAAATAGACATGGGAGAAGCGGTTAATAGGGGATCGGGGCGCTAATTCTTAAAACGACTGACTGGGTCATTATATTGATGGATAAAATTTGCATGGAATTGACAAGCCTTGCATCTTCGAGCATAGTCCAAACAATCTTTTACCATCGTCGACCAATAATATCCCATCCTTTTTATATGGAAGTGGAGCTTTGGTCCAGACTGGTGTGACCCACATAACCCAGAATGTGCCTCTTGCAAATCTTGGAGTGCTTCTTCTTCCCCTAAGCATCGCAACAGTACTCCCTCGTGTGACCTTTTGTATAGAGTATCTTTGTAGTAAAGGAAGCGAGGTGCACGACGACGGATTTCAATCCTTCTCCTCAGATTTTATGGAAGTATCACATAGCATAAGTAGTCGATAATGGGTTATCGCCATTCTTTTTTCTCAACTTCAGAAACAACGACAAGATGCTTGAGTTCATTTTCTTCACCTTCAGCCTCATGTAGCAGCAGTACTACCCACTTTTGGTAGACAGTAACTCACGCTTGATCAGGCAGGGTTAATGATGAAGCTAGGGTAGCTAAAGCATCAACCTTCTTATTTTCTTTCCTTGGCACATGTTGAATAGTCACATCACCGAGCCACCCTATTAAATTTCTAGCATAATAATGATATGGGCGTAGTTCAGGCTTCTTGACCTCGTAACTACCTAGAAGCTGATTGACCACTAACTGAGAGTCACCAAAAACATGCAATTGCAACCGCTTCATTTCAACAGCCATTTCAAGCCCAAGTATTAGTGCTTGATACTCAGCAACATTGTTAGAGCAAAGTTATGTCAACTGCACCTTGAGAAGTGACAAATACTACACTAGAACCAGCTCCTCCGCGATGTCCTGCACCATCAAAGTACATCTTCCATGAAGGTTGAACTTCAATGACCATTGCGTCCTCATCAGGTAGTTCGTCAGTTAGCTCCCAATCATCGGGTATAGGATGATCTGCCAAAAATTCTACCAATGCTTATCCTTTTACAGCATTTTGAGGGATGTACAAAATCTCGAATTGTTGAAATTGGAGGTACCATCTCTCTAGTCGATCACTAAGAACAGGTTTTGACATCACGAACTTGATGGAATTTGCTTTAGAAACAAGACGGACAACATGAGCTTGAAAGTAGTGCTTCAACTTTTGAATTGAGAAGACTAGCGCCAAACACAACTTTTCAATTGGTAAATAATTCAGCTCGTTTGGTGTCATCATCTTGCTCAAGTAGTAAAGAGAGTTTTCTTTCCCCTCACTATTTTCGTGGGCCAACAATGCTCCAACAGACCTTTCTTGTGCCGCAATGTATAGTATCAATGGCTTTCTAGTCATAGGAGCTGCTAAAATTGGAGGCTTCATCAAGTAAGTTTTGATACTTTCAAAGTCATTGTTACAATCTTCGTCTCACTTGAAAGGAACGCCTTTCTTCATGAGACGACTAAATTGTTCGCACCTTCGAGCTAGGTTTGAGATGAATCTTCTAAGGTATGCTAGCTTTCCTTGCTGACTTTTCAATTCATGAATATCCTGAGGCTCAGGAATTTTCAAAATGGCATTCACTTTGGCTTGATCAATTTCGATCCCTCGACGTCGGACAATGAAACCAAGAAACTTTCCTGAAGAAACTCCAAAGGCACGTTTCAAAGGATTCATCCAAAGTTGGTAACTCCAGAGCAACTCAAATACTATTCTTAAGTCTTTCAAGTGGTCGCCTTTCTCTCTTGATTTTACCACCAAGTTTTCAACATAGCATTCAACATTCTTGTTGAAAAGATCATCGAAAATATTCTGCATAACCCTTTGGTAAGTAGCACCAGCGTTCTACAAGCCAAAGGGCATTACCTTTTAGCAATAAATACCCTTGGGAGTACGGAATGCAGTAAGCTCTTCATCTTTTGGTTCCATGCGAATTTGGTTATATCCCGACGAACCGTCAATAAAAGACATTGCCTCGTAACCAGTAGTAGCATCGATCATCAGCTATGGAATAGGAAGCGGGAATTCATCTTTGGGACACGCATTGTTGAGATCCCTGAAGTCAAAATATACTCGAATATGGCCATTCTTCTTCCTTACAGGACAATACTTGAAACCCATGTTGGGTATTTAACTTCCCGAATAAATCCAGCTTCAATGAGTTTGTTAACTTCAGTTTCAATCAGGGGAACCAAGTCCGGCCTAAAGCGCCTTTGGTCTTGTTTAACAAGGCGAGCACCATTCTTGACGGCAAGGTGATGGACTGCTACTTTCAGGTCCAAGCTAGGAATCTCTCTGTAGCTCCAAGAAATGACATCCCTGAACTCCTTGAGTAACTCAATTTAAGTTCTTTCTTCATCAACTTCTAATAAAGCACTTAGGTAGGTGGATCTTGGTTCTTCATTGGTGCTAAGGTTAACATCTTTTAAGGCATAAACTGTAGTCTTCAGTCCTTCTTCAAATTCAAGTGGAGCATATTCCACATCTTCATATTCTTGAGAGCCCCCATCATTGAAGGATATGTGATAACACGGTGAAACATCGTCCAATTTCTCGTCATCCTCCATTAGAGATAAAACACCATGCTCACCTTGTGAACTAACATGATACGAAGAACCCACACTTTCTTCATCTTCATCACATTTTTTAGTGTAGACCATAGTGTATGGATTCACCTTCAGTACTTCATCACAAGAAACCTTGACTTTTGTTTGTCGTTTCATTATAGGAGGAACAAAACTTTGGAAATCTTTAGAGATCTTCTGATGTTTGGGTGAAGCGGGTGTTCTTGTATTTCGATAATTTCTTTGGAACTTATTCTCCTTGTTTAATGGACCCAATCTCTCAAATACGGAAGTTCTCGCAGTTGATTTTCCAAGTCGATCAAAGACAAAAGGTCTGTTAGAAGCGGCAGATTCGTCTTCTACTGTGATATAATTACTACTCACCCTTCTTATGGAGATGCGCACTGGTGACAGTTGCTTATATCCCAAACCTTCACGTGGTTGCCTCATTGCAGCTTCTGATGGGAGCTTCCCTATCTTTGACGGCTCATTGGGATTGTATCCAGCTTTTGCAAATAGCTTGTAAGTGTTAGGATCAAAACCTTCATCTGTTCTCTTTGTAGGGCGTGCCACATTCTGCAAAGATTTTGAGCTATAGCCAACCAGGTACAATGGGCGGTTATGAGGAGTGTCACCTAGCAGAAGATCGTCATTTGTGAATGTTACTTTTTCCTCACAAGCATTAACTTCTTGAGGAGTGGACTCGATAAAATTTTCCGAAGATGGTTCTAATGGTAGGTCATCACTCCTTTCTTTCCCTTCATCAGTATGGCAACAAGAGGCTTCAATACCGCCATGGGAAAGCTTTGTACAGAACCAACTTGGTAAAAACTCCTCCAAGGTCACTGGATGTTGTGGCTTTTGAGGGGTGAACCTCCACTTTTTCTTTCTTTACATGCTTAACTGGGTTCCATCTCCTAGGTATTTTCACCATTATTTTTCCTCATTGGTTGTTCCATTTATCCCTTTCGTGGGATCCTTTTTTGGCACCTACGACGAGTCACCAACGTCCAACCTTCATCATCTTCAGGTGGACCGTCTTCAACTTTTTAGTTCTCCTGTAATTCTTCATCTTTACTTTCTTTAGAACTACATAATTCGTCTGGACTGAATGAGCCAAATATGATAGAGACTTGATTTTCTCTTTCTTTCTCATCTTCAAGCACAGTATTCTTTTCACGAGCCAAGTCCATAACTTTCTCCTTGAAGACAAAGCACTTCTCCATAGGGTGGTTCACAAGTCGATGATATTTGCAGTAATTTGGGTCATCATTCAGCTTTATTTGGTCGCTTCATCTCCGGAAGCTCGATGAGATTTAACTCGAGGAGTTCTTCCAAAATAGCTGGCACATCAGAATCCAGAAATGGGTACTCTTTCTCTTGCATTTCTTTTAGAGTTAAGTTTCCACTTGGCTTATCTTGAAATGAAGTAGATTTCGTACTCTGCTTTTTTCTCACCTTCGTCGTGAACTTCGTAGGTGATGTGTTGACATTCATAGCTTATTTGTTTTAAGATCTTGGCATAAACTTGTTCCATTTTCTGACTTCTTGTTGTCGTTCACTTTGCGAGGTTCATAGATGGGCAGCCTTCCATTTCCAGCAGAGGCCACGCTCAATTCCATGTCATGGGCACGAGTTGAAAGTTCTTCAAATGTGCTACGCTTGATACCTTGCAAGATGTAGCGCAATACCCAATGCATACTTGGATGCAAATCTATATGCCAGAAGCTTCACAAAGCATGTCTTTACAGTTGAGGCTTGCATTCCTCCAACGATTGATAAAGTCGATAACTTGTTCTCTCTTCTGTTGACGAGTAGTTGTGAGTTATATCATACTCATAGTATGTCTCGTACTATAAAAGCGATTGAGGTATTCTTGCTCTAGTTGGTCCCAACTATCAACAGGTCCAACCTCGAGGTCTGTGTACCAACCAAAAGCATTTCCTTTTAATGAGAGGAAAAACTGTTTGACGAGGTAATCTCCATAAGTCCTAGCATTGTTGCATGTCTCAACGAAGTGCACCACATATTGCTTTGGATTGCCTTTGTCATCAAGCTGTTGAAATTTCAGAGGTTGATAACCAGCAGTCATCTTCAGCATATCGATCATTGAAGTGTACGGCTTTGCATAGGTAAAGGAGGACTTGGAAGTGACTTCATATTTATTTTTTATAGTCCCTTCAATAAAATCCTTTAGTTGATTGATTGGAATCATCCCTTCCGAAGAGACTGGAATTTCCTTAGTGGATGCAACTTGTCGTGGGGGATCTCTTGAACTTCTAGGAGTTTTCCAGGTGCATGGGTGGATTCTTCTTCCATCAAGATTCCCACTCTATATGTTAGCTTGTCGATTCCATCATCTTGATTTTGCATGCACTTGGTCAAGCCAGCGATTTCTTCCGTCAAGTTTTCCAACTGCTCCTCCACAGATGAAGTGTTTGTCACCATGGCTTGCATGATTGTCATGGACGATGGAGAGTAGCATGGATTTTCACACATATTGATCCTTGATTTGCTCACACTATGTGGTGTAAGTGGGGGGATCCATCACTTGAAGCGTCATCACCTTCCTTCACAGAAGAGTGCTTGGATCCGGAGAGGTCAAGCAGAGCAAGAGTTTTCTTGATCTTTTCAGCAACATCGCTTCCTCTTTCGGGTGCATTTGTGGAAGATCTTGATCCTTCTGAGGATGAAGATCCGAAAACAAGGGTAGATGCGGACGACACTTGGGGTGATTATTGTCTTAAAAAGAGCTTGATTTGCTCCTCGTAACTGGTCCAAATCTTCCAAAGATAACATCGAGGATGCTTTCCACATCAACATACAACCTGGAATTAGCAGCCTTGTCGGAAGTTGAACTGGAGTTGGTTTTCTTGGAAGCCATTTTGTTTTTCTTGAACTTTGGTGATTGAAAAGTTAAGATGAGATGTAGAGATTGTTCTACTGGGCGTGCCAGAATTTGTAGACAATAAATTTACGTCGAGAAAATAAAATCAAGACCGAAAGTATTGCAACAATCGTAGTATTTTATTTCCAATAATATGAGTGTACAATCTCTATGAATCCATTGATTCTTCTTTTCAATAGTAAATAAATTCAAGGGCCTTTGAGCTTGATCTTGAATATGTAGTGGTCGCCAATAACGATGATCGTGTTCTTGAGCTTTAGCTTGATTTCTTGAACTTGACCTTGATTTGTTCTTCGTTCTAGAGCCTGAACTTGATTTCTTGAACTTCAACTTGATTGCTTGAAGCTTGAAACTTGTAGAGAAATTTGCGGCGTTTGATCCACGAGTTCTCTCTTACTTCTTGTTATAAACTTCTGGTGTCTTTTCTGGGTTATGAAAACCCCTATTTATAGTGGGAGGGAAGAGTTATGATAAGAACAAACTCTTTCCGACCAATCAAATTGTAGAGTGATAAGGCCACATTTGATT
The DNA here is from genome assembly GCA_005239525.1 of Nicotiana knightiana. Classification (NCBI taxonomy): domain Eukaryota; kingdom Viridiplantae; phylum Streptophyta; class Magnoliopsida; order Solanales; family Solanaceae; genus Nicotiana; species Nicotiana knightiana. The sequence goes on along the minus strand of ML402568.1, from coordinate 596,100 downwards.
GGCCAGAACATGTCACTTGCACATGTGGCGCGATTTCATTGGCCTTTTAATGTGACTTGGCATGCTTTGTCATTTTGAAACGTTGAACGATCCTATTGGCTCTTTGATTGACTTGGCATGCCACGTCAATTGACATGTGGCACCAAACTGGGCCTCTTGGAAGATGATATCTTGGACTTAATAAAGTGGGATAACTTTCCAATTAAATGGGCTAGCCCAATTGATTAAGACTTATTTATTTAATCCATATATATTGGACTTATATAATTAATTCAATTATATTTACCCGTACTATTTATTTAGACTAATATATCTTGAATTGAAAATATAATCTACATTATTTTATGAATTTAATTTTAATAAAATTTATATGCTTACACTTGCTATGTTCCATCAACCAGTATAGTAATTGCGATTTCAAGTGGATCTATTCTATATGGGTTCTTTTCGAGGCCAGTACTAGAGATGAGCTTCCAGTACCATTGTTCTCGTCCACAAAAGCATACAAGAAGGCATTAAATAAGTTCTTGGTTTCTTCAAAAGCATTTGGTTAGTCGAGTTTACGACGAAGGAGCCAGGTCTTAATATGCTAACTTGCTCAGTCTTTCTGATGTTCCAACACATTCAATTCTCTTTTTTTTTCTTCAAAGAACAAGTTGAAGAAATTTCACCAGATGGATTTTTTTCCAAGGTGGAGATCTACCCAGGAAAAAGAATATTATGTGAACATATTAGTATTTGGTGTAGTTTCATTTCACTACCACATTTTTTGGTAAATACTATTAATTGTATTAATTTAAAATTTTATATCCACATTCACACTATAAATTAAGTGTTTGACCCCAGAACAGGGAGTTATGCCAAACAAAGTGGAGCAAATATGTGACAATGCTAGAATCGAAAAATAATTGAGAGAATTCGACAGAGATAAATTGGGAAAGAGACGACCCATAGAAGATTCGAGAGAAAAGAGTAAACTGTAATTGATAAAATGACTGTTTAATTCAGGCGTGTGACTAGTGTTGTGTTTATACACAGACCAACATACAGAAAAATAAATTGGCTCATCTACCATTTACAATATAAATAAATATGGACTCATCAAACTAGTGGCCCAGATACAAAAATAACAGCCCAGCTATTCTAACATCCCCTCAAGATGGAGGGTGGTTAGCCACACCCAACTTGCTCGAGATAAAACGATGATTCACACTAGGGAGTGGCTTCATAAGCATATCGGTAAGATGTAACCTGCTGGGGACAAAAGATTAAGAAATCAGTCCATCCTCTAGCTTTTCACGTACAAAATGACAATCTAGCTCGATGTATTTGGTGCACTCGTAAAATAGCGGATTCTTTGCAATGTATATAGTTGACTGACTATCACAATGTAACGGAACAAGCACAATGGAGGTATGCCAAGCTAACTCAACAATGACACGTTGCATGGATCGAGACTCTCTTAGCTGTAGACAGAGCCACAGTGTGTTGCTTATTGAATTTCCAAGTAAGAAGAGAATTCCAAAGAATAACTAGGTAACCACTTACCGATCTGCGTGAATCTGGGCAAGCTGCCCAGTCAGAGTCCTAGAAAGCACGCAAGGAAAAATCATCATCTGCACCCATAAACAACCCTTGACCCAAAGTACCCTTGATGTATCGAAGAACATGGTAGGCATCAACTAAATATGAATCAAAAGGAGCATGCGTAAACTAACTCAAACATTGATCTTATTAGGCAAGATCAAGTCTTGTATTTGTAAGAAAATTCAATTGGCCGACTATTTTTCTGTACAAAGTAGGATCAGATAAAGGCTTCCCATCAATAACCTTGAGCTTCTGATTAGCATCTAAGGGACTTGTAACAAAATTGCATTCTAAACAATCAAATTCGGTTAAGACATCCGGAGCAAATTTTCTCTGACAAACAACAATACCAGTAGATTCTGACAGAATTTCCAAACCAAGAAAATAATGCAAATTCCCCAAATCCTTAATTTTGAACTGATTGTTTAGAAACAATTTAAGGGAAGAAATTTCCTTATCGTTACATCCACTCAAGAAGATATTATCAACATACATAGCAACAACAGTAATCAAAGAATCAACTGTTTAATAAAAAGAGAATAGCCATTTTTGGAAGAAATATACCCCTTGAAATAAAAGAATCACTTAACTTGGAGTACCATTGTCTGATGCTTGGTTTAATCCATATGAAGATTTTTTCAACTTACATACCAAATTATCACCAGAAATTACCATACCCTGTGGGATCCTCATATACACCTATTCTTCAAGATCTCCATGCAAGAATTTACTATTCGCGTTTAATTGAAACATAGGTCAATGCCTCTTAACATGCACTTCAATAATAGCTCTAGTGGTGGTCATTTTAACCAATGGAATGTCTCTTTATAATCAACCCCTTTAGTTTGTGTGCCCCCTTACAACTAAACTGGCCTTACAACATTCAATACTACGATATGACCTATGTTTGATTTTGTATACCCATTTATTTCTTATAGCTTTCTTCTCGGGTGGCAAGGGAACTATATCCCAAGTCTTATTTACCTCAAGTGCTTCAAATTCTTTCAGCAAGGTTTCTGCCAGGCATGATTTAAAGTTGCTTGCTGGAAAGTTACAGGTTCATGCACATTATCTAGACTTTTAAATAAATTTTGATTAATGGAACTAGCAAACAAACTTGGGCAAACAATTTAAGGAAGTTAAGGTGGAACAAATATAATCTTGAAGATAAAAACGGGTATTGTGATTTTTATAAGGATAACTTCTAGGAACACTACGATCAGAAGAAATGAGAGGACAAACAGGGACAAAAGAGGAATGATTAGAAGAACTAGGAGGCACAATAGGACTGGATAAAGGTGCATCCATGTCACCACTAGAAGAAACACTGGAACTAAGTTCGTGAGTAGAAGTTTGTACTGGTGTAGGTACATATCAATGTGAGGTGATTGTTCTGGCTCTGGAAAGACAAATGGCATATCTGGGAATAGTATCTTTGGTGTGGAGGATTTACAAAATGAAAAAATATTCTCATGGAAAATTACATCTCTTGAAATAAGTGTTTTCCTATCAGACATCTGTAGGAGTTTGTAAGCTTTCTTTCCAGGTGGATAACCTAGAAAAATACATGCAACTGAACTAGGGGAAAACTTATTCCTGAAGAGTTTAGGTGTAACAACATAACAAAGACATCCAAAACTTCTCAAGTGAGTATAAGTGGATAGCACTCCATAAAGTACTTCATAAGGAGTTTTTCCAGACAAATCGATGCTGGGAAGTCTGTTTATCAAGTATGTAGTTGTCAATACACAATGACCCCAAAAATGAATTGGTAATTTAGATTTGAAATGTATAGATCTTGTTGTTTCCAACAAATGCTTATGCTTTCTTTCCACAATCCTATTTTGCTGGGGGATGTAAGAAACTTGGTTTGATGGATGACACATTTACATTGAAGAAACTGAGAGGCTTCATAACTAGAATCAAGTTTTAAAGCATTATCAGTTCTAATAGACTTTATTTTAAAATGGAATTGTGTTTCAACCATGGAAAAAGAAAAGATTTTTAGAATAGATAATGTATTTCCTTTTTGACTTAGCAGATGAATGCAAGTATATCTCCTGGTGGTTTCATCTTAAAGAAAGACTTCATTGCTGAAAATCCACCCGATGTTCTCGGTCGATGTGAGCATGCTTCAAGGTACATCTGCTCGATAACGGAGAGTCATCTCGAGGCCATAAGAAAGGACAGTGGCTGATGAACGGGGTCGTGGTACATATCCCTACCGGCGAGGAGAGCATCACCACCCACGTGGAGGGGTTTTAAAGTGTGTACACTTACCCCTTCACGCTGGGTCCCCTCAATCCAATCGTGATCGATTTTTGCAAAATATACCAGGTAATTCCCGGTCAAATCCACCCATTATTCTGGCGAATAGTGATTATGCTTCGATACTTCTCCAGCAAGTCCTAGGGGATCGAGTTCACCCTTAGCCACCTTATCTGCTTGTACCGGCCTCAACGCTTCCGAGGGTTGATCAAACTCCAATGTCGCTCGACCAAATCTTTCTTTTCCTGAAACAATGAAGATAAAGATCGAGGCTAGATGAGCCGGTTCATTCGAGTGAGGACCATCGATATCATCCATGAGGATCAAATACCATTTCCCAATGAGTGGAACTTCGACAGTAAGTGGAGCTCGTTTCCTCAGTAATTTTCTATACCTTAACTGTTCTTTGCATGGCATTCTTATTGTTATTTGCAGCAGCCCCTTGGATGCCTCATGCGATCCCCGATCTCGTAGGGTCCAGAAACTGGCTGAGACCTCCTCATACAACAAACACAAATGGCGTGATTTGTCGTAGGGAAAATGGGAAGCCAAACACCACGGTATAAACCTGATACTTTTTCCTTTATCTGAAACACTTCCTTTCTAATACTTAGTTGTCATTTATGCAGGCATTGGAGGTTATTTTGAAATGAGGTCGGTCCCTCCCGGGGAGGAGGTGGAGTCCTCTATTACAAAGCCGAAGAAGGACAATAAGAGAAAAAGGGATTCAAAGCCCGACGAATCACAAAATAAAGTTGGGACTGCTCGAAGACGTAGGAGGAACGTCATTCATATGGACATAGACTCAGTCCACCAATTCATGGATGATGAAGATGATGAGGTCGAGGATTCGGCTCTAGTGATCCGAACCAAAAAGACAGCCGAGACCGCCAAACCCACTGAAACCGAGATCCTACCTCGTGATGATAGGACCTCGAAGGATGATGAGGGCCAAGCCTCCGAGTTGCCCGATGTCATGGTCGTTCCTCATCCTTCAACAAGCACGCCAAAGGGGGCAGGTTTCAAATCCCCTGCAATCGAACAGAGCGCCTCGAGGGACCTTCCCAAGGCCATGACAATAGGTCACTCCCCATCGCTTCCGTCTTACTCCGAGGACGCCATTATAGAAGCCCGAGCCCTGAAAACGCCTGACTTGGGTGGGGTCCCTGGTGATGACGATTCTTTCCAGGGTTGCTTCACCGTAGTTGATGATACCGACCTCGTCGATGCATCTTCAAACATCGAAGAGGCCCAACGTCTCTTCTATAAGGTAAGCCTTGACTCTTAACGTTCCAATTTCCCTTTTCCCACCTTACTTTAACTAATAACTTCTTTTCTTTTCAAGACTTTTTCAAGCTTAAGGCCGAGCTGAGCCATGTGAGGTCGAGCTGAATAGATACTTGGGTGAAGCGGAGGCCCTGAGGCTCCTTTATAATAAAAAGGAGGAAGAGCTAAAAGATCTTCGGGCAGAGTTAACCAAAGCCCGAGAATATAAGGCCGAGCTGGACAAGCATGTAACTATTGTTTTGAAAGTGTATGGCCTTCTCATCCCAACTATGAAAGATAATACTTCGATGTCTCGGCTAAAGCGAAAGGTGGAGATGTTGGGGCAGCTTCGAGGCGAGGTTGACCGGGTCAATGCCGAGTGCGAACAATGGAAAGAAACGATGGACCACCTTTCTGCGAGGAAGGAGGCTACATTTACCAAATTGGCAGCTGCCGAGACTCAGCTTCGGAATGCCAAAGAAAGTAGTTCGGCCCAAGCTGAAATGATTGTTGAGCTCGAGGCTAAACTTTTCAAGGTCGAAGCCAAAGTTGCTGAAGCCAGGGCCGATGTCAAGAAGACTTAGATTACCTTTGATAAAACTGTTGCCGAATATTTGAGGGACACTGAAGCTGCTCAAACAGATCTGAGAGAAGCTGTTGATCGGGAAAATCTAAACAAAGACTATTCCAGGTGCCGATCTCGGAGGGAGACTCTCGAAGAGGTTCACGCTAGGGGCTTCGATCTCACTGAGGAGATACCCCAAGCAAGAGCGGATGAAGCCAATACTCGATTCCTTATCTCCGATGATGATGATGATGATGTCGAAGGTGGCCAAGGCGAGTCTGGAGATGAAGAGCGGTCCGTAGAAGAGACCACTCCCGATAGAGAGGCTGCTCCGAGGGAGAAGCGGTTCTAGGAAGATAAGCTGCCCCCGAAGGGGGGATGCTCCCTTGGTGTAGATAGGAATTTTCTTTCTTTTCTGTTGAATTATTATATATATTATCTTCTGAATATATAAGAAGAAATTTCCCTGAATGTTTCCCTGAATCTTGCACTAATTTCATCCTTCGAACGATGTATTCGAGATACTATCTCGGATGATCCCCTTGAAGTTGTAGAGGTTGGGTTAGAATAAGATTCGAACCTTCGGGATATATAACCTTAGTGTCGAATGATGAAAGGTCTTCGAGCGATAGTCAAAAATGTTTGTTTGGGCTCGGGGTGATCGAACCCTTGGGTTCAGATAGGGTAAAATCTCGAACCCTTAGTGTGTCAGCCCTCAGGATCTTTTATATCGGCCATTAGGCTCTTTAAGTTGGGCCAGTTTGGCCTCTAAAAACGGCTATAACTTTTCCCTTTTCAGCTAAAAGACTTAGTGAAACTTTCTCATGCTTAGCATATGCTTTTTATACCCATTGGGTTATTCGAGGGTTTGCGATCGGAACCCAGATTTTTCTTAGCTCGTTTGTGTTGAGATGATTTAACATCTCGAAGGATGATTTTATCGAGGCCTTTAAATTATTTGGGTGCTCACTTTATCAAAGCCCTTTTTACTTGCTTTGCCGAGGGTAGCCTTATTTAACTGGTACTTCAAAGTATTTGAAGGCCTTTAGTTTATGGCGGAAGTCGGAGGTCTCCGAGCCGTATTATTTTGGCCATAGCATTTTCTATAAACGTAGTATTTTAAATGGTCGTAGCCTTCGAGCATGTCTCTTGAACTTGTTTCCCGATAGCATTTCGAACTTGTTCGAAATGTTAGTCCCCGAGTGTGACCGCCTTGGCCTTTACGTCGAGGGATGCCTCTTTGAGGTCTTATGAGTTCGAGTTTATGTAACTTGAATATCTTGAATGCGTTGACTGTTGATGAAAGTCCCCGAGTATGGAGCTCGTTTATGGCTCTTGAGCCTTTTCTCATATAGAATTACAAGTATCGATCCCGTATAGCAGCGAATTTCTTCAAGACACAAAGTGTTTAATATAGAAAGGATGCTTCTTTGAATAACTCATACATGCGTACATGTTTTGTCGTCGGGGCTCGGTTATTCTATATGGACACGGTTCCTTCGACCGTTTGTCCCATTACAAAGTTTTCCTATCGAGGCCCTCTTAGGCATGAAATATTTTCCTCGATATGCTAGTCCCCGAGGGTGATGCCCCCAAGTATTCGAGGTGTATTGAAAAGAAGCCTTGGATACTGTTGAATTCTCCTTAGGTAGAACATAGTTGTTGACTCGTTAAAAACCTTTCTACAAAACCCCATTTGGGATAAAACCCAATCTAAGGGAAAAAGAGTGCAACACATGCTTTAAAACCTAAGGTCTTCGCGTAAAAGGGGTATCTCGGGGTCTTCAATCGAACACCTGTGATTGGTTAGTTTTGAATACAAATATAAAAAGGAGAAGATCATACCTTAGCAATAATACCGTTTGAGAAGTGATACATTCTAATCGTTTGGCAATTGTTCGCCTTCCATTTTGCTAAGTTTGTAGGATCCTTTTCCGATAACTATGATGACTCAATATGGTCCTTCCCAGTTTGGGCCTAGTTTCCCTTCATTCGGGTCTCGAGTATTGAGGGTGAATTTCTTTAGAACTAAGTCCCCGACTTCGAAATGACGTAGGTTGGCCCTCCTGTTATAATACCTCTCGATCCTTGGTTTTTGTGCGGCCATTCGAACAAGTGTAGCTTCTCATTTTTCATCCAGTAGTTCGAGGCTACTGTTCATAGCCTCATGATTTAATTCCTCGGTTGCATGCTGAAACTTGACGCTAGGTTCACCGACCTCGACTTAAATTAAAGCTTCAGAACCATACACCAAAGAAAATGGAGTTGCTCCCGTGCTGGACTTTGATGTCGTTCAATATGCCAAAAGGACCTCGGGTAAAACCTCTCTCCATTTCCCTTTGGCGTCACTCAATCTTTTCTTCATGTTTTGAATAATAGTCTTGTTAGTGGACTCGGCCTGGCCGTTTGTGCTTGGGTGATATGGCATCGATAAGATCCTCTTTATTTTGTGATCTTCGAGGAACTTTATTACCTTGTTGCCGATGAATTGCTTCCTGTTATCGCATACATGTTCAGTAGGTATCCTGAACCGACACATGATGTGATCCCATATGAAGTCTATGACTTCTTTTCTCTTACTTTCTCGAAGGCCTATGCTTCCACCCATTTGGAAAAGTAGTCAGTCATAAACAAAATGAATTTAGCTTTACCTGGTGTTGTTGGCAGGGGACCTACGATGTCCACCCCCCATTTCATGAATGGCCACTGGGATAGGACTGAATGGAGTTGTTCACAGGGCTGATGGATCATCGGTGCAAACCTTTTGCATTTGTCACATTTTTGAAAAAACTCCTTAGTATTTTTATCCATGTTGTCCCAATAATATCCATCCCTAATAATTTTGTGAATCAAAGAGTCAGCGCCGGAGTGGTTCCCACAAGTGCCTTCATGGATTTCTCGTAAAACATAATCGGTGTCCCCCGATCCTAAGCATACGGCCAATGGTCCATCGAAGGTCCTCCTGTACAATGTTCCGCTTTCATCCAGTGCGAATCGGGCTGCTTTAGCTCGTAGGGCTTTCGACTCTTTAGGGTCCGAAGGGAGCTTTCGTGATTCAAATACTCAACATATTTATTCCTCCAATCCCAAGTCAAACTTGTAGAGTTTATCTCAGCATGACCTTCCTCGACCACAAACCTCGACAACTGAACAACAATCCCCGGGACAACATCATCTTCTTCGACTGATGAACCCAAATTCGAGAGTGCATCGGCCTCACTATTTTGCTCCCGAGGTATATGGTCCAACGTTCACTTCTTGAAGTGGTGGAATGTCACCTGTAACTTGTCTAAATATCTTTGCATCCTATCATCTCAAACCTCGAAGCTTTTGTTCACTTGGTTCACCACTAACAGAGAGTCGCATTTGGCCTCGATGACCTCTGCTCCCAGGATTTTGGCTAATTCGAGACATGCAATCATGGCCTCTCACTCGACCTCATTGTTAGTTAATCTGAAGTTTTGATAGATTGTCTAATAGTGCTACCTGTATGTGGTCTTAAAAAAATACCGAGCCCGGACCCTTTCACATTCGAGGCACCATCTATGAAGAAGGTCCATACACTTGATGATATACCTGACTTTAGTAGGAGTTCCTTTTATACTTCGGGTATGAGGTAGGAGTAAAATCAACCACGAAGTCTGCTAGAATTTGAGTCTTGATAGCCGTTCGGGGTTGATATTCAATATCGTCCCACCGAGCTCGACGACCAATTTGGCCAATCGGCCCGATAACTCGGGCTTGTGCAAAACATTTCGAAGTGGATAAGTAGTTAACAAACATATAGGGTGACATTGGAAATATGGCTTCAATTTTCTATATGCACTTATTAGTGCAAGTGCTAACTTCCCTAAATGTGGATACCTGGTTTCAGCATCTCCTAAGGTTCGACTTACATAATAAACAGGGAATTGTCTACCTTGATCTTCTCGAACTAGCACGCCACTTACCGCTACCTCGGATACGGCCAAGTATAAGTATAGTATCTTATCCGCCTTCAGAGTGTGAAGCAGAGGCGGGCTCGATAGGTACCTCTTTAATTCCTCTAACGCTTGTTGACATTACGGAGTCCATGCAAAATCATTCTTCTTTTTGAGCAAAGAGAAGAATCCGTGACTCCGATCCGATGACCTCGAGATAAATCTGCCCAAAGCAGATATCCGTCCGGTTAGCCGTTGTACGGCCTTCACATTGTCCACGACAGTGATTTCTTCGATGGATTTAATTTTGTCGGGGTTGATCTCGATCCCCCTAATTGAGACCATGAAACCCAGGAACTTTCCTGAGCCGACTTAAAAGAGCATTTCTCGGGGTTGAGTTTCATGTTGTATTTTAAACCTCGAACGTTGCTGGCAAATGAGTCAAATGGTCCCTCTGCGTGAAGGGACTTAGCTAGCATGTCATCAATGTAAACTTCCATTGATTTACCTATTTGTTACTCGAACATTTTATTAACTAGGCGTTGGTATGTAGCTCCCACATTTTATAGCCCGAAGGGCATTACATTGTAACAATATGTTTCATACTTAGTGATAAATGAAGTCTTTTCCTGGTCCTCTGGGTTCATTTGAATTTGGTTGTACCTAGAGTAGGCATTAAGAAAAGTAAGGATCTCATGGCCGGACGTGGTGTCGATCGTGCGATCGATAATAGGCAGTGGAAAGGAGTCTTCAGGGCATTTCTTGTTGAAATCTTTGTAATCTACGCACATTCTAGGCTTGTTTCCTTTTTTAGGGACTATGACCACATTGGCTAACAACTCAGGATACTTTACTTCCCTAATGGACTCTATTTTGAGAATCTTAGTTACCTCGTCCTTATGAACGCGTGTTTTACCTCTGACTACGGCCTTCTCTTTTGCTTCACCAGTTTAAACCTAGGGTCGAGACTTAGCCGATGTGTTGTTATCTCCGGTGGGATCCTTGTAATTTTTAAATGGGACCACACTAAACAATCTATGTTATTGATAAGGAATTGAATGAGTTTTTTCCTCAGTTCAGGGGTTAATCTCGTTCTCAGGTATACCTTCCGTTCTAGTAGATGTTCGATCAATATCACCTGCTGCAGCTCCTCGAACGTGGACTTGGTTGCATCTGATTCCTCGGGAGCGACGAAAGCTCGAGGGGTAAGGAAATCTTCTTCTTCATTCTCGAGTACCTGTTCCTCGGATTCAGTCGAGGTTGTTGACTGTGATTGCTATTTAGCCGTCTACTTGTCTTTGATGTTCGATTTCTCCAAGGTGGAAGGTGTTGGCGCTGGTGTCAAATCATGAACTACAAACATCTCATTTGCTGCGTGTTGCTCCCCGTAAACTATTTTCACACCATCTTTTGTTGGAAACTTCATCATCTGGTAAAGAGTTGATGGTATCACCCTCGTGTTATGGATCCACGGCCTTCCGAGCAACGCATTGTACCTCATGTCATCTTCGATGACATGAAATTTTGTGTCCTGGATAGTCCCTGCCACATTCACGGGCAGGATGATCTCTCCCTTTGTTGTTTCACTAGCAATGTTGAAGCCATTTAAGACTCGAGATGCTGGAACGATTTGATCTAGCAGCCCGAGCTGCTCTATGACCCTCGACCAAATTATGTTGGTCGAGCTACCTGGATCCACAAGAACACATTTAACTTGAATTTTATTTAGTAAAATAGAAATTACCAGGGCGTCGTTGTGCGGCTGAGAGAGGCCTTCTGTTTCCTCGTCGTTGAATGTAGGGGTACCTTCGGGCATGTAATCTCGGGTCCGTTTCTCTCTTGTAATTGACACTTTGGTGCATTTCAAAATAGGTCCCTGTGGGATGTCGACCCCACCAACGATCATGTGGGTGATATGTTGGGGTTCCTCTTGCTCATTCTTTCTATTGGCGTCTCTTTCTCCGAAGTGATTTTTGGCCCTGTCACTGAGGAATTCTCGAAGGTGACCTTCGTTGAACAACCGAGCTACCTCTTCTCTCAACTATCTGCAGTCCTCGGTCATGTGGCTATGTGTACCATTATATTTACACATCAAGTTAGGATTCCTTTGAGAAGGGTCAGTTTTTATAGGTCTAGGCCACCTAGTGTCTCTAATCCTTCCAATGGATGAAATGATATCCGAGACATCGATGATGAAGTTATACTCTGATAATCGAGGTCCTTCTGCAGGGATTGGTGTACTTGTCAAATCCATTCTTACTCACGAGTCCTAGAGAATTTTGCATCCGATCATTTCTTCGGTCTTTCCGAGGGGATTGCGTCCCGAACTACTGCTTCTTCGATCTGAGACATATGGCTGGTACCTTTCTCTATTTGACCTTGGTTCTCTGTCAATATCCCTTGAAGCTTTTACCGCCAACCTGTTCTAGTGAACGGACCCCGAGGGGGCTTCCAACTAGTCGTCCTCGACCCTGATCTTTGATTGGTAGCGATTATGCATGTCCGCCCATGTAACAGCAGGGTACTCAACCAGATTTTTCTTCAATTGTCGTGATGCTATCGAACTTCGCTTATTCAACCCTTGTGTGAAATCTTGAACAACCCAATCATCAGAGACTGGCGGTAACTTTATTCGCTCCATCTGAAATCGGGACAGGAACTCCCTCAACATTTTGTTGTCCGTTTGTCTAATCTTAAAAATGTCAGATTTTCTCGTTGCAACCTTTATAGCACCAGCGTGTGCCTTTAAAAATGAATCTGCCAACATGGAGAATGAATCGATTGAGTTTAGGGTCAAGTTGTGATACCAAATCATTGCTCCCTTAGATAAATTTTTCCCAAAATGTTTCAGCAAAACGGACTCGATCTCATCGTCCTCTAAGTTGTTTCCCTTTATACCGCATGTGTATGTAGTGATGTGTTCATTAGGATCGGTGGTTCCATTATATTTAGGTATGTCCATCATGCAGAACTTTCTTGGAATAGGCTTCAGGTCCGCGCTCGGGGGAAAAGGCTTTTGTACGAACTTTTTGGAATCCAAACTCTTCAAAATCAGAGGTACCCCGGTATCTGATTGACTCGGGAGTTGTACGTCTCCACCTTTTTGTCATTATCTTCGATCCTCTTTTCTCCCGATTCGATACTTTTGGTGAGCTCTTCGAGAATTTTCATGATTGTAGGGTCAGTCCCTGATCCATTATCATTCAACCTCTCTGGCACCGGTAGCAATCTGCTGAGCTTGTAGCATTTCGAAGATTACTTGGAGGCTAACTCCCCTATCTCCTAAACCCTGCGTTCCTTGACCACCAGGTCGGGCCTCCCTGCGTACACTTCCTCCAATGTCTGCACCTAAGTCCGCATTTAGAGCAACGCGCGAACCAACATCGACTGGCTCTGCATTTGGCACTACCTCGGGGTTAAGCGGTGGTGCACCGGCCCCTGAAGCAACTACATTATCATTTTTCCCGTGAAATCCGAGGCCATCACTGCCATGTACGGGTGTGTTTTACGAGTTCGACATGTTTCAACCTGAAAACAAAGAATCTTTGACAAGAACAAGTGTGAAAATAACGTGTGTTATCAAAATCAGCACTGGAATAATAACTATTATCTTTAGCCCCACGGTGGGTGCCAAACTGTTTACCCTAAAATCTAAGTAACAATTAAACTTATGTTAAGGTCTAAAAGATATATGATTAATGATTGATAATCGAGAAGATAAGTGTGTAAGTTAAATGAGAAAGATAGATCAAACTAGTGTATGAGCAAGCATCGGCCTCGAGCCAAGAACCTCGAGAAGGATTCGAATGAACAGTAGGGTAAAATATAGAGAATATTATAAAACGAAAGAACAATTATGATGAGAGATAAGCACAAAAAGTAAGATTGTATATTTTTTGCCAATGATTGATGATCCTTACAAATGAATGGGCTCCTCTTTATACAATAAGGGAGTCCCAAATAAGGTACATCCCTATTTCTGGAAAGAAATCTAATTTGTACAGCTGTCTACGAATTCGTACAAATCTATTTCGGAATTTACGCCTTGAGCTTTGTGCCATTGCGGGAATCTCGCCGATTCTGTTATAAACCCATAACGGCATTATCTTGAGGTAGGCCATACTCGACCCTAGTATCATGTGCTTCTTTCCTCGAGCCTTGCACTCCATCGTGGGGTTCGAGCTCGATCTATTGATCTCGCTTGGCCTAGTTCAAACTCGGGCTCGGAGTGGCTCTTCGACCTCATGAAATCGGGCTTACCTGATTTCGAACGTATACACTAGTCTATCCTCTCCTTTACCATTTTCTAAAGTCTTACGGCATAGTAATTTCTAGTTATTAGTTGGCTCTATTTACTATATATGCAGACATCTATATATGCAAACAATAGAAATAATAAATAATTGATTACGCACACTTTCATACTATTATATAGTTTCTACCATCAGATGGCATATTACATCTAGCCACCTCAAAGAAATAGAATTACGATTTGGTTAAATGCAGTTGCAACGAAAGTAGTAATAGTACGGACTAGCCACTTTTGTTCCGGTAGTTGAGAAATAGTTACTGTCATGGAATTTCAAATTCCACGGGTAAAATTCCTCACTTGTGGAACTTGAAACTCTATAAAAATGACTAATTCAATTACAAAATTGAAAAGTAATTATTTATGATTTTTATCCGTCAACAAGCTCCATTTAGTTAATGGACTTTTCTTGGTGATTCTTGCTAATAAGCCCTGTAGGCTATAATAATTAATATTGGACCATTCGAAGACTTCCTCAACGTATCACTCTCATTGACGATTGTGTAAAGATAACTCCTTATTTTAGTCAAATTTGGACGAGAGAATATATAGTAATCAAATGAACTGAGTTGGTGGAATCTTGAACTTATCAACACTTGAGCCGAAAGCAAAGGTTGTTAGTGCATTTGTTCTTTGGGGTGTTGATATATTAGTAGATTTCTACATGTATATGTTGTATTTCCAAATATGTCTCCTAGATTCAACATTTCACATCACCATTATCAGTTTATCACCAATTCACCATGCGTCTCACAGTAAGAATTCTTACTGCCAATCTAGATTTTTTCGTAAACACAATTTTCTAGGAATTTTTATATTCCTATACACTATTTGAAACTTTATTATCTTCCCTATGCAAGTTTCAATTTAATTACATACTATATACAATTTACCAATTATGTACATTTTAGGAATTTAATGATAATAAATTAACTCTTCTAATCACTCTAACGTACATATTCCACTCCCCCCACGTTTCTCTCTCCATACCCGCCACATATCTTCAATATCTCCATTCATTAACGCCTATTTTCACTCTTCTTCGAAAATCCCTCTCTATTTTTACTGATTCCAGCTCTAAATACTCTACCAAATTGTAGTTGCTTAACTTTCAATGAAGAAGATAACACTTTCGAAGATTAGCCCTAAAAAAGCTAAAGTAGGTGATTCATACTTTTGATTTGGGTGTTTTCTCACAGGATTTACCCAAAAAAGTTTTTAAATCAGCACATGCAAAAGAAGAACCAAGCCCAGGTTTTCCCCCCGTGAAGCTAGGGCAGTAGCTCAAACAAAACATAAGCACGATATAGATGTTGGTGAAGCCTCGACATATGTTAAATCTGTAAAACGGAAGGGCAAAGAAATTGCTCCTGCTGATGATTTCAGCGAAGAAGAAGTTATCTGAATGTTGCAAAAAATCAGAGTTTCTCCTACTGTTAAACCTTCAAAAAAGAAAAAGATTTAAAAATCACCTACAACTATACACCAACAGTCATTGGAGAAGGTAAAATTTTAGTAGTTTCAATTTTATTTTTTTTAACGTTAAAAAACTTGTTCCCATTCTCATGAACATACATAATTATTGTTTTTTTGTATTTGTAGAAATCCTGTCTACATTGTGTAGATTTGTTGTAGGTTAACAAATTTTCTACATTTCCCTATAATTATAGATTTCTTGTATATTATTCGAAATTATTTAGTTAGGGAATGTACTACATGATTGAGTTGGTTTTATTGGTTATTATTTGCTCTATTTTGTAGATGTTAGTTTCATTTTCTATAGAGAAATTGTATATAGTTTCATTTTCTATAGAGAAATTTTATATATTATGTCTAGTTCTTACTTTCTAATTTCTTGCTCTAAACATAATTTTATCAGTGCATTTATAGATTCAATGTAATCAGTTGTTATATATGCTTACTAATGCTGAAACTTACTTGTTTGCAATGTATTAATGTTTTTCTGATTGTAGCTAAAATTTAGTATAAATGTAGTTATTAACTTGATGCTTCTTTTGGTGTAGAATCAAACATTTTTTGCACCACATGATGTTGATTATGGCATCACTAGGTTCTAGACATTATTCGACCCTACTATTCCTGGCCAAAACAAGAATTTTATTTCTAAAAATGGGTTAAAGTTGTTTAAGAAGACATGTTTTGGGTATTTTCTTTTCTTGTCCAAAATATGTATCCAAAATTAGGCAATTCACCTTCTCATAAAGTATGAATTGAACGTATATGGTTCCGACTTTTTTACAACTGAGATAAAGGGTGAGAGCTTGAACTTTGGGTTGAGAGAGTTTGACCTGATTAGTGGCCTTAGATGTTTTACAGAAGTGACGCACTTTGGTTACACAACTAAGTATGACAGTAAAATAATGAGGAGCAATTTTCTGAACAAGAAAAAAGTTGAGAAGTCATACTTGATACAAATTGTAATCAGCCGTAGTTGGGTGAACGATGAGGATGCAATGAAGCTGTGTATTCTCTATCTGATAGAATTCTTCATATGTCCTTCACAAAAAGATAATTTAGGTTTTATAGAACATTTTAGGTTCTACTTGGTGGACTCGAGGCAGTATGCGAACTACTCATGGTGTATCGAATCTTATACACAATTGCTTCAGTCCGTTAGGCACAAGCTCAACCCTTCTGTGCATTTTTATGTCATTCAAGGTTTTGCTCTAGGTATGCAAATATGATTGTATGAGATTTACTCTACAGTCAACATGGATATAGCTATAAGGGTTGGTAATTCAATCTCCCGCATACTTAACTGGACAGCTAGTAAGAACAAGATATGGTTATCTGCATTGGAAGATAGAATAATCAAACCATCATGGATCAAGGTAAATAATTTTCACTTCTGCACAGACAATTTAATAAAAATTATCTACACATTTTATACATATTATGACTAGGTCTCTCACATTTGTTTCACTCAGTTCACTAACATAATTGAAGCACCAGAAGAGCTTTCAAGAATGAATTTGCCAGATAAAGTTGAATACATCCCTGAAGAAGATGAAACAAAGGTCGAGCATCCGACAGATGCTCCATCTCCATCCGGACATAAGCAGGCAATTGAAATAGATGACAAGAAAGATATTGTGAAACAAATAACAAAATTAAGAAAAGATGCTGATAAGGTAACATTTATACATAATCCTAGATGGATTCTTTAATTTATGTTATGAAAATTATATCGTTAATTATTTCTATTTTAATATGTAGGTGGGTTCAGACCTTGGAACCTTTAAGAAAGAGGTTTTTGAAGAACTATGTAGCATTTGACTGCTACTCAATGATTCAATCAAGGTTGTTTTACAGGCGATAAACAGTCAAACGAATAACATTGATGCTAAGGTTTCACTCAAAATATATTCATTTTAGTGAATAATTTTTACCAGGTCTAAGTTTCTATTATCATTCATAAAGTATATAGCCTAACAAATTATGCTTGCAGTTTACTGGCAGTTCTACAAAAAATTATGAGCATTACAAAGAAAATAAATATCAACAGATTCCGGACAGTAGTGCTAAACCAGTGTTGGCCAGCAGCAGTAAAACATGTATCTACATTATATCTATATTATATTGTAAAGACCCGTAAAATTTCAAGTCTAAAAGCAATGCCCGAATGGGTCCCATGTGGTTATAACTGTAGAAATTTTTAAAACGGACCCTTGTGGAGTAAAAAGTACCCCCGGAACTTAAAAGATAAAATTTTACAGAATTGCGTGGTTCTGCGGTCCACTATGCGATCGCAGATCATATGCGGACCGCATAGTGGTCGCATACCTGAACAGTTGTTGTCCATTTTGAGGACAGCTATGCGGCCCATACTGCGATCGGATTTCACGAACGCGGGCCACATAGTTGTTGTATTCTTGCACCTTTATTTTTGCGGAGAGAGTTATGAGACGCACTATGCGATCGCATAACAAGTATGCGGACCACATAGTGGTCGCATACCTGGGCAGTCTACTTTCCTTTTTGGCCCATCTGAAGGCCATTTATGCAACAGGTATGCGGACCGCATAACAGGAATGCGATCGCATTCCTGACCACATACCTGCTTCGGGGCTTCTAATTTTTATTTAAAACCCGACCCCTAGTTTAAAAAAACACCCATCCCCTTCATTTCTAAAGACTATCTGATCAAAATAGAGAGAAGTGAGAGTGGGTTCTAGTGAAAGAAGTCCTCATCTTCCCCAAGTTGGTCCTCCGTCTCTACTCAAGACTGGAATTAATCGAGAAGTCGTCATCTTCTTCACCATAAGAGGTAAGCCTCCACCCTATTTCCCCAAATTTTCAGATTTTAGTTAGAATAGGACACACCTAGGTTGGTTTTGAAGCTGAGAGTTAAGACCTTGCATGCATGTGAGTAATCTACCATAATCTATCTAAAGGAAGTAAGCTAGGGCAATCTTTCACTAAAAAGGGGCCAGTTAATCTAAAGGATCACAAAGTGTTTGATAAAATGCCCAAATGGGTTCATGATTTCTAATTCTAAGTCTAAGCATGGCATCATGTAAATTAGATTGGAGGCGATAGAAGGTTCGGTGGGTTGAGAATAGATATTAAAGTGAAATTTCGACTCGAGGTATGTATGGCTAACTTTAATCTTCGTAGAGTCACCTTGTTGGTGTCCGAGCATTCGGTATGAGTTTCTGGCTTATGCATATGTGAATCGATTGTTCTAATGTGTTGAGGCGTAAGATTATGTTCTCTGATTGTCTTAGTTGATTACCATGCCACCATGTTATATGATATTATGAAAAGGTGATTCTTTGTGCTTATTCTATCATGTGCAAAGCTCATTAAATGTTGAATACATCGGTATGAGAGAATGTGCTGCAAAATGAAAGAAATGATAACGAATCAAATTGTTGAATGTATCTAAGTGCTAAATGTTGTGTAGCAAGTAATGGAAAGGAAATGTGGATTTATCTAATTGAACTATATGTTGATGGTATGCCGCATATGACTCACTGTTTGGTAAAGATTACTATGTCCTTGATTTCACATGGTTATTTGGTTGTTACGAAAGTATATTCTTGATGATGAAAATCCTTGTGATTGAATTGATCGGTTGATGTTGCTATCAAATATGATTGTAAGGTGGGATCGGGTTGCACGCCGCAACAGAAATCAAATATGATTTTAAGGTGGGATCGGGTTGCACGCCGCAATAGAAGTAGTAAGAGTGTAATGTGATTGTAAGATGGGATGGGGTTGCACGCCGTAACAGAATTATACGGTGGGATCCGGTTGCACGCCGCAACAGAATTGTACAGTGGGATCTGGTTGCACGCCGCAACAGAAGAAATAAATGTGGAATATGATTGTAAGATGGGATCAGGTTGCGCGCCGCAACAGGAGAACGATTGAAATAAGAAACTGTGGAACTCTCATTTGTGTTTCTTGTATCTCTGTGCAGTATTCGTTTGGTTCCTTTGACTGTCTCCTATCTGTGTATTGTTTGATTCTACTTAGAGTAAAGCTTGTTCATACATACTAGTACTATTCCATGGTACTAACGTCCCTTTTGTCGGGGGCGCTACATATTTATATGGATGTAGGTGGTTCCATAGCAGGTAGCTCAGTCCGCCATTAGTGGTGCCTCTTCTTCATCTCTTCAGCAGTTCTGGTGAGCCCCATTTCCTCTTGGGGTTGTGTGTGTACTATATCATTCTCTTTTGCTTATGTTGTAAAAGGTAAAGTCGGGGCCTTGTTACCGGCAAGTCTATGTAAACTACTAGTACTCTTAGAGGCTCCGTAGACACGAGGTGGGTTATATATATGTATATTTTGGGCAGCATTTTTATTCACTCGTAATCGTGGATCGCATTGGAAATGTTGTATGTAACTTGCATGTTTTTTTTGGGATTATCAACTGCTAAAATGTTAAAGAAGAAATGAACTTGAGTTGTAAATCCATGATAAATTTTTAATTTTCTACATTCTATGGAATATTGTATATTATGAACACGGGGTAATGCGTTGGGTAGGAAAGGCAATCCAGATTCGCTTGACCGGGTCCATCCGGTTAGACGCTGGTCTCGTCCCTCGATTTTGGGGCGTGACATATATCTAAAATATGTCTATAATATATCTACATATATTTCCAATGGTTTTCTTAGATACAGAATACATGATTGACATTCAAATTGAGGAGAATGTTCATGTTGGTGTTGACTTATCTTCCCTATTTGAAGGGGCATTGGATGAAGAAAACGCGGGTATGATTTATCATCATATTTCATAATACATATTGCATATCAACTGCATGACAACATTTCAACAAATTTACTATAATTACACTACAATTTATCTACAGTGATGTTAATGTTTACTAAAGATTATCTATAATTTTATTAAGGTGTACACATTTATTGTAACAGAGAAGAAAATTGATAAAAAGTAATAGGGGTCTGAGAACTACTAAAGAAAATCAAGAAACGTGCGGAAGCTAAAAGAAAAATAAAGAAACACAGAAGACAAAAAATTAAAGATAGATTGGATTCAAGAAAGAGTTTCTTGAATTCAAGAAGTCTATTCTTGAAGTTGAATCCTAACAACAACAATTAGCTAACGAAGAACTAATTGCCTTTGGTAGAGACTTAAAAACAAAAAATAGATTGTGAAACCCGACCATTGAGAACAACAAGAACAACAATAAGCCTAAACTTATCAGCTTTCTAAAATATCTAGAAGTGATCTAATATTTCGAAAAGGGTTTAATCTTACCACCTTAAGTTGAGTCTTGAAGATTGAAGAATAAATCCAAGTGTAGCCACACACAAGAGTGCAAGAAAAATCTAATAATGTTTATTGATATTGTCTATAATAATCTAAGTCTAAAAATAAATAATACACCCCTTATATAGGTAGGAGGAGGTCAAAAAATTAAGTCTAAAAAAATAAAGAAATAAAGTCCTAAAATACTTTGGACAACAAGTCCAACTACCTTAGGAAAAGGAAAATACTAGGAACCAAAAATCAAGTCATTCTTGAAAA
The DNA here is from genome assembly GCA_005239525.1 of Nicotiana knightiana. Classification (NCBI taxonomy): domain Eukaryota; kingdom Viridiplantae; phylum Streptophyta; class Magnoliopsida; order Solanales; family Solanaceae; genus Nicotiana; species Nicotiana knightiana. The sequence continues at coordinate 575,159 of ML402568.1, read as the reverse complement.
GTAATTCTAACAATCTTAGGAAAAAGAAAACATATCTTTAACAAACTACGAAAGTAATAAATATAATCCCCTAATATATGGAAATAAGTCTCAAACAAATCTTGGATAGAATCTTGAAAATCTTGGAAATCTTGAAGGAAATTTGAAAGCAACTTGGCACTAACTTTCACTCAACATCTAGCAAGACTATTGTACCCTTTTCGGACATCAAGTAAGTCTTTTTTATTTATAAAAATGTGGCTTTATGTAGGACTTCATGGGCTGCAAGTTTGGACACATTTTAGGTGTCAAATTGGTCCAACAGTGGCCTGATTTGGACCTTTTTCAGAGGATGTTTCTTGGGATCTAATCTACCTATTCTTGGAAATAAATTTGGGCCATAGAATAATTATAACACCTAGATAACTCATATCCTTTGTCCGTAAGCTCTTCCTCCAACTAACAACTTGTTTGATCGCTCCTGAAGTCCAATAACCTTGTTTTGTAACTTTTTAGCTTGAGATATTGTTAAAGGACCTCTTCAAGATTCCAAAGATTCATCCTTGTCCTTGAATAGATTTGAGCTTCCTAGGATTCTATGATTCCCCTCTTCTTGAAGAAAATTCATCCTCTAATTTCGACCTTGCAAGAAAACGAAGACAGGCACTAGTAGATGGCATCCACTAATCTTATAAAATGGTAAGAATAAAACAAGATAATGACCATGTGTCCACTTAACTCAATTAATCCTAATAGGTGTAAATACTTCTTTATAAATCATATGGATATCATCATCCCAATAAAATTTATGCCTACCTAGATTTGTCCCATAAAAACCTCTCTTAAGGTGGTCCAAAAATGAGCCTGACAATGAAATTACAAAAGATTGATCACGCATCCATTTAAAACAAGTATCTTTACCACATGTATCAAATAACACACTTTTATTATATAACCAAGTATCAATTATAAATCATATGGATTCTTCTACATGTAAGTTATTCAAAGAATCACATAAATTCTCATAAAGGTCTGAAGAACACATAAATTCCAAAACAAAAATTTCAATACATTCAAGCTCATAATTATAACTTTCCCCGATAATATTCACAACATCAATGAATTCTACATAATTGCTCAAACTGTCACAGAAAGAGTCATAGATAGGTTCATGAAAGAGTATTTGATCACTAATATCACAATAATCATGCATATCTTCTTTACTAGAAGCAAGCACATTCACAGGCTCACAATCAACATGACTAGAGGAATGACTTCTCAACGAACAACAAAACTCACATTCTAGCAATTTATCACATGAAAACTCATTAGGCACTTGAATAAGACAAGAGAGAATATTTAACTCATTAGCAAGCCTCTTCTCATAAATTTCATGCCTCTTTCCACCAAGTTGGAATGCATAATCATCTATGTCATACTCAATTTCAAAAGTAAGCAAATTACTCTTGCACTTAAACATAGATATTACAGTTAATGACTTGATATGCATCAAAATATTATCATCCACAAAAATTATGACGTCACCAACATAAGAAATAATAGTATAGTTCATTTCCTCCAAAAATACCTTAGGTTTTCTAGAAAGGCCAAGAATGTGAATAAAGCAATTATACATACCATACTTGAATTTATTTATTAATGAAAAAACATCACCTTTTATCCGTTTATGCAACGGCTCTTACTTAGCAATGCCTTTAGTNATTAGCCTAAAGGACAGCATATTTTGGGCTATGGCCACATCTAGCCCTAAATTATTTCAAATCTTTTTGGCCAATCCTACTTCGGCTATTGAACAAAAAGGGATTTGTGTAATTTGAACTAAACACTACTGGATACAAGTATGAAATGAAACATTGTACTCTGAATGATAATTGGGAGAAAATTTGCACATTTAAGGTTGCTTTCCAGTTATCAGAGAGATATTGTTTTAAAAATCTTACACATAAGGATCAAGGATTCACTAGATTAAGCACATGTAAATCGCGAGGTATTTAAGGGCACAAGTTGTTAAAAAGAATGAAATTTAAAGTTTTAGACAGATTAGTCTTAAAACCAAGATCATGCAAATTCTAAATGCTTTCGAATTTATAATCTAGATTAGTCAAAGTTGTCTTGAGCTTCTGAAAGCCCGCCTCACACTCCTCTGTCTACCGATATGGAATACCCTTCTGGGTCAATCTAGTCATAGGGGCTGCAATCGATGAAAATCCCTCCACAAAACGGCGGTAGTAACCTGCCAAGCCAAGGAAACTGCGAATCTCTGTAACTGAGGACAGCCTGGGCCAACTCTCTACGGCCTCTACCTTCTTCGGATTCACTCAAATGCCCTCACTCGATACCACANGACAGGCACTAGTAGATGGCATCCACTAATCTTATAAAATGGTAAGAATAAAACAAGATAATGACCATGTGTCCACTTAACTCAATTAATCCTAATAGGTGTAAATACTTCTTTATAAATCATATGGATATCATCATCCCAATAAAATTTATGCCTACCTAGATTTGTCCCATAAAAACCTCTCTTAAGGTGGTCCAAAAATGAGCCTGACAATGAAATTACAAAAGATTGATCACGCATCCATTTAAAACAAGTATCTTTACCACATGTATCAAATAACACACTTTTATTATATAACCAAGTATCAATTATAAATCATATGGATTCTTCTACATGTAAGTTATTCAAAGAATCACATAAATTCTCATAAAGGTCTGAAGAACACATAAATTCCAAAACAAAAATTTCAATACATTCAAGCTCATAATTATAACTTTCCCCGATAATATTCACAACATCAATGAATTCTACATAATTGCTCAAACTGTCACAGAAAGAGTCATAGATAGGTTCATGAAAGAGTATTTGATCACTAATATCACAATAATCATGCATATCTTCTTTACTAGAAGCAAGCACATTCACAGGCTCACAATCAACATGACTAGAGGAATGACTTCTCAACGAACAACAAAACTCACATTCTAGCAATTTATCACATGAAAACTCATTAGGCACTTGAATAAGACAAGAGAGAATATTTAACTCATTAGCAAGCCTCTTCTCATAAATTTCATGCCTCTTTCCACCAAGTTGGAATGCATAATCATCTATGTCATACTCAATTTCAAAAGTAAGCAAATTACTCTTGCACTTAAACATAGATATTACAGTTAATGACTTGATATGCATCAAAATATTATCATCCACAAAAATTATGACGTCACCAACATAAGAAATAATAGTATAGTTCATTTCCTCCAAAAATACCTTAGGTTTTCTAGAAAGGCCAAGAATGTGAATAAAGCAATTATACATACCATACTTGAATTTATTTATTAATGAAAAAACATCACCTTTTATCCGTTTATGCAACGGCTCTTACTTAGCAATGCCTTTAGTGAACTCCATGTTGTAAACCTGTAAATAAGGATCAAAATAGTCAAAAGGTTCAACAACAAAGAAATTAATCAAGATTTTATCTTCCACCATCCAACAAGAATGGATTTAGAAAAATTTATGTGGGAATCCCATTGGAGCCTTTGCTACCATCTTTTGTGCCTCACCTCCCCTTTCAAAAGGTCTTTCCACATTGGGCTGCACAAAATAACAAGAACTAAAGCAAGAAAGAGTTAATGGGTTAGGAAATAAAGAAACTTTTTTCTTGCTTACACTCTCTTTGGATTTTATCACAAGACTAACTTTTTTCCCCACCCTTAGCTTCTTTTCTCTCACTAAAGTTTTTTTCTTTTTCTTCACTGAATTCCTCTTGTTTTTCTCTCACTGCCTCACTGAATTTTGTTATCTCACTGCCTTCCCTCTTTTCCTTTCCCTCAAGCTAACTCTTTTTCTCACTTCACATCCTTCTCAACACAATCTCTCTTTTTTTCTCTCTTGGGATGCCAAAAAGCACTCCCTTACTCCTCTTATTCTTTTCTCTCTCATATTTTCCATATTCTCTTTAACAATCTTTTCATCTTTACAAATTAGTGAGGGAGTCAAAGATCCAAGAATGAGTTGCTCCCCATTAACCTCAAAAGAGTATCTATTTTTTTCATGTTATATGAAGCTCTTCTGTAGACATACCATGGCTTTCCCAACAAGATATGATAAGTATTCATGGAAATCACATCACACGAGATTGCATCCTCATACCTTCCAATAGAAAATAGTAATAACACTCTTTTATCCACCTTCACTCCTCTCAACATGTAGGGTTCAATATGCTCAACACAAAGCAAGTTCAAAATTTTCAACCATATAAGTGCTAATTGAGTTATAGTCATATCCTTTGTCAATTCTAAAGGTATAAATCACAGATATCACTTTAGCTCTTGTCTGACAAATAACTTTACCATTGTCTTCCTTCCATTCGGTATACTGTAAGTTCGACTTTTCAAGTTGGTGTCACACCTCCTTTTTCTACTACCCCCGGATTAATGAAGGGTAATGAGGGAGTTTTTCCAATTAAAGTGACATTATTCGCATTTGGGATTTATTTTAGTTTCAGAGTCGCCACCCGGATTTTTGACGATGCTCTGGGACACCGTTTTGTTTTANATCTCTGTAACTGAGGACAGCCTGGGCCAACTCTCTACGGCCTCTACCTTCTTCGGATTCACTCAAATGCCCTCACTCGATACCACATGGCCTAAGAATGCCACAGAACTCAACCAGAACTCACATTTTGAGAACTTTGCATACAACTTCTTCTCTCTCAAGGTCTGAAGCACTGTCCACAGGTGCTGCTCATGATCTTCCCGACTCCAGGAGTAAACAAGAATATCATCTATGAAAATAATGACGAACGAGTCGAGATATGGACTGAACACACTGTGCATCAAATGCATAAATGATGCGGGGGAATTAGTCAGCCGGAATGACATAACTAGAAACTCGTAATGGCCATACCGAGTCATGAAAGCAGTCTTCGGGATATCCGGCTCCCGAATCTTCAACTGATGGTAACCCGAGCGCAAATGAATCTTAGAAAATACATGTGCGCCCTGAAGCTAGTCAAATAGATCATCAATACGATTCAAGGGATAACGGTTCTTCATTGTAACCCTGTTCAACTGGTGATAATCAATACACATGTGTATAGAACCATCCTTCTTCTTCACAAATAAGACAGGAGCACCCCAAGGTGAAACACTGGGTCGAATAAAACCCTTATCAAGCAATTCTTGTAACTGATCCTTCAACTCCTTCAATTCTGGAGGAGCCATACGCTAAGGAGGAATGGAAATGGGTTGAGTTCCCGGCAACAAATCAATGCCAAAATCAATGTCTCTATTGGGCGGCATGCCCGGAAGATCAGCTGGAAACACATCGGGATAATCCCGTACCACTAGAACTGAATCAATAGAAGGGGTATCAACACTGACATCTCTCACATAATCCAAATACGCGGCACACCCCTTCTCAACCATATGCTGAGCTCTAAGAAAAGAGATAACTCTAGTGTGATATAAAGTACCACTCCACTCAACACGCGGAACACCTGGCATAGTCAGTGTCACGGCTTTGGCGTGACAATCAAGAATAGCATAATGGGGAGACAACTAATCCATGCCCAAGATAATATCAAAATACACCATATCGAGTAACAATAAGTCCGCACTGGTGTCAAAACCACGAATAGTAACCAAACACGATCGATAAACGCGGTCCACAACAAGAGAATCTCCCACAAAAGTAGAAACATAAACAGGAGAACCCAAAGAATCTCGGGCTATACCCAAATGCGGAGCAAAATAAGAAGACACATAAGAATACGTGGAGCCTGGATCGAATAGAACCGACGCACCTCTGTGACAAACCAGTATAATACCTGTGATGACAGAATCAGAGACAACAACATCGGTACGAGCAGGAATAGCATAATATCTGGCCTGGCCTCCCCCTCGAGGGCGACCTCTACCTCCCCGACCTCCGCCTCTAGTTGGCTGGGCAGGTGGGGTAGCAGCTGGAGCTGTGATCATGGCCTGAGAACTCTGCTGAGCATGTTGTGGCTGAAAGGTCTGTGAAGATGCGCCCCTACCAAGTCCGGGGCAGTCCCTAACCACATGGCGTGTATCGCCACACTCGAAACAAGCTCTGGGAGGATATGGTGGCTGTGACTGGCTAGGGCCAGGTCTTCTAGACTGACCTCTGAAAGCACCCCACGCAGGAGGCGCGCTAGAAGCTGGAGGTGCATAATAAGGCTCCTGAGGCCTGGGTGGAGCTGGGGTACCGCTGGCTGCTGGAAGAGCTGAATGAACTGGGTGGACCATATAACCCCTACCATGACGACATGTTGATGGGGTATGGGCACCAGAGTAGTGGCCCGACTCTCGAGACCTCTTGGCCTCCCTCTCCTCTCGCTCTCTAGCGAGCATACCCTCGATCCTCCTAGCAATGATCACTACTTGCTGATAAGGAATGTCCATCTCCAACTCTCGAGCCATGCTAGATCTGATGGGTGGGACAAGACCCTCAATGAACCGGCGAACCCTCTTGCGGACAGTGGTAACCAAAGTCGGTGCATGCCTAGCTAATCTGGTGTAATGGATAACATACTCTGAAACTGTCATAGTACCCTGGCGCAAATGCTCAAACCATGCGTCCCTGAGGCTCTGAGGAACAAACTCTCTCAGGAACACATCTGAGAGCTGGGTCCAGGTCAGTGAGGCAGCCTCGTCTGGACTGTCTAACTCATCGGTGCGCCACCAATCATAGGCGGCTCCGCGAAGCTGGAAGGTAGTAAGGGAAACCCCACTAGATCCGTCTATGCCCATACTGCGAATAATATGGTGACACTCCTCTAGAAATCCCAAGGCATCATCTGATGCTAGTCCACTGAATACCGGAGGGTCATACTTCTTGAACCTCTCAAGTCTCCACTGCTCGTCCTCTGAAGTAGCTGACCTTTCCTCGGGCTGAACTGGCACAATAGGCGGCACAGAAATGACCTCTGGGACCTGCTCCACATGAACTCACTACTCAGGAGTGCGGGCGGCGGGAGTCTTTGCTCCTCCCCCGGCCTGAGATGTGGCTGCAGCAAGGGGAAGCAAACATGCCTGAGCCAGAGTGGTGTACATGGACATGAACTGAGCTAATGTCTCATGAAGAGCTGGAGTAGTAGTGGCAGTAGGCGTGGCAGGTGTCTGAACCTCGCTAGATCTGCTGGTGGTACCTCGGCGGTAGCTCGAGCAGATGCTCTTGCTGCACCACGTGCGCGTCCTCGGCCTCTATCCGGCCCCGGCCCCGGCCTCTGACGGCTGCTATAGGGGGCACGGGTGCCTGATCATCTCGAGTAGCACGTGTCCTCACCATCTGTGAGAGAATAGAAAACAGAGGTTTAGAATTGATGTCAAAAGATATTGCACGACAAGGAAATCAATGAAGTGAATATTTTTCCTAAACAGTTACATAACCTCTTGTAGATAAGTACAGACATCTCCGTATCGATCAACGAGACTCTAAATAACCGGCCTGTGTTCCGTGACTCCTATGAACCTAGAGCTCTAATACCAACTTGTCACGACTCCAATTCGCCCTCCGTGAACATGTCGTGATGTCACCTAGTCCCTATAACTAGGTAAGCCTAGCAATGCGGAATAACAACATAATTGCGGAATAATTAAGTAAAAGAAAGCTGAAAAATCTAAAAGAAAGACTGTATATAAATGCCACTTGGCATATACAACCCAAAATAATACGGAAGTCTACAACATCACGCCAAAACCCGGAAACTCACGGGAAACACAGGCTAACAGAATGTACTACACTGCTCTAACTCCAGAATGTCTAAACAACTGAAAAGAAGGAAAAGCTTTCCACTAAAGCTGGAATAAGATAGAGACTCCTGGTCTGCGGACGCGGCAGATGTACCTCAAAGTCTCTGTTGTATCTCTCAACCTCGGGGATAGTGCGACTGGGAGGAGGTACCTGGATCTACACATGAAAAACATGCGCAGGAAAGGGCATGAGTACATCACATCGGTACACAGTAAGTGCCAAGCCTAACCTCGGTCGGGTAGTGACGAGGAAGGTCAGGGCCCTACTGAGGTTAAACAATATAATAGGAATTTACAGTATGAAAGACAGACAGAAATAATGAATACAACCGTGAAATAAGACAGGTCAAACAAGGAAATGACAAACACAGGAACAGAGTAAACACGAAATATGAACAACTCGATAACAAAGGTAACAATGAGGATCTCCCAGGATACCGTCATGTAGTCCTTTTCTCAACTGTCTAGTGGATCTCCCGGGATACCGTCCCGTAGTCTATCATATGTATATCAGAAGGATCTCCCAGGATACCGTCCCGTAGTCCAGCTATAAATGTGCAGGGGATCTCACGGGATACCGTCCTGTAGTCCAAAGTAAATATGCAGGGGGGTCTCATGGGATACCGTCCCGTAGTCCAAAGTAAAAATACAGGGGGATCTCACAGGATACCATCCCGTAGTCCAAAGTAAATATGTAGGGGGATCTCACGGGATACCGTCCCGTAGTCCAAAGTAAATACGCAACCACAACAAGAAGACATTCAGAAATAGAGTGCAAAAATACAAGGCAACAAGTAGTTATAGCCTAACATTCTTCACGTAGTACAATTAAAGCAACTTAAGAAAATAGGCAATTTAAGTCAACTAGGTATGCTTTCCTAAACTAACATAGGCTATAATTGCAAGTATAATAAAGCGCGTAAGAAAGAAACTCAGTCTAAATATTTAAAGTAAAATCCGATTTTCAACAATTAGCACAAGTACGTGCTCATCACCTCACGTACAAGGCATTCAATTACCAAATATCACATCCTAAGGGGAAAGGTCCCCCACACAAGATTAGGCAAGCCATTTACCTCGAACCAGCTCAATATCAACTTGAAACCACACGTTTGCCACGAGTATCCGACTCCAAATGGACCAAATCTATTCAAATAAATTTCATACCGTACATAACATCTCATGCAATTGATTCTTCTATTCAATTCAAGGTTACGACGCGAAATTAGGTGAAATGACCAAAACGCCTCTCAGGCCAGCAACTCGGAGTCGGGTAAATTTTATATTTTCAGAACCCTCGTACTCGCACGAGTCTATCCATATAAAAGTCTCTCAAATCGGAGGTCAATCACCCACCCAAATCCCATTTTTAGAAAAACTAAGTTCTACCCAAATACCCAATTTTATCCATGGAAATCCCTGGTTTTTAAGTTGAAAACGTGTTAAATGATGTTAATGATTGAAAGAAATGAGTGAAAACCAACTTACAACTGATTTGGAAGAGTCTTGTTCTTTGGAATCGCCTAAGAGTGTTGAGTTTGAGAAAATATGAAATATGAAGTAAAAACTCGATTTTGTAAAGTGCAGGCTACTGGTTGGCTTCGCAAATGCGAAAAGGGGTTCGCAATTGCGAATACCCCTGACATGGTAATTGCGAAGTATAGTTCTCACTTTGCGAACACTGAGCAGGAGGGGGGACTTCGCATTTGCGATCAGGCCTGCCCAGGTATACCTTCGCATGTGCGATGATATTGGTCGCAATTGCGATCATGCCTGCCCAGCTATACCTTCGCATTTGCGATGTTGACTTCGCAAATGCGAAACCTGCAGATCAGCCACACCAACAGATTTCAAGTCCAAAAAATGAAGTCCGTGGCCTATCCAAAACTCACCCGAGCCCTCGGGGCTCCAAACCAAATATACACACTACCTCGACAACATCCTATGAACTTATCCGTGCGATCAAATCGCCAAAATAACATCATATACATCGAATTAAGCCTCAAAATCCATGATTTCTATCAAATTTCACAAAACTTAAAATTTTCCATTTTAAGTCTGAAACACGTCAAACAAGATCCATTGTCAACCAAACTTTACAGAAAGGAGTACCGGGCGCCGGAATAAAAATACGGGCCCGATACCATCACTTTCTAATCAAATTTCATTTTCAATCTCCTTAAATATTTCCAGAAAACAATTTTTACTCAAAAATTCACCGGGCTTCGGACCTCAGAATTTGATTCGGGCATACGCCCAAGTCCCATATTTTCCTACGGACCCTCCGGGACCGTCAAATCACGGGTCCGGGTCCGTTTACCCAAAATATTGACCGAAGTCAAATTTATTCATTTTAATATCAAAATTTAGCATTTTTCACAAAATGTCATATTTAAGCTTTCTGGTTACGCGCCCGGACTGTGCACGCAAATCGATGCAACCCTACTTGAGGTTTCCAAGGCCTCGGAAGCACGGAATAGGTAAGAAAACAGGTGATGACCCTTTGGGTCGTCACAAGACTAAAATAGCATCCCACAGCTTGTTGCATTATTTTAAACCAATTTTGTAGAATGGAAATCGAACAAATACGTGGGGGGTGGGGGGATTTAGAGAGAGAAATGTGGGAGGCGTGGAAATATACGGTAGAGTTGAATTAGGAGACTAATTAATACACTATATGGTATATAATTAATAATTAGGTATACTAAATGTAATTATATCAAACCTTAAACATTGAGGGTAATAAAGTTTCCTATATGGCATAAGAATGTAAAAATTCCTTTTCAAAAATACATAGCCCAACATAATACTTTGCACCCACGTAGTCAACATTTTTTAGTTTACACCCGCATTTGCAACTGCGTTTATATACCCTTATACATCAATGTACAATATATATACACCTTATCAATAATGTATCTATATATATTGTATAATAATATATAAAAGTGCATAGTATTGAATAAAAGTATGTAACATATTTCTAACTATATATACAAACTTCCTTTGGGATTTTTATTTCAAATACTCGCGTAAAATCAGTCCAAATCTCCACCAATTGACTTCAAAGTTTCTATTTAATTGTTATAGACTATTTTCAATAAGTCTAAACAATGCCCACTTTAAATTTCTCACAAAAATCAAATTCAAAATTCAAATTTACTTCTTCAAGCTTGTTCAACAATGGTGAATTACTGTTCTAATATGATTTTCAACAAAATTAATCTTACCAAAATCAGTAGTCTAACCATAATTTGAGCTCCAAATACAACAACAAATAGAGTTTATCAACTAACAATCAATTAGGACTCACAATTTGTGTATTTCCATCGAGTCTACAGTGGAGAAGAAAAAGAAATGTAGGGGGAGGGAGAAGGTAGGGTCTGCTATAGTACGAAGAAATAAAAGGGATTAGGCTCAATAGCATAAGAAATAAAAAGGGTTCTTAGCGGACATATCCCATCTAGTATATATAGAAAGCCATAAAACAACTTTTGGACAATAATAATGCGAAGGTGTTATATTCCATCAAGTTTAGTATAAAAGTCGTACTTAAAAGGGAAGTATATATATGCCAACAATGACATTTACATCCTTATCTCGTACCTAGTAGACACAAGTTGATTAAAAGTAATTTATGCTCATGCATGTCACATGCAACCTATATAAAACGTTTCTGCATGTGTCACGTACTCAACCATTCTTTGATGCAATGAACAACACAAATAGGATATAAAGTTGAGGTGTTTTAATGAAATCACACACACAATTAGGGTAAAAGCTGAAACTTCCCTTTCAAACTAGGTTACAGGGATCATGTTAATCTACTCTGTATCGCTAAGCTAATGTCTCAAATAGTCCAAACTGTTAGGATCAAAATAATATGGTACAGTGCATGTGGAAGCTTACAAAGTAAACTTTGATAATGCTATCAATTATGCATGTCAATAGAGACTATCATTTCAAATAGTTATCAGTTGACGTACATTTATAAGAGATGAGATCAAAAACTAATACTAACAAAAAAGAAAATACTAAAATATAAATCTCCCCAATAAACGTGATTTTCTTAATGATTATACTATGGATATTGTTATTGTTGTCAGATGCATAGATTCTCAATCTATAGATGTCCAAGAAAAAAATAAAGGTTATGAAAAAGATTTATTCTTCTTAGGAGTTTTTTCCCTTTTTTCAAGAAAGAGAGTCCTAATAGATTAGAAATTCAGAACAAAACTCTAGCACAAATAGAAGCCTCGACGCGCCCAACACCCAATGCAATCCGTGGGGCTTGTCGAAGAGTTGTGCAATCATGTGCAGTTAGCCTTGTCGATCATCAAAAGTCCTTAACTAACCCTTAATTTCTTTCGATGACATCTTTATTAATTACAAACCAAAAGTTTAAGAATTCTGCAACTAAAAATTGGAGTTCTAATAATGAATACTCTGCCGAAAGTCATGATTGTGAATTTTGATAGAAACTTTCAGGTGAAAAATCTTTATGTCTTAAGTTTTTCTACGTCCCTCACTCTTCAGTTCTTTGTATTTTTTATTTCAAATCTTTTTTTACTCTATTCCTGTAGATAGCAATATTTTCATTTTTGTACTAAAAACCTTGAGCTACTGGAAGCAATATAATTGATATAAAAAAAAAAACATTTTAGCACACAATGCTGGTGTATATATATATGTGTGTATATATATATAGTTGTCAAATAAAATAAGTATTACAATTGTGCATTATTCTTATAAGACGAAAGATCATTTTATGAATTATCTGAATTATAAACTTGGTTGCATCTAACCCCAAAAGTTCAATCTAATGATGAAGAGTAGTGTAGTCTTGAAGATTTTTTATTTATTTTTTTAATTTACAGCGAACTAATAGAACAGTTTCTTGGCGGAGCTACATACGTAAATAACATTTTCTTTTTGAAATAATATTTGTGCTTTTAAAGTTTGGGTTGTTAGGAAGGTGTAATTGATTAATGATTCGTGTACCATGGTATGGAAATTTGTACAGTTCGATCATATGTTAGTATTTGTAAATTTTTGTATTATCAGATTTTTAACACTTTAATTAGTTTCGAATTTTGTTTTAACATAGTTTTTTCAGTCTTTATACTACCATTATAAGTTTATAAATAAGAGAAATTTAGGGTGTGTTTGGTATAATGGAAAATGTTTTCTTGAAAAACAATTAGTAATCTTACTTATTTTTCGGTGTCTGATACGCAAATTAAGGAAAATAACTTCTCAAGCGTATTCATAATTCAGATACAACAAACATGAAGCCATAAACATTCGAACCAACAACCTTCCTAACCCATGAATTTGATAAACTTCTTAACCGCTAAACTTTCAAACCCGTAAAATTTTAAACTCGTAAACTCTATAATTTTTAAACCTGCAAACTTCCATACACATAAACCTCTGAACTCATAATTTTGGAACTCGCAAAATTTTGAACCCGTAAACCGAAAAAAAAAGAAAAAACCAATACTGAAAATATTATTTCTCCATCTCACCACAACCCAAGTGATGTGTAATAATTTATTCCAATTAGAAAAGGTCCATGCTCTTCGGAACTTTAATTTGTGTAGTGTCTTTTATAGTTTTAAATACAATTATCTAGGGGTGTACATGGACAGGATTGATTCGATTTTTATCAAAACCAAATCAAAATTAACTATATCGATTTGGATTGGTTCGGTTTCGTCGGATTTTTGGATTTTTCGAATTTTTTTATTACGTCAATATTATTTCAATCTTACTTTTTGTTATAGATTAAGTTTTATTAAGTGAATATATGCTTAGTAAAAATTGAAAAAATTGACAAACAACCATAGGAGAATTTTTTTAGTAACACGTGATAGTTATTTTCTTAGTCGTCAAACAATATTTTTTCGTGGATATATGCTTTCAAGCTTTTACCGAATTTAATAAATAAACATAAAAATTAACATGATCCCAAAATAATTATATGTTCTATTTAATTTTAAGTTGTCAAAATATCATTTCAAATTCGAAAAAAATATAAGAAATCTTGACATATGAATATGAAAGAACAAAAGAGATGATTGACGCATTCCAATAACACTTGATAACAACAATCAATTATTTAAAGTAAATAAAAATGAATGCACTTCATTGTTCTATTAAATATTACATCCCACGAGAAGATCCCAAATATTTATGAATATTTTTTTTAAAGAAAATTCAATATAAAGTCTTAAAAGTGTGTGTGTGTATATATATATATATATTTAAAATAATATATTTATATGTCAGTTTGGTTCGAATTGTTTTACTCAATACCAAACCTAACCGATTTTTTTTAATCGATTTAATTTAACCTTTTAGTTTGGTGAGATTTTTCGATTCGATTTGAACACTACGATTATCTACTTAACAAAGAAAAAATAGACAGCAATATTTGAAATGAGCGCGAACAGCACTCCGTTTTGCACTATGCAAAACTATTACGCGTATACATAATATTTCCAATTGTTACAAAAGAAGAAGACAGTAATATTGATATTTGTTTTTATTCTGTTGAAAAGCTTTGCTCAAAATCAATACGATAGATGGATTTTAGAAAAGATGCTTTTTAATAATTTTCCCAATTCAGGAGAGAAGCCGTAAGAAAAATTTATCGAGCTATTAAACTTGAAATATTTATAATATTGAAAACATAATTAAGTAATTAAAAGATTATTCTCTTGAATTTCTGTTATATGTAGTATTCATGTATCAGATGAGTTTGGTGAATTGTATTTAGATGTTTCGGCACTACTAGGCTGTCCAGTATGCTTGTAACACAACACAATCAATTATTTTGAGTTGTAGCACCTTGCTCCTTAATTTGAGACTTTTTGTAGTATTATTTGATATTTTATAATTTCCAGGTATGGTTGATTTTGGTCCCGAAAGATTCAGAAAGGATTTGGAGCTCTATCTTGCTATTTGAAAGGTCTAAAGGCTAAAATAGCAACCTTACCGTTCGATTTTGGTATATGTCACGATTCCAAAATTCCATCTTAAGTAGTCACGATGACACCTAATCTCTAAAACTAGGTAAGTCTAACATACATTGAGAGTTTAGCAAAAATAACAACTAAAAATATTAAATTAAACTGATAAATCTCATAATAACAACAATACGGAATAACAATCACAAAATCCTCAAAGCCGGTGGAACTGAGTCATAAGCTCTAAAGAAATACATTGAGAATCTCCAATACAACACTGTTTGATAAGAAGATAAACAGTAGTAAAGGCAATGACAGAAGGTGACTCCAAGGCCCATGAACTTCAAGCTGGTATACCTTGAAGTCTTCAGAATATCTGGGTCAACTCACTAGCGTCCGACACAAGCAGAAGTACTTAGATCTGCACAAAAATATGTTGAAGAGTATCATGGGTATACTACAATAGTACCAAGTAAGTATCAAACCTAACCTCGATAGAGTAGTGACGAGGTCAGGTGACGACACCTACTAGACATATGAAACAGAACAAAATATCATTTTAATCTAATAACGGAAAGTAAGAAAATAAATGACGACAAACAGAATGATGATATAAGAGTAACAACAAATTTTAAGGCAGTAAAGGACAACGAAGAGTGAACATATAATATGAACAACAAGTGATCAAATACATGTCATGCCCTAACCTCGGGAAACGTGACCGACGCTCAACCGGATGGACCCGGTCGAGCAAGCATGTTAGACACTTTCTACCCAACTTACTTATGATCAAGAAAAGGCACGTTTTCATTAATTAGACAGTAGGGAGATCATATATACATTACTAAATCATTTCATTAGTTACATTATTGTTAAGTTTCAAAATACATACATTCTTATGATTGAGTGGGACAAGAATCCAAAACACAACATAATACGTTTGCTCTTTCTAGCATCCATATACAATTCACATAGTGTCTACGGAGCCTCTAAAGATACAAAAGAATGTAAAGATAGTGCCGGCAACAAGCCCCCAGCTATACCTCAAAAAGTGACAACAATATAAACAAAAGATACAATACATGACCCCGAATAAAGTGGGGCTCACCGAGTCCGCTGGGAAAAGGATGCACCACTATCTGTGATCAACATTGTTTGTTATGGAACCACCTGCATCCACTTAAAGATGCAGCGCCCCCGATGAAAGGGACGTTAGTACCGTCGAATAGTACTAGTAGGTAAACTAGACACCATCTCAATGGAATGAATAGTAATACAGAGGAAACAATCAAGAATGCAATACGGGCTTCAAATAATACTAAAACATCAAGTTAAGGATCACAGAGATTTTCAAGTCAATTCCCACGTTATTAGGTTGGGTGGTCTTTAGTGCCGACATGCCACAATCAACAATACCATAGTGATCTTACACGGAGTCCAATCTCAACCCGATCGGCTAGGTCATCTCATTTGAGACATCAACCATATCCACAATTTTAATTATTATTTCCAGCACAGTTACCACCATGTGTGCGGTATGGTGTCCGATCATGGTTCGATCGGCTAGGCCATCTCACTTGAGACATCCCCCTTTTAGTCAATCATCTCACTTCATATTTCTTTCCCATCTTTTCTATACATTGGCACGAGTGGCCTAAATTATGAAGTCATTCTTGGTACTTGGCCGTATTTCACAATTCCTGTTTCGTTTTTTTTTACATTCAACATCAACAACACTAAGGCCTATCATTAAGACATTAGTGCACATATGAGAAATTTGGGAACCCTAAGCACATAGAGGTTTTTCATACTCTTTGGCATAACAACCTTTATTCAACTTTGACATGAAGTCTTAATATTTCTTAACACATATTCCACATTTTAAACACATTCTTAAATGGCAAGATGACATGATAAAGCATTTAGAATAAATATTGAACATGTATTGTTCAACACAAACACATTCGGAATAGCCCATTCTATGATGATCAATTTGGGACGTACACCAGTTACATGACACCGAGGGATTCGATTCTAAGAAGAAGGAGGTTCAACCAACATGCCTCAATTGAGATCCCTTACACTCTAAAATATTTTGGGAATCTTAGCAACACCAATATATTTTAGAAATATAACAAATTGAACTAAAATTAGGGATGCCGTGTTACCTTTCCACTCCAAAACAGGCTCCCCCGGAAATTGAAATCGGACTATCTTTGATCTACAATCAACGTTAGCATGACAAGAAGCCAACCAATCCATACCCATTATAACATCAAATTCTACCATATCTAACTCGATTAAATCTGCTACGGTAGGTCGACCATGAACTATTGTTATACAACCCCTATATACCTGCTTAGCTATCACCGAGTCCCTAACAGGTATAGACACCTCAAAAGGTTTAACCAACTCAAGTTTTATTTCAACTTACTAGCAACCAATGGAGTAACATATGATTATGTAGAAACTGGATCAATCAGTGCATATACATCATAGGTGGAGACTGATAATATACCTGCAACAACATCAGGCGATGACTCTTGGTCCTGTCATCCTGCCAATGCATAAATGTGGTTCTGAGGGCTGCTCGAGCTAGATGCTCTGCCTCTAACTCTACCACGACTCATTGGTGCATGGGGACCTTGCCCAAGGGGGCGTACTAGATGACGATCCAGCTACGGATCCTGTTGGCTGAGCTACGCTTGCATCACCTCTCATCGGATAATCCCTCATAACGTGGCCCGGATAACCACAAGTATAACAAACACCTAATCCCATACGGCATTGCTCGGTATGCTGCTTACCACATTGAGTACATCGTGGCAAGGGTGGCCTCATCTGATTTGACTCACCCTTATACTGAGAACCTGAGGCCCTAAAATTCGGACCAGGCCCTGAATATGTAGAATGATCAAATCTCTTACCGCCAAACTGAGGGGGCGCACTAGCCGAGGGCTGGGATGGATATCTCGAATACTGCTTCCTCTGACTACCTCGAAACTCACCAGAAGGACCCGAAGACCTCGCTCTCTTATTCTGGGCCATATCATGCTCACGGTCGGCCCTTTGTTTCTGTTTACGCTCCTCTACACCCTGAGCGTACGCCTGCATACGAGAAATATCCATGTCTGGATAAAGTGAAATCGACATACAATTGTTAAGCAAGTGAGGCTCTAATCCCATCACGAACCGGTGAACCCGATCCTCTATCTTAGATACAATAGTGGGAGCATACCCACCCAACGAATCAAACTGAAGACTGTACTCCCGAACACTCATGTTTCCCTACCGAAGGGTCAAGAACCTATCAACACTGGCTCGCATAAGCTCTGGTGGCAGATAATGACGAAGAAAATCTTCTGTAAACTCCTGCCATACCGCTGGATGGGATTCTCACCTCTGGACAATTCCCAAGACTCGTACCAATTAACTGCAACCTCTCGGAGTCTATAGGAAGCTAGCTCAACTGACTCAGTCATAGTGGCCTTCATTACCCTTAACGTCCTCTACACTCTATCAATAAATACTAGAGGGTCCTCATTCGGGTCTGCTCCAGTGAATACTGGAGGGTCTAAATTAATAAAGTCACAAACCCTCGCACTCACGGACCTATCTGCATGACTGATATCTATTTCCTGACGCCGAGCCTGTGTGGCTACTAATTGGGTCAATAACTGAACATCATCTCTCCTCTCCTCTTCTGACCCGACACATCCGGCTGAGGTGCTGAATGTATAGGGGCGAGCGCTGAAGCTGGTGCCCTTCAGAGCTCTTTTGGAGAAGGCGGGGTATGTGAAGTCTGAGATAGAACCTCACCATGAGATTCTCCCCGAGCCCTGGTAACTCGTGGCTCTCTACTAGTAGTCTCACCATCCACGAACTTTCCCTTCTAGGCGGCCGTACTCTTTGGGGGCATTGCTGAAAATATAACGTGTCGTTAGGAACATGAATTCTTGTATTGCACGATCTGAGATAAAAAGAAAGGATAACATCCTATATGTTCTGTAGCCTCCTATTTATAAGTGTGGTGCACGACACACCCATAAACAAGACTCTACTAGACACGGTCTGTAGACAACCCTAGGACAGAACTGCTCGGATACCACTTCTGTCACGATCCAAACCGATGGGCCGTGACGGGTGCCTGAGTCCTACCTGTCAAACACCCATAAGCATGCGTCTAAGATATGAACCTATATGATATATGATGTATTACGAAAATAACATATGTGAAGGAAACCTACCATCAAGTCATATGTACATATATGTGCAGAATACAGTGGGCAAGCCGGCAAGACTGCTATAGACAATTATACATCCAAAACTGAAAGCCGACAAGGCCACATACAACTCAACTAGACATACTGTCTGCAGACCTCTAACAAAAACATAACTGTACAAAGACAGGACTGAGCCACGTCATACCCATATACATATATGTGTACAAACGTATCGTACCAAAATCAAAAGCAGCTCCGGATCAAATGGAGCACGCTAACTCTCGCTGATCAAGGATCCTAAGAAGGGGGACCCATCAGCTTGCCTACCTGAACCTGCGGGCATGAAACACAGGCCCCGTGGAATAGGGTGTCAGTACGAAAAACGTACTGAGTATGTAAGACATGGAAATTAGTACGTAAAAGACATAGATGAAACATGAAATACTTAAACACATCTTTAAATCTGAATAACTTTGTAAATTCTGAAACATTTCTAACGTTATGCACGTGCGTGTAAATGTCATGCCATGCATAGGTATGAGTGCACATAATATCATCAAGCCACTGAGGGCATCCCATCATATCATCTCGGCCACTGTGGGCAATATCATCAACATATACCAGCTGATCAGGTGGTGGTGCGTATATAACACCGTAACCTTTTCCCATATACCATATACATATACATACATATATACACGTATCTAACGCCGTTTGAATCATGTTTCAGCCATTGTGGGCAACATTATCATCATATACCAGCTGATCAGGTGGTGATGTGTATATTACGGCGTAACCTTTTCCCATATCCCATATACATATATTTACATATATACGCATATATAACGCCATCTGGTCATGGGTCAATGCACATAATTGAGTGAAATGCATGAAAATACATAATAATCTCGATATCCCTTTCGGATAAACCTTTCCAACTGCGTATTATTCTGAGACCCATGAACAGAAGATAATAATAATTCTCATAGGGAGTCAAGAATATAGACACCCTTACTATTTTTATGCATAGAGTAATTTATAGAAAATTGTGTATTTGCTCGTTTTTTCAGTATAATTTGGAACATGCCAAAAGAAAGAAGGATGGCCTTAACATACCTGTTCCTGGAATTATTTGAACGAATCTGCTTTGAGTTTTTGAACTGATGAATTGATTTAAATATAAAACTTGCTCCAATATTTCTTGGTTTGAAATATAAAGAAGGAAGCGTTTCTGATTTTTGATATCTTGGGAAGAGACCTTTTGAATTCTTTTGGTTCTCACGTTTTGGTTCAAAGTCAGATTTGCAAATTGTTGGTTGAAAATAGAAAGCTTATTCTTTAAACGTCTTTGAAGATGAAAATGAATTGCAGATGGTGTCTTTCTTATTGAATTGCTTTTAAGTCTCAAAAGTTGATTCCAAAGTTTTATTTGCTAAGACTTATCATGTAACCTATATCTTAGTCACATTCCAAATTTAGCCATCTGGCATTAAGGACTTACTTAGTCATCTCCCAATGTTGTGGCTTTTACCATGTGGGGTGGAGGTGGGATTTTAATAATTTTTATCTACTTATTAGTTAATCGGATAATGTTCCATTACCCGGTAATGAAATAATTACCCGTATAATCAAGAATTATTTTAAATTACCTAATAATACTACTCATTTTTAATATACTTTATACAATATACTAACGTGGTCATATTGTACCTTGCATTGTACTAGCTCATAATTATCGGGTATTAACGCTCGACCCGTATTTTATTCCAAATTGTCCACTTTCAACGAAACTCGTTTTCTTTAATCTGTGTACCCCTTTATCCTTCATAACACTTATTTATTGCTTTTTTGAAAATAACGTAAATACGTTAACGTCAAAATGATCTCATCCCCGAGTCCATGTCGGTTAATCGAAGACGAAAATTTTAACGTACGAAAATGTGAGATGTGACAATAAGGATATAAATATCCTTTTTCTTAAAGTAAAAAAGGTGCTACTTGGCACCTTATCATTGGCCCTTCTTCATATGCTTATATCTTTTTATCCTAATGTAGTATGAATGAACGGTTGAGAGTGTTGAAACTAAATTCCAATACCTTCAATTTGGTGTATAATATGTCCCAAAAAGACCTCATATAACACACAAAATGTATTTCTCAAAAAGCTTTAGAGACACACCTACTTGTCACATATGCAGTCTGTGCAGTCTCGCGAAACTGCAAATATCTCTCAACTCCAATGTCGTATCGATGAACGGTTTAATGAGTTAGAAATTATTCTCGTAGATATTCAATTTGATATGTAGATCATCCGGTAATTCCAAGTATATCCGGAGAAAAGCTCCGCTACATTTTACCTAGTCTTCAGCACATTCATGCATGTAACTTGTGATGACCTTTTGCCAACTTTTGTTCCACAACTTGATTGACTTCAAAACGTAAATCACGACTGTCATAAGCCTAAATTAACTCATAATATAACCTCTTTATCAAGTTAAGAACCCTAGTATCACCCCAAAAGTACATGTTATAATATTCACAACTTGTCGACATTCGATGAAACTTATTTTCTTCAATTTGTTTAGCTTCTAAGCCTTTCAACCCTCTTGGTACTTGTTATCCAGGATCATAAAGATTTGTAACCTCCAAGATAACATGATTAACTTACTTTATGTACTTTTAAAGACGATCTCATTTATGAGCTTGCATCAATTGACTTGCAAATATTCTCACATACGAAGATATGGGGTATAACACATAAACACACCGATAGAGTTTTGATAGTTCATTAATGGAAACAAATTCTAACATCGTGCGGATGAATGTAAACTTGAAAAGGTTGGTTGGACACATAGAGTTAGAATCCATGTCAAGATAGAGGTGAGACATTGTATAAGTACGAGATAGGTGTTAGGACCCAATTCTTTGACATTGGGCATTGGCGCAGCTGTGGCAGGGATTGGGCGTGATGGCCTTGCCATTGGCCCATACGCGGGCAATACGATCATGCGGGCGATGGACAAGGCATTGACATGAGGGCTGTTGTGGTAAAGTACTAGCCAAGGTCTTGGCATGGGAAAGACACACTTGGAAAGGGCTTGACAAAAAAGTGTGGGCAATGTTAGGGCGACATGGCACGGCATGCGCGCCAAAATCAGTGGGCAATGACACTATGGGTTTTGGCAGCTAGGTGCGGGCTAAGCTAAGGCACGACGTATGTGCGGGTGAATGGAAAAGGCTTTCAATAGCCAAGGAAATGCTATGTGAATGAAAATACAAGCAAAGGCACAAGGGAAATGGGCATTGACATGGGCAAGGCAGAAAACTAGGCCAAGGCAGTGTGCGAGAGGAAGCGGCGTCGGACGTGTGCGGCAAAGTCATAGCGGCAGAATGCAGGTGAGACACTGGTGCGGAACAATATCAAAGATTAACTAAAGCTTGGCACAAAGCAAGCTTAGGCGTGAAGCATAGCTGACCAAGTCAAAAGGCACATGCCAAAGTAGTTGCGGTTACATTTCAACTCCCCTTGTCCCCATGATCTCCCATGAACTGATTATGCTTGTATCCATGATCCCATTTTCTGTATAATGGCCTAAGTAGTTGGGGATTTCAACTACAAGTTAGGATCAGATTTAAACTTAGCCCAACAAGTTGTAAAAGCTGTCGACGACAAGTGTCAATGTGCTGCCAAGTCTTAAGGGCTGACTATGTTCTATAAATAGGGCCTTATGGACTTAGGCAGAAGTATGTGGGTAATTTCGTGTGGAATTAATAGAGGGAAATAAGAGTAAAACGTGAGGGTTTCAAGGTGTTTCAAAAGGGACTAAGGCTAGGCTTGGGCAGGTCTTAGTGTTGGCCAAGAACGATTTGTGTTCTTCGTCAAGAGTGGGCTGTGATCGACTTGTGATCATAGCAAGTGAGGTTTTCCTTTGTATGTTTTCGAAATTAATGCAAAGGTTGGGTTTTTCCGTATTTGGTTGTGTTCCTTACTGTTTTTTCTCTCTAAAAATCGTCTAGGTCAAACTTGCTGAAATTTAGCTAAGTGTGGGAAAGGCTGAGTCAAGCGCGCAACTTGACTGCCGCACGGGTGTGATTCGGACTGACTAAAATCACCCCTGTGATAACTGGTATCAGAGCAAGGCAGGTTCGTGGCACTGGCAAGACGACCGGTGGAAGATTACGTGGTGCTGTTTGAAGGCATGGCTGGTGGTATGAATGCTGAACTACACCAAAGAGTGGAATAATTGGAAGCACTCGTGGGGCAGGCTCTTGAAATCGAATCTGATTCTTCTGTTCTTGCAATGATGGCAACATTTGGAGGCAGATTATGCGGTGAGACACGAAACTACGCTGGCAGAAATGATATTGGTGCGCCAAGAAAAAAGAAGAAATACGTGAAGAGGTGCATCAACTTCGAAGGGCAATGCAGAATACTTCCCTTAGAAGCGATGATCGCACCAAAGTCATAATTCCGGAGCCGAACGCCTATGGTGGTGCGAGGAGTGCCAAAGAGCTGGAAAATTTCTTGTGGGATATGAAGCAGTATTTTCAAGCTGCTCGTGTGCCGGATGATGAGAAGGTGACCATTACACCTATGTACTTGACGGATGATGCAAAAGTGTGGTGGCGTACACGAGTCGTGGAAGTAGAAAATGCTGGGTTGCCAAGGATTGAAACTTGGGAGATGCTGAAGAAGGAATTAAAATCTCAATTCCTTACTAGCAACTCGTCATGGGTTGCAAGAGATGGGCTGCGTCGCTTGAAACAAAGTGGCACGGTGAGGGAGTATGTCAAGGAATTTTCGTCCTTGATGCTGAATGTAAGTAATATGGTAGAAGAAGACAAGTTGCATTACTTCATGAGCGGGTTGAAGGGATGGGCACAATTAGAGTTAAGGAGGAAGAATGTGCAAAACCTCTCAACAGCTATTGCGGCGGCATATGCATTGGCGAATTTCAATTTAGGTGATGACCCTGTTGAATCTTCAAAATCTGATGGAAAGAAAGACAAGGTGAGGGAATGGAAGAAGAATGGAAAGGGCCAAGCTGCCGAAATAGAAGGGTTTACTAAGAATGGGAGGCAAACAGAGACTCCCTATGGCAAGGAAAGAAACGGCAAGTTCAAGGGCTGTTTCACTTGTGGTGGACCACACTTGAAGAAGGATTGTCTGGTACAGGCGAGGGTGAATACGATGCTGGCTGTGGAAAGACAGGAACAAGTGGTGGAAGCAAATGCCATTGTGGCAGAAGTGAAGGAAACACCCGGGGCGTTGTATGTCAACAACCCCTTGGGGTTGATTAATTGAGTTGGCTCGACGAGGACGTCGATTTCAAAGGATGTGGGTGGTTTTTTAGGACCCAATTCTTTGACATCGGGCGTTGGCGCGACTGTGGCAGGGATTGGCCGTGATGGCCTTGCCATTGGCCCATGCGCGGGCAATACGATCATGCGGGCGACAGACATGGCATTGACATGAGGGCTGTTGTAGGAAAGTATTGGCCAAGGTCTTGGCATGGGCAAGACACGCTTGGAAAGGGCTTGACAAAACAGTGTGGGCAATGTTAGGGCGACATGGCACGACATGCGCGCCAAAATCAGTGGGCAATGACCCTATGGGTTGTGGCAGCTAGGTGCGGGCTAAGCTAAGGCATGACTGATGTGCGGGTGAATGGAAAAATCTTTCAATAGCCAAGGCAAGTCTATGTGAATAAAAATACAAGCAATGGCACGAGGAAAATGGGCATTGACATGGGCAAGGCAGAAAACTAGGCCAAGGCAGTGTGCGGGCCGCAGTGGCGTCAGACGTGTGCGGCAAAGTCATGGCGGCAGAATGCAGGTGAGATATTGGTGTGGAACAATATCAAAGATGAGATAAAGCTTGGAACAAATCAAGCTTAGGCGTGAAGCATAGCTGACCAAGTCAAAAGGCACACGCAAGGCACATGCCAAAGTCGTTGGCGGTTACATTTCAACTCCCCTTGTCCCCATGATCTCCCATGAACTGATTATGCTTGTATCCATGATCCCATTTCGTGTATAATGGCCTAAGTAGTTGGGGATGTCAACTACAAGTTAGGATAAGATTTAATCTTAGCCCGACAAGTGGCAAAAGCTGTCGACGACAAGTGTCAATGTGCTGCCAAGTCTTAAGGGCTGCATATGTTCTATAAATAGGGCCTTATGGACTTAGGCAGGAGTATATGGGTAATTCTGGAATTACAAGAGGGAACAAGAGTGAAACATGAGGGTTTCAAGGTGTTTCAAAAGGGACTAATGCTAGGCTTGGGCAGGTCTTGGTGTTGGCCAAGAACGACTTGTGTTCTTCGTCGAGAGTGGACTGTGATCGACTTGTGATCGTAGCAAGTGAGGATTTCCTTTGTATGTTTTCAAAATTAATGCAAATATTGGGTTTTCCCGTATTTGGTTGTGTTCCTTACTGTTTTTGCTGTTTAAAAATCGTCTAGGCCAAACTTGCTGAAATTTAGTTAAGTGTGGGAAAGACTGAGTCAAGCACGCAACTTGACTGCACGGGTGTGATTCGGACCGACTAAAATCACCCTTGTGACAATAGGTAAGGTTATCTTCCGAGGAGAAGTCTGAGGTTCTATGACGTATTATGAGGATCTTATGAGGAATTTTCGTTTAGTCAGGCGAATGGATGTGCTATGGTGAGCGTTGGAATATCTTTTTCCAAGGTGCTACGACTGTCACAAGGATAAAGTATGCATTTCACGGGTGTTTTAAGATATGCAACGATTGGTATCACATGAACTTATGAGAGATTAAGCTGAGAGTCAAGGCAATGGCATAATAGTTGAGCAAGAATAAGTTACTCTTACGATCTGGGACTATACGTGATTATGGGTTTAGGACATGTGAGGGGCATTTGTCATTGAAGACCAGATTTTATGGTATGTGTTATTACAGTCCTAAAACTAAGGTACACTTGGGGAATTTTTATGACTTAAGTAGGGTAACATCGAAGTTGATTTAGGCAATGATTCGCTAGATATGTGATGCTCTATGCATGATTAATGTTTCAAGATATTTAGATGGATCGGATCTATTATTCGTAGTGGGTAAAGAGTTGAATGAGAGGAATTCATTCAGGTGCCAAGGTTACTTTATTTATGGAAAATTGTGCAAATAGATCACAAGTCGTTCGGCATGTTTAGTTATGCATCAAGACACTTGAGTATAGTGGTTATTTATCGGGATGATTTGGTGGTATCAAGTTCCAAGGCGTATTACTTAATGGTCCACTGATGTTTTGCTTATTGAGATTTTGAGTTTCACATTAGATCATTAAGGGACTTAGAGAATTTTCTACATAAGTATTGTTATGACGTCGCAAAAATCGGAGAGATAAAATGAACAATTTCGGGTTCATTGAAGGCTCTTTAGAGGGAACATCTCCGTTTGAAATACTTTAATGTGTGCAATGGGAATATAGAGGCCTACAGATATTATGATGATGTTGGTTCTTGTTAGGATCACTATGTGAGTTTGGCTGAAGAACGAAGGGTTTTGGTAATAATAAGCAAAGCCTTGATAGGTGATCGAGAGTAATATGAAAGAAGTTGGGTCAATATAGTAGCGGCTTGGACCGGTATTACTATAAAAATAATAAATTTATTTGGTTACATAGACTTTGTGAAATGGAGTTAGTGTATTGCAGTCCATACGACTTGGATGACTCAGAGGAATTCAGTTCAAATGGCTTAATTGTATGGAACGAAAAGCTCAAGAAGGTCTTGGGCAGGATTTTAGTGTTGCTTTTCATCTTTCTCACGATGGTCTGATCAAATAGGGGATCAGATCACTCCTGGTGTTTTAACTAGTCATTAATAATCGGTTTAATTAGTACCTTTTTGGTATGTGTTGTGAACGCTTTTATTATAGCCTCTCATCTCTTTTCTAGGGAAGCAAAACTCGAATGGATAGAATAGATGGTCCAACTACATAACTTTTTCTTTTTCATTACTTCTATTGCCGTACCTCGTTGAACAACATCTCCTTTGTTCCGTATTAAAATATAACCTTAATTTATTACTTATTATTTTATTAGATTTATTGGTGACAAGATATTAATATTAGACAAGATTTTACGAAATAACTATTTTTTGATGTCTCTGTAGGAGAGGGAGCAAAAGAATATGTTTGTGATTAGTTTCATAAGTTGAGTTAAGTTGTACAGTTCTAAGGTAATGAAGTGCTTTTGGAAAGAATTATCCTATTTAAGAATTTAAGGTTGATAACAGAGTTCTTATACTTAGGATATGGTATATCATTGTTATAGTGAAGCAGGTAAGATTGAGATTGAGATTGAGACTGAATGAGAAAGGTTGTGGTTCACCTTCGAGCAGAAACTCGAGTTCGAGATAGTACGAGTGATAAGTTGCTTAACAGCATGGTAGTATTACCTTGCATCGCCTAAGGGTGTGGATGTAGATGACGCATCAAAATCTACAGACAATTTGACTAAATGCTATAAAAATTGTGTGACTGGCAACTTTTAGGATTCACTGAACATCGAAATTCCTCTAGAATCACTAAGCACCGGAATTTCGCTGTCACAGGTTTGTGGACACTTGGTGAATGCCAGACTAATACAAAGTTTAAGTTCTTTTCATGCATATATATTATAGACTCATGCAGACACATTCCTTGATGCATATTCCTTTTCTATGTTATTTTGGTGCATTAGCATATGATTGGTTTTTATATTTGTGATAACATACATCATACTAAATTCTTAAACTGTGCGTATCATTTATAATCTGTTTTGATGCATTGATACAGGGATGGGACTTGATTAGTCGAGATAGGTGCATCACGTTTGTTGTTCTATATGTGCATGTTGTTATATGCTAGGATCGGGATAAGCTTATTATGATGCTTATGTGCGTTTTTTCTATTATTGCTCTGCATACGGATTGCACATGTTTGTAAAGTGAGCGTCCTTTGACCAAATTCTCACCACTATTTCATTGGGTTAGTCAGAATGCTTATTAAATAAACATTGATTTTTTACTTGTGATGACTTAAAATTCACTAGTTGTGATGATACTTATCCCAACCCGCTAGGTAAATTAAACAACAGTCAACACAACTCTAACAAAAATAGTAAGAATCAATAACTGAAATAACTGATTTTCTATATATCAACACAAGGACTGGTAGTATAATTCATGAGCCACTAAACATAGATTTACAATGCCGGTATAAAAATAAATACAATATTTGTTTCAAATATACATAAAATATTATAAATCTAAGAATACGAAGGACAAGAGGTAGCGATATTCGGAAAGCGGATACATCTTCAATTCCAACTCCCGCCATGCATAACAACATCAGCTCCGAGATCTGCACGCAAGATGTAGAAGAGTAGTATGAGTAAAACCGACCCCATGTGCTCAATAAGTAACAAATCTAACCTCAGAATGAAAGTAGTGACGAGCTCGAAAAATGGTTAGAGTCCAATACCAGTATGCAATAACAACTCATAATAAAATAATAAAGACAGTAAGAGTGAATAACTTAAAAAATATCATGCTCAGCTTCTTCACGGTTAAGGGAAAGTAGACATGCTTTTCAAGTATAACAGTCAACAACCAAATCTTACCACTGAAATCAATTAAACATGAATTTATTAATAAGAACTTTTTTTTTCCAATTCACAATAATAGATAAGACTTTTTGTTTATCAGTTAGCATAGGGAAAATACATCTCTTTGCCTACACGTCAATATACATGTCAAGTCATCAAATGATATATTATTTTCTAGTATGAGGAAAATATATTTCTATACCTACATGTCAAGTGATCAAATATTATATTATCATCTAGTATGATAAAAATATATCTGTGTGCCTACATATCAGTTTACATGTCAAGTCATCAAATATCGCATTACCGTCTAGCATGAGGAAAGTATATCTGTTTGCCTACATGTCAAGTAAATAAATTTCACAGCGATATCATCACGTATACTCACTCTCAGCACACTAAAGGTTCCTGGCTCAAATGCCCCACTTTATCATATGCAATCACCAACACTATACGGGTACCTGGCCCAAAGCCCTACGCTGAATCATGTGTATATATATCATTCTGCATGTGCTCACTATATATATCAAACTCTGGAGGGGCGGATCTTGGCCCAAGCTAATCAATATCACATAGCCCAATCATGGGGCCAGGTGCACGCGTAGCCTCAAAATCAGTACTACTTAGCCCAAAGCGGGTCCTGTCATACACGTCACCTCAATACCAATATAACTATTACGGTGTGCAACCCGATCTAACATAACTCACTACACGGCTCTACGTGGATTATATAACACGGAATATCACAGTGTGCCTCAAATACAAGTGAAACTCATGTCACATACAAGGACACCAATAACATGTGAGACATCATATCAAAAGTGCAAGGAAACAGATATAACACGAATGTAACTATAATAATTGTACATTATGACTGGCTAAGGAAAATAGCTCAACATGAAAAAAGTAGTCATATCATGTCTCAAACAATTGAGCAATTGGTCTAGATATCATTTCTATCATGAATTATATCTCACGTAGTCATATAAATGGAGAAAATATGATATCAAAGAAGCAAGATAGCAAAACAAAGCACATAATAGCCTAAGAACTACCCAGATCATAAATACCTTGATGCACGCACACACGCCCGTCACCTAGCACGTGTATCACCCCGAACCCATCTCAAATATCATAGTTCTCAAGGATAATTACACTCAAATACATGTTTAGATATGTTACTTACCTCGATCAAGCCAAACCAATATCGAGCAAGCCAAAACAATACCCTTAAAACGCCATCCTACGGGATCGTGATGACATCTAGTATCTACTACTAGGTAAGGCTAACTACTGAATTAATAACATATTTTAACCAATGCACTATTAAATGTGAATTAAGAAATTTCTATATAGTCATCAATCCAAGTGGATATATAACATCCCAAAACCGGTAGTACAAGTCATAAGCACTACTGAGTTCACTAAAAAATCTCTAAATACAACTGTTCCGAATTAGAAATAAATAGTACAAAGTAAAACTTCAGAAGGTGACTCCGAGGCATGCCAACGCGACGACAAGTATACCTTGAGTTTTAAAGCAACACTCGATCAACTAACTAATAATCAACACGCTCCGAGGTACCTAAATTTGTACAAAAATATGCAGAAACTGTAGCATGAGTACACCACAGCGGTACCAGTAAGTATCAAAACTAACCTCGGTAAAGTAGTGACGAGGAACAGTGAAGAAACCTACTAGACATAATAACCTGTACAAGTATGAATGTGAAACTTATAGCGAGAAATATAAAGCTAAGCATGATAACAATGTTTCTACAATACTTGCAATAAGAACTAGAAAAAAAATTAACAACAAGGAGCCAACGGGTAATAACGCTATAAAGTAAGCAAATTACAGTTTAAGGTGAATTCAAGTAAAGGAAAATAAGTAACAACCCAATAAAAACAACGACTTTCACACGAGTTTTATCCAAGAATTTTTTCGCGGTACCACACCTCATAATCAGAAATCATGGGTCCCAAATCACGAATCCTAATCACTCGGCATCTTGTTCCCACATTACAAATCACAACCGCATGGACAAGTTACGTGATGCACTGACAAGTCACGTGCTAAGGGAAGTGACAATATCTCTTAACCGCACGGACAACTCACGTGCCAACAGTACAGCTCTCACACAGAAAGCAGATATACAAGAATACATGTAAATGATCAATCAACATCAGGTTCATCTTCTTAGACTGATATAAGTGACTAATTACGGTGTATGCTTGTGCAAGTGATCTATCATGATTCGAGTCAACAAGTGAGATAAAAAAAGGAATGGCACATAGTAAACAACACAGCAAAACATAGAATGCATGACTCACAGAAAGTAGGCACACCACTACACAAATATTATCAACAACAATACCCCTAGGCCATCACGAATCATCCCCGACATAGCCCCCTTTGACTCTTTGTGTGCGAAAAAAATAAAGTAAATGCTCGTCTTGTCTAGCCACACGCATGTGCAAATATCAATAATAACAATAACACGGACAACTCACATGTGAACACCCCGACAATTCTCTCAACAATATCACGTGTGCCAGAAACATAAAAACACAATATAACAAATCGAACCATATGTGCCCATATGGCACAACTTTCCCTCAAAACAATTCCTATACCACAACCACACATAGCCCTCGGCTCATGAACACTGAGTACAATAACAACAACAATAACACGGAAGTACGACATGATGAATAACAATACAAGAATAACAACAACATAATGAACAGAAGAATGAGCCCATAATGAAAGACATAACAAGTAATAATGGCTTCAAGTAAGAATAACTCAACAATGAGAGAGATAACAAGTAACAACGTTAACTAATAAGAATAACTCAACAATAGGAAAGATAACATGTAAAAATAATTTCCAATAAGAGTAACTTCAACAATGGAAGAGGTACATAAAACTTAAATTAAGGATAATCAACTATGGAATAAAAGAGGCAACAACTTCAGTTAAGGAATATAAGGGTTTAATTGGCAACAAAAGGTAGATCATGAACCAATCAACGTCAAATAGGACATGTAAGGTAATTTAGGAATGGACGATATAAATGATAAGACATCTTAATTGCTAATGTACATGAGAACCTAAGAGTCTAAATTGGTCAAGTTTCCACATATAAGCCATATACACACTCGTCACCTCGTGTACAAGTCTTTTAGTACATAAAATAGCGCAAACAAACCAATCCCTATGTGGTAGTTCCCCCAAACAACGTTAGGTACAGATACTCACCTCAAAAGCGCTCAATCAATACTAAAAATAACTTTTCTATTGTTAAGTTACTCTTATTTGTTATCATTGTTACATGTTATATCTCTCATTGTTGAGTTATATTTCCTATTGTTGAGTTATTCTTATTTGTTATTGTTGTTACATGTTAATTATTACTTGTTATGTCTTTCATTATGGGTTTGTGCATGTGGCGAGACAAAGCGGAACATTATTATGCACGTGTGGCTAGACAAGACGGGCATTTACTTTATTTTTGAGCACACAAAGAGACAAGGGGGGCTATGACGGGGATGATTTGTGATGACTTGTGATGGCCTAGGTGTATTGTTGATGATAATATATGTGTAGTGGTGTGCCTACTTTGTGTGAGCCATGTATTTTATGTTTTGCTGTGTTGTTTCCTATGTGTCATTCCTTTTTTTATCTCACTTGTTGACTCGAACCGTGATAAATCACTTGCACAAGAATACACCATAATTAGTTAGTTATATTAGTCTAAGAAGATACTCACCTCAAAAGCGCTCATAACTCAACATGTACGAAACTCACCTGAGCCCTCGGTGTACCAAACCAAACATCAACACAAGTATAAAAACATAACACAAACTCGCTCACGCGATCAAATCATCAAACGACCAAATTAATGAAAATAACATCCGAAAGCACGAATCGAACCTCCAAAACACATGAAATCAACATGAAACTCAAGAACTTCTAAAAACATAACCGCACGTCTGATTCCTATCAAATCAACTTGGAATTACGCCAAACATTGCTGACAAGTTCCAAACAACAAAACAGACTTATTCCAAGTTTCAAAACAGAAATCCAAACCTCGGTCAATATTTTCAGCTTAAGCTTCTAAAGTGAGAATCACTCATCCAAATTAATCCCGAAACATCTAAAAATCAAATCCGACCATGCATGAAAGTCATAATACACAATATGAAGCTACTCAAGACCTCGAATCACTGAAAAGAACCTTAAAGCTCAAAATGACCGGTGGGATCGTTACATTCTCCCCCTTTTAAATAATTGTTCGTCCTCGAATGTTCCCAGAGTCTTTCCCAAGCCATCAAATCACTGTATAAACTCACCATGCACATACACACGAGTCATCCTTCGTCACCCAATCCATACAAGCCCGACAATACCATCTCAACCATAGATTATTCCTTCCACTTATGCCGATAAGCCTTAGAATCAAATTTACACATCTACGAAGGTCCCTATTATCATACAAACACACTATAAAACCCTAAACTAACTACAACTCCTCATGCATACACCCACAAGGTATAACCACAGAATATAACACATCATCCATATGCCTATAGCAACAACTGTTACTGCAATAGCCGCTCATTACCAAGCCGGGTACCGGAAAACAGACTTACGTCGACTAGAACCTTGTTTCAAGCCTTCACAATGCTGAAACTAATGCAAGAAACATGTGAAACAAATAACTACCCGTCTGATCAATAAGCCACCTCAAAAGTCACCTAGGCACATACATTGTAATCCAAACCCATTAAGCACAATTCAAATTTAACTGAATATGAAAAGAGGAACACATGAGAGAACCATCAAACAAGCCCAAACATGCACAACTCCTCATCGATGCCATACTATGGATCTAATCCACAAGGAGCAAGACACACACAACAATTAAAACAAATCTTACCTTTATATGACCTCGTCGTGGCTCATAGCCCGGCACCAACACACCTATTCTCAAAGAACACCAAGTCCCCATTATGCACTCACAATCACGAGTAAGGTAAACATCTCAGCAACTAAACATTCTACTAACTCAACCTCATAGAATCAGAACCACATCACATAACAGCTTCACATACCTATAGAGCATCCAAACCACAAGTCGGGACAAACCATCCGAAGGTCACATCTAATTCTACCGTATGTAACTAACAAAAAGTCCACCCAAGTCCCATGATATACAATAGAAACCAAACCAGAATGATAGACACGGGCTATCACAATAAAATTCTCAACTGGCCTGAACACATGAACAGAGTATAAGAATCACAAACCAAAACCATATTTGAAGGAAGGTAGGATGAATCTTACTAAAAAATGGAACTGGATCGAAGTATCACAAATGCATCTCTATACTAGACTTAAATAATACCTGTAAGTACATCACTGGTGCATCGGCCTCTGCCCAAACAGGAAGAGTGTAACAAGGAACCCGCCCGACCTCCACCCCTAGCTGGCGGTGCAGGTATAGCAACAAATGGAGTAGATCCCCGTAGTTATCTTTCCTATTGTTGAGTAATTCTTATTAGTTAACGTTGTTACTTGTTATCTCTCTCATTGTTGAGTTATTCTTACTTGAAGCCATTTTTACTTGTTATGTCTTTAATTATGGCCTCATTCTTCTATTCATTATGTTGTTGTTATTCTTGTATTGTTATTCATCATGTCGTACTTCCGTGTTATTGTTATTGTTATTATACTCAGTGTTGTTGAGCTGAGGGCTATGTGTTGTTGTGGTGTTGGAATTATTTTGAAGGAAAGTTGTGCCATATGGGCACATATGGTTCGAGTTGTTATATTGTGTTGTTATGTTTCTGGAACACGTGATATTGTTGAGGGGATTGTCGGGATGTTCACACATGAGCTGTCCGTGCAATTGTTATTTGAACATGCGGCGTGACAAGGCGGTCTATATGTATATATATATATATGTATATATATATATATATATATATATATATATATATATATATATATATGGGTTTGTGCATGTGGCGAGTCAAAGTGGAACATTATTATGCACGTGAGCTGTCCGTGCAATTGTTATTTGAACATGCGGCGTGACAAGGCGGTCTATATGTATATATATATATATGTATATATATATATATATATGGGTTTGTGCATGTGGCGAGTCAAAGTGGAACATTATTATGCACGTGTGGCTAGACAAGGCGGGCATTTACTTTACTTTTGAGCACACAAAGAGACAAGGGGGCTACGACGGGGATGATTTGTGATGACTTGTGATGTCCTTGGTGTATTGTTGTTGATAATATATGTGTAGTGGTGTGCCTACTTTGTATGAGCCATGTATTTTATGTTTTGCTTTGTTGTTTCCTATGTGTCATTCCTTTTTTTATCTCACTTGTTGACTCGAATCGTGATAGATCACTTGCACAAGAATACACCATAATTAGTTAGTTATATCAGTCTACGAAGATACTCACCTCAAAATCGCTCAAAACTCAATGTGTACGAAACTGACCTGAGCCCTCGGGGTACCAAACCAAACATCAACTTAAATCTAAAGACATAACACAAACTCGCTCACGCGATCAAATCATCAAACGACCAAATTAATTAAAATAACATCCGAAAGCACGAATTGAATCTCCAAAACACATGAAATCAACATGAAACTCAAGAACTTCTAAAAACATAACCGCACGTCTGATTCCTATCAAATCAAATTGGAATGACGCCAAAATTTGCTGACAAGTTCCAAATGACAAAACAGACTTATTCCAAGTTCCGAAACAGAAATCCAAATACGATAGCTATGAAGTCAACCTACGGTCAAACTTGTAAAACTTTTAAGCCTTTAAATTGCCAACTTTCGGTAAAATAACACAAATTAACCTACAACCTCTGAATTTAGTTTCGCGCATACACCCAAGTCCAAAATCATGATACAAACCTTTTGGAGCCATGAAAGCATCATTCCAGGGTTGTTTCCACATAAGCCAAACCTCGGTCAATATTTTCAGCTTAAGCTTCTAAAGTGAGAATCACTCATCCAAATTAATCCCGAAACATCTAAAAATCAAATCCGACCATGCATGAAAGTCATAATACACAATATGAAGCTACTCAAGACCTCAAATCACTGAAAAGAACCTTAAAGCTCAAAACGACCAGTGGGATCGTTACATTCTCCCCGTTGTAAATAATTGTTCGTCCTCGAATGTTCCCAGAGTCTTTCCCAAGCCATCAAATCACTGTATAAACTCGCCATGCACATACACACGGGTCATCCTTCGTCGCCCAATCCACACAAGCCCAACAATACCATCTCAACCATAGATTATTCCTTCCACTTATGCCGATAAGCCTTAGAATCAAATTTCCACATCTACGAAGGTCCCTATTATCACACAAACACACTATCAAACCCTAAACTAACTACAACTCCTCATGCATACACCCACAAGGTATAACCACACAACATAACACATCATCCATATGCCTATAGCAACAACTGTTACTGCAATAGCCGCTCATTACCAAGCCTGGTACCGGCAAACATACTCATGTCGACTAGAACCTTGTTCCAAGCCTTCATAATGCTGAAACTAATGCAAGAAACATGTGAAACTCATAACTACCCGTCCGATCAATAAGCCACCTCAAAAGTCACCTAGGCACATACATTGTAATCCAAACCCACTAAGTACAATTCGAATATAACTGAATATGAAAAGAGGAACACATGAGAGAACCATCAAACAAGCCCAAACATGCACAACTCCTCATCGATGCCATACTATAGATCTAATCCACAAGGAAGAAGCAAGACACACACAAAAATTAAAACAAATCTTACCTTTATATGACCTCGTCGTGGCTCATAGCCCGGCACCAACACACCTCTTCATAAAGAAAACCATGTCCCCATTATGCATCACAATCACGAGTAAGGTAAACATCTCAGCAACTAACCATTCTACTAACTCAACCTCATAGAATCAGAACCACAACACATAACAGCTTCACATACCTATAGAGCATCCAAACCACAAGTCGGGCCAAACCATTCGAAGGTCACATCTAATTCTACCGTATGTAACTAACAAAAAGTCCATCCAAGTCCCATGACATACAATAGAAACCAAACTAGAATGATAGACACGGGCTATCACAATAAAATTCTCAACTGGCCTGAACACATGAACAGAGTATAAGAATCACAAAACAAAACCATATTTGAAGGAAGGTAGGATGAATCTTACCAAAAAATGGGACTGGATCGAAGTACCACAAATGCATCTCTATACTAGACTTAAATAATACCTGTAAGTACATCATCTGGTGCATCGGCCTCTGCCCAAACAGGAAGAGTTTAACAAGGAACCCGCCCGACCTCCACCCCTATCTGGCGGTGCAGGTATAGCAACAACTGGAGTAGATCCCCGCAGTTATCTTTCCTATTGTTGAGTTATTCTTATTAGTTAACGTTGTTGCTTGTTATCTCTCTCATTGTTGAGTTATTCTTACTTGAAGCCATTTTTACTTGTTATGTCTTTCATTATGGGCTCATTCTTCTATTCATTATGTTGTTGTTATTCTTGTATTGTTATTCATCATGTCGTACTTCCGTGTTATCTTTGTTGTTATTGTACTCAGTGTTGTTGAGCTGAGGGCGATGTGTTGTTGTGGTGTTGAAATTATTTTGAGGGAAAGTTGTGCCATATGGGCACATATGGTTCGAGTTGTTATATTGTGTTGTATGTTTCTGGAACACGTGATATTGTTGAGAGGATTGTCGGGATGTTCGCACATGAGCTGTCTCTGCTATTTTTATTATTGATATTTGAACATGCAGCGTGACAAGGCGGGCTATATATATATATATATATATATATATATATATATATATATATATATATATATATATATATATATATATATATATATATATATATATATATAGCGTGACAAGGCGGGCTATATATATATATATATATATGTGTGTGTGTGTGTGTGTGTGTGTGTATGGGTTTGTGCATGTGGCAAGACAAAGCGGAACATTAATATGCACGTGTGGCTAGACAAGACGGGCATTTACTTTATTTTTGAGCACACAAAGAGACAAGGGGGCTATGACGGGGCTGATTTGTGATGACTTGTGATGGCCTAGGTGTATTGTTGTTGATA
Organism: Nicotiana knightiana; assembly: GCA_005239525.1. Classification (NCBI taxonomy): domain Eukaryota; kingdom Viridiplantae; phylum Streptophyta; class Magnoliopsida; order Solanales; family Solanaceae; genus Nicotiana; species Nicotiana knightiana. The sequence goes on along the minus strand of ML402568.1, from coordinate 537,365 downwards.
ATATATGTGTAGTGGTGAGCCTACTTTGTGTGAGCCATGTATTCTATGTTTTGCTGTGTTGTTTCCTACGTGTCATTCCTTTTTTTATCTCACTTGTTGACTCGAATCGTGATAGATTACTTGCACAAGAATATACCATAATTAGTTAGTTATATCAGTCTAAGAAGATACTCACCTCAAAATCGCTCAAAACTCAACGTGTACGAAACTCACCTGAGCCCTCGGGGTACCAAACCAAACATCAACATAAGTCTAAAACATAACACAAACTCGCTCACGCGATCAAATCATCAAACGACCAAATTAATGAAAATAACATCCGAAAGCACGAATCGAACCTCCAAAACACATGAAATCAACATGAAACTCAAGAACTTCTAAAAACATAACCGCACGTCTGATTCCTATCAAATCAACTTGGAATGACGCCAAACTTTGCTGACAAGTTCCAAATGACAAAACAAACTTATTCCAAGTTCCGAAACAGAAAAATATGATAGCTATGAAGTCAACCTACGATCAAACTTGTAAAACTTTTAAGCCTTTAAATTGCCAACTTTCGGTAAAATAACACAAATTAACCTACGACCTCTGAATTTAATTCCGCGCATACACCCAAGTCCAAAATCATGATACAAACCTTTTGGAGCCATGAAAGCATCATTCCAGGGTTATATCCACATAAGCCAAACCTCGGTCAATACTTTCAGCTTATGCTTCTAAAGAGAGAATCACTCATCCAAATTAATCCCGAAACATCTAAAAATTAGATCCGACCATGCATGAAAGTCATAATACACAATATGAAGCTACTCAAGACTTCGAATCACTGAAAAGAACCTTAAAGATCAAAACGACCGGTGGGATCGTTACATTCGCCCCTTCTTAAATAATTGTTCGTCCTCGAATGTTCCCAGAGTCTTTCCTAAGCCATCAAATCACTGTATAAACTCACCATGCACTTACACACGGGTGATCCTTCATCGCCCAATCCACACAAGCCCGACAATACCATCTCAACCATAGATTATTCCTTCCACTTATGCCGATAAGCCTTAGAATCAAATTTCCACATCTACGAAGGTGCCTATTATCACACAAACACACTATGAAACCTAAACTAACTACAACTCCTCATGCATACACCCACAAGGTATAACCACACAACATAACACATCATCCATATGCCTATAGCAACAACGGTTACTGCAATAGCCGCTCATTACCTAGCCCGGTACCGGCAAACAGACTCATGTCGCCTAGAACCTTGTTCCAAGCCTTCACAATGCTGAAACTAATGCAAGAAACATGTGAAACTCATAACTACCCGTCCGATAAATAAGACACCTCAAAAGTCACCTAGGCACATACATTGTAATCCAAACCCATTAAGCACAATTCGAATATAACTGAATATGAAAAGAGGAACACATGAGAGAACCATTAAACAAGCCCAAACATGCACAACTCCTCATCGATGCCATACTATGGATCTAATCCACAAGGAAGAAGCAAGACACACACAACAATTAAAACAAATCTTACCTTTATATGACCTCGCCGCGGCTCATAGCCCGGCACCAACACACCTATTCACAAAGAACACCAAGTCCCCATTATGCACGCACAAGCACGAGTAAGTTAAACATCTCAGCAACTAACCATTCTACTAACTCAACCTCATAGAATCAGAACCACAACACATAATAGCTTCACATACCTATAGAGCATCCAAACCACAAGTCGGGCCAAACCATCCGAAGGTCACATCTAATTCTACCGTATGTAACTAACAAAAAGTCCACCCAAGTCCCATGACATACAATAGCAACCAAACCAGAATGATAGACACGGGCTATCATAATAAAATTCTTAACTGGCCTGAACACAAGAACAGAGTATAAGAATCAAAAAACAAAACCATATTTGAAGGAAGGTAGGTTGAATCTTACCAAAAAATAGGACTGGATCGAAGTATCACAAATGCATCTTTATACTAGACTTAAATAATACCTGTAAGTACATCATCTGGTGCATCGGCTTCGGCCCAAACAGGAAGAGTGTAACAAGGAAACCGCCCGACCTCTATCCCTAGCTGGCGGTGCAGGTATAGCAACAACTGGAGTAGATCCCCGCTATGACACATCTGTACGGAGTCTGGGACTATCTCTAACCATGTGGCTCGTATCTTCACACTCGCATATGGAGGTTTGTGTGCCAATGCGTCAGGTCAAGTGTGTGTGCTCTGATGGACTTGGTTCAACATGTTAGACATTTGTCAATCTTCAAAACTATGCAGCGAATTGGGTCAACAGACTCATATTTACCTCCACAAATAGACAAACAGATACACACTTTTCAAGAATTTTTTTTAATAATTTAGGATCCTATAGGAAGGATATCTAAATGAGCATAAACATAATATATAACAGTTTATTAAGGCGGGGCAGTGAGTACCTATCAGTTTGCCTGCTGACTCTGTTACTTACTTTGATTCTAGGCACGTTTTCAAACAGCAAGCAATCACAATTTTAAAACCCAGGATTTTAGTTATCCTACAGGCTTGCCTAACTGATAACCGGGCTGAATCCTATAGACATAGTATCTAAGCTGTAAACTAGTTACTGATTTTTTAACAGGCAGATTTTATCTTTTAGCTCCTATCGGCATGCTTTCTAAGTGCTGGAACGGGTTATAAGTGTGATATCTAAATGCAGAAACTGATTTTTACATTTATTTCTTATAGGCATGATGTCTAAGTGTTGAAACTATTTTTATACTTATTTCCTATAGGCATGATGTCTAAGTGTCAAGACTGATTTTATAATTTGTTTCCTATAGGCATGATATCTAGGCGAGTAAGGCGTTAACCAGTTTCCAAGCAAGTTCAACAAGGAAGATCCTAGGAACATGATTCTAGTGCACACATGGAGATGTTGAAAACATGATTATTGATGCAGAATTGATAAACGACCTAGAAGCAGGATTTCTAAGATGCAGAGTGTGAAAATTCAGGATAATGAGATATCCCTACATGCATGGTTTCTAATGCACATAAGGAATCACTACAACAACCTATAAGCATGATTTCTACCCGGATATGATAAAAGATATATAAAAATCCCTCCCCACCTTTTACTAATAACCTCATATCTGTTTTACAGAGATTATTATTACAGACCAATACAAATGAATTACACAATTAAAATCACTATACTATAGGGAGCCTTGGTAGGCCCAAAGTCAACCTGGAAGCTAGACCTTTAATCAAATCTTGAGTACACAAGTAGTTCATAATACACCAAATGAGCTTCTGGTGTGTCAAAGTTCCCAAGGGCCTCAGGGACCCCGGGCAATGCTCACACCAGAACCTTTTCAAAGAAACAGTTTTGTTAACAAGGTTGGAAGGCCAGCCCAGTGTGTCAAAGTTCGAAAGAGTCTCATGGACTCCTAGGCTGTGCTCACACTGGGGGGGAGGGGGCAGGACCATAGAGATCTAAGAGTAGGAGTTGAAAATAGTATATAAAAGTAGGAGATAGTTTTAGGAAAAACAGTTTGGTTTCTTTAGAAGAGAATAGAAACAGATTACAAGATTACAAAAAAAAACTACAAACAAAACCACATTTAGCAAATTGAGTTCAGACATGAATTCCAGTTGTTAAACAATCACCAGGAACACTGGAATCATAGATAGGACAACGTCACAATTAAGTCAAACAAGTTTTCACATGGTTCGAATTGACTTAGTTCATTAACTATTACTAGGTGAGCATATAGACATGTATTAAACAGAGAACAACATGCTGAAATTAAGTTACTAATCAGACAGTCATACAAAAAAAGGTAGGGTAGTAGGAATTAAACATGTTATTTTCAGAAATAAGTAAACAAGTATCATAGGCTAAACAGAGACATGCTAAGGTAGACTAACTATACTAACACACAGCACATGACAAGTTACTAGGAGTTTAGGCATGCTGTAAGAGGGTAATAAATATAAACATAGGACAAATAGAGGCATGTTGGAATTTGAAGCACTAACCACACATCTATGTGAAACAAAGAGGTAACAAAGACTAAGGCATACTAGTTAAAAATTAAACTGGAAGCATGTCATAAACAAAACATATTGAGGTTCAAAATAGGCTAATATAAATCACAAGGAAGGAGATGGCTAAGAGACAAATATCACAACAGAAGCATATGGAAATACATAGCACATAGAAGAGTGATAACAGAAATGGAGGCATACCAGTTAAGAGATAGCAAACAGGAAGTGAAGGCAAATAAGATCCAAGAGTCAAGTCTTGGCTTTCAGCCGACTAGACAGAGCAACAAATAGAAGTAACAGAAAGAACTACAATTGAGAGTGTATGGGTAAGAATAAGAGTTTTTGTGTGTGTTTCTGTGCCTTTCTATCTGTGTTCGTGTGTTTTAAAAAATTAGAATGGCGGGATTATATAACAGTTAGCAGGTTAAAACAAACAAGGCAAAGAATAATTTAGAGTTCACAAATAAGGCATGCAGATAAAATTAACTAGTTAATTGGGGCTAAAGTCAATCAAGTAATTCAACAGAATCCGGAAAACACCCCTTAAATTAGGGAGAATTAATTAACAGCCAAATTAGAGGTTTAATAAGGTAAACAAATAAATCGGAGACCATTTAGGGGCCAATTAAAAAAATCAAATCCCACAAATTAAGGCAAGTAGTACCAATTACGAGTCACGAATAAGGAAAAATAAATAAAAATCACAGAGAAATACCAATCTTAACAGAAAAATATAATTTCGTACCCTAATAAGGCGAATAAAATCAGTTATCCTTAGTTAATTGACAGAACGAAGAATAACCTGCAAATATCAGAACAAGTAGTGAAGTAATTAGAAACCGTAAGTATTAGAACATAGACATGAAAATCAGTCAAACAAGTAAAGAGAACCATAGTTAAACATAAAAAAAAAATTTAAGACTTTTTTAGATACTTAAAGATGAAACCTAGCTTTAGAGAAAACAAAAAATCGGTTAATAATAAGAAAACATAGAATATATTTGAAGAGAAATATAAGCTAAAGTCAAAAACATCTCAGATCTATAGAGATCTAAACCTACTCGAATAGCAAGTGACTAGGGTTTTAAAAAATGACAGAGGTGAGAAACAAATCCGGTTTGGAATCATAGATTTAAGCCGTAAACATGAAGATAATAATACTCACAAACATGGAGATGAACACAGACAGTTTTATCGATAAAAATGAAAGGGTTTGGACAGAATTTGAGTTGAATCTCTTTGAGATTCTACTAAACCAACAAAGAAATCGAATAGCCAGTAGAGATAAGAGGTCGAATGGGGCCTAAAATCAAAGGGAAACCCCATGGATTGAAGGTTTCTGGTGACGGCGGCTAGGGTTAGGGGAGAGTTTGAGCGAGAATGGAGGAGGGAAGGGATTTGGGGGCGGCAGAATTGGAGAAGTGATTAGGGTTTGAGGGGTTTTGTGTAATTAAAAATGGTAAGCACATCTTGGACCGTTGATCTCTGAGATCAATGGCCAGGATTTGATCTGGTGGTTGGGCGGGTCAGATAGGAGATTGCGCTATGGGTATTTTAAATGGGCTAAGGGTAATGGTTTGGGCCAGATCCGAAAAATGAAAGTAAATTAAAAGAGGCCATTTGTTAAATTCCCAATTAATTTGATAAACAATTTATAAAATAGCTAATAAATAATAAAAATTCTATTTATGCATAAAAAATGATTTAAAAAATTACTCAATATTATATCAATACAAAATGTCATTTTCTTGTGAAATAAAGTAATTATCCACTTGTGGGATATTATTGCAAAGTTATTGCAATTATAATCCTAAAATGTAAATATGGCTATTCATGAAATAATTAAAACTTAGCATAGATATAAATGATAAAATTAAGCGAATAAAATTATCATAAAACCATTTGTGATGCAATTAATTATTTATATAATAAAAATACTAGGATAAATTCATTAAAAATCTTTTAAAAATTCAGGGATTATGAAAAAATATTAATCGATGCTCATGCATTGTTTGAAGATATATATGCGTTTTAAAAATCATATAGGAAAAAATTGGGTATCAACAACTGCCCCTCTTTACCTGGGAAGGATGAAAGAGTTATCGGGTAAAGATATGATGGCCAATTTTGACCGAGTAGGGTGATTCGAGAGACATAGGCCGCCCTATGGTTTTCAAGCCGCCTACATATCCCTGGTTTTACAGGAATCAGGCCGTGTGTAGTTCTGGATTCATCGGCGAAATATATCGATGAAGTTATCACAAGAAAGGACACAAGGTTTTGACTAGGTGAAATGGTTACGGTGAGCGGTCAGGTTTGAAATAGTGTGAAGGAACTAGAGCGAGATTGCTCCTGTTAGGGTAATGGTTGCTCAGCGAGTTACCTGCAAATGAAAGATGCACTACAAGCATATATCTTTGCGTAAATTTAAACGTGATGCAAATTCCCTTTAGACCATGAGGATTGTCTTTGGACGGTTGAGGATGACGTCTTTAGACCATGATGTCCCAGGCCATGAATTGAGCAGTAAGGGATTCGTAGGCGATAAAAATGGTGCCTCCGAACCATGACGCCTGTGAATAATGATATGCAAGTTTGAGAGATCCTCAGGCTATGGCATGGTGTCTTCTGGCTATGAGGGTGGTGCCTTCAGACTATGACGCCTTCGGACAAGCTGGCGATATTTCAGCCCATGAGGTGTAAAGATATGATGCTAGGAGCGACAAGACAAGTCTTAGTCTTGCATGGAGTTTAGGGCAGAGCTTAGCCCGAGAGAATAGAATAAATAACGCAAGAGAGACAATGCTTAGTCTCGTGCGGGATTCGAGACAATGCAAAGTGAAGGCAATGCTTAGCCTTATGCAAGATTCGGGACAGTGCTTAGTCCCATGCAAGTGAAGGTAGTGCTTAGATTTATGCCAATAGGAGGCAGGGCTTAGCCTCATGCAGGGTTCGGGACAGGGCTTAGTCCCATGTAGGGTTCGGGACATGGCTTAGTCCCATCCAAAGAGAAGACAATGTTTAGCCTTATCCAAATAGGGAGGCAGGGCTTAGCCTTATGCAAAGATTGAGACAAAGCTTAGTCTCATGCAAATCGAAGATAGGGCTTAGTCCTATACAAGGTTCGGGACAGGGCTTAGTCCCATGCAGGGTTCGGGACAAGGCTTAGTCCCATTGTCACGCCCCAAAACCGAGGGACGAGACCAGCGCCTAACCGGATGAACCCGGTCAAGCGAACCCGATTTGCCTTTCCTATCCCACGCATTACCCCATGATTTCAATATACATTATTTATATGAAATAGCCATTTATAACTTAAGCATAAACATAAGACTTGAATTCATTTCTACTTTTTAACATTCCCAACATACGATGCCAAATACTTACAAAATATACACAAAATTTGCAACGTGGACCACGATTCCAAACCGTACCATTATTTATCCAAAATACATATTTACACTACCCACATTGTGTCTACGGAGCCTCTACGAATACTAGAACATCACATTACCTGCCGGCAACAAGGCATCGGCTATACCTTACAATACACAATAAACTCAAAAGGAGGTGGCATGAACCACACATGGCCCCGAGAGGAAGTGGGGCTCACCAATGCAGCTGACGGAATGGAGAGGAGGCACTGCGGTTGGTGTGCTGAATTACCTAATATAGAACCACCCACAATCATCATAAGAATGTAACGCCCCCGATAAAAGGGACATAAGTACATTTGAATTGTACTGGTATGTATACACAAACTTTACTCTAAGTAAGATTAGCAATGCACAGATAAGAGGCAGTAATAGAATCAACAAGCATTGCACAGAAACAGAAACAATCAAAATCACAAGTTCCACATATTCCCCTTTTTCCTTTCCAACAACACCATATTCACAAAGAATTTCATCGTAAGGACACAATTTCAGTACAACTAATCACCCATACGATATCAAGGCACAACAGATCATTGCCCAAAACACGAGTTAAAAATAAGACATTTCCACAATCAGTGTAGTATGACTGAATCAACCAGAATTCTTGTTTATCATATCTTTTCACAACTCTTAGCACTTAATCATATTCACATACTTGAGTTCGCTACCAATCTTTCATATCGGCACATTAGGGTACTTAACCAACCTTACACATGGCAAGACATCACAAGTAAATCACCTTTCCATAATTCCGAATAGCAAATACGTGAATTTCAGCTAGACAGTCAGAGAGTAGGGCATCATGCCTCAACATATTTAGAACACCCAATTTGCACATACTCAGACAATCAACACGGAACAAATCAAACAATACACAACAAGGAGACAATAATAGAACCAATCAATCAATGCACGTGGAAAGAAACAACCAAAATCAACTAGTTTCACAATCTCTCCCTTTCCCCTTTCAACATCACAATATTAAAGAGTTACATAGATTTTCATTTCAATAGTGATAATGATCACATTCCATCCTTATTACCTCGAACACCCTTATTACCTCGACCACCCTTATCACCACAACCCATCAACCTTATTACTTCGTGTTGCGGTGCGCAACCCGACCCCGCCTGACAATTTAAATTCATAACAACAACCACAAACAATTACATCACAAGAATCATCATTTCAAGGAACACAAGTTCGTATCAACAACTTATTTATTTGGGCCTAAGGCACCATAATTCTCACCAAGCAGTAATTCATGTACACGGTGTTTCCATAATCGTTCAACTAATTTACATCATTTCACAATACCCTTTTTCATTACTTTCCCACACTTGGGAACATCAAAAAGTTTTCATTCATTAACACATACTTTCATATCGATACCCTCGAGCATTTACGAGCTTTGCACATAATAAGACAGGCACATCAAAACACTTTTCACAACCTCATATAGCACAGTAGTATGACAATCGACTAGGACAATCAGAGAATAGAATCTTACGTCTCGACACATTTGAACAAAGACGTATTTTCAAACAAGGTACACGTGCCGTATGCTCGGACCCAACAAGAGGATTCTACAAAGGTTAAAGTTAGACATACATACCTCGAATCAAGATTTTTCCTTAATTTCTATCTCAAATCATCGGACCTTCTAGCACCTTAAATCTAATTCACAATGCGGCACATTTAAACTTAGAATTAGGAATCATGAACATGTCTTAAACTCATTTGAGCTTTCTATCAAACACTAGGTGTTCCTTTAGATTGCATGCTCCCTTTTCAATGAAGAATTACTCTAATCTGCTCTCTTTTAAAAGATTATGGCAGATTTGATACATGCATGCAAGACTCTTAACCCCATCTCCAAGAACTAACCTATGTGTGTTTCATTTCAACTAGAATTTGAGAATTAAGGGCAATAGGGTGGAAGCTTACATCTTATGGTGAAGAAATTTGTGTCCTACTTGATTAGTTCCAAGCTTGAGTGATGAAGGAGGATCAATTTGATGAAGTTGGGGACTTTCTCTCTCTAGAACTCACTCTTGCTTCTCTTTATATTATCAGATGGTCGTTAAAAATTAGGGGAAATGGGTTTTATATGGGTCTGGGGTCGGGTTATAAAGATAGAAAAATGGATAGTCCAACATTTCGGACCTGGCTTTATCCAGGCTTTATCTACCTAAAGCCTGGCTTGGCCTGGATTTACCCGGGCTTTATCTACCTAAAGCCTGGTCTGGCCTGGCTTTACCCGGGCTTTATCTACCTAAAGCCTGGTCTGGCCTGGCTTTACCCGGGCTTTATCTACCTAAAGCCTAGTCTAGCCTGGCTTTATCCAGGCTTTATCTACATAAAACTTTTCAACTCCTCAGCGCATCGTTAAATCCCAAAACTCCGGAAGTACAATGTATTACCTACCTTGACACCACAAAACCTTAAATTACATAGTCAAGTTTTTATTTTTTATTTTTTTTATATTTTTTTCCGGGGCCCTACATTCTCCCCCACTTAGGATCATTCGTCCCCGAATGAGGATCAAGGATTCACTAAGTTTTCAATATACTATATGCCAACCCTCAAATTTAACCAACTCCTAATTTTTTTTTTGTGAAAGTTTTGCCGGAGTTTCCTTTGTAAATAGGCTTATCCACCTGTCAGAGAGCCCTCGAAACACATTTCAACAAATTCCACATAATTCAGTTACTTCAACAAATTCCACATAATTCAGTTACTTCAACGAATTCCACATAATTCAGTTACTTCAACAATTTCAACGTAGTTCACTTACTTCAACAAATCCCACCTAATTCAGTTACTTCAACAAATCCCACATAATTCAGTTAACATAATGCAATTATTTAGAGGTAATCAACTTCATAAACGACAACCTGATACCCAAACAAATGGGGGTATTCCTTTTTCTTTTTATTCTCCGCTTCCCATGTGGCTTCCTCGACTTACAAGCTTCGCCATAACACATTCACGGAAACAATCCCAACCCCTGAACTTATCTAACCAAGATGACATCTAGATACCTCACATAAGCTAACTATCCATTAACTTTACCTTCAATAACTTCCACCGGGATGACACACAAAGGATCTCCAACTACCTTCTTAGACGTAGACATATGAAAACAAAAAATATATGAGGAAAAGCTATGGGAAAACATCATACTCCTAGTGCAGTCTAGTGGGAAATGCACTTATGTACCCACGGAGTTCAAGATTGGGCTGGAATTATTCAGGAATCCATTAATGTTCTAAGCAAAGTCTTTCATGAGGTTATATGCTAAGAGACATGAAGATTATTACTCACAATGCTGACGTCGTTAACCATTGTGACGACATTAATTATTAGACAAATGAAACATATAGGTAACTAGCACGCATTGGTAAGGTGGGAACCATGTATGTGATCCTGAGATCTACAAGAAGTGGGTCTTCCTAGCATGAGACACACGAGAGGCATGATCGGGAGGATGAAGATGCTAGCATTAGTTATCCTTAGGAGGCTACGAGTTATGCATGGGATAGTAACACTTGATTCTCCCTACACCTGTCCTGCCCGGCGATAGTAAGCTCTACGGAGGAGCGGTCAAGTACGTCAAACCGGTTGTCTCCTTAAGTGTAAGGAAAATAAGTTTAGCTCAAAATGGTAAGATTCTCGCAACATGGTTGTGATAGAGACTTCAAAAGAATCACATGAAGTTAAATTAAACTCCTAACATTAACTGACACAAGGGATCTATGCCACGTGCGCATGAGGGTGAAAAGGAAGTCAAACACCTATGAGATTATCATCATCCAAACAACCTAACCCTTCCCGATGATTGACCTGATATGAGGTAACTAAAGATATGACAACTTGTCTTCTGAATTAGAATTCTTATGGTATGTGCAGAAACATGGAAGCATCTAATCTCAACCTTCTACGAGTGAAACCATATATCTAGGACATCTTAATATGGGGATGAAATCATGTATTAGTTAGAGGGGTTCTAGTGGTTAACATGATGCTCCGGGGAGAAAGACAACTAAAAATCCTATCCAACCAGGGAGGTGGAATGCCAATGATAGCAAAACTCTCCTCACTTACAATGACGAAATCAATGATTCTAGAAGCCGAGAGTGCAAAGGCAACAGAGCCCAATGGGAAAATATAGAATAATATTGGAAGGTTTGCAGATGTTCTTAATGAGTTCTCCATAGACCTTAACTTGAGGTGTACCCAGATGCTAATGAAAGATAGGAAAACATAAGTAGGCATTGTGCTATGATATCCCCCAAAGGTATATTTAGTCTTGACGGAGAGCCTATCAAGGGTCCTAATGAGAAAGTAAGTGTTATAGTGACAGATAGGAGGACATGTTCTCTCATAGTTATCTAACAAGTGTTGGGAAAATAGCTCGATGAATTCACTAACAGAGGAACATAATTAACACATGTGGTGGAGGTGTAAAGAGAAAATAAACATTTGTTATGAGTTTTTCAAGTTTCTGCTTTATTAGTTCCCAACTATAGCACAAGACCATGTCACGGACAACCACAATACCAGGAACAAAGTGGGCTACTTATCGCGGGATGTCCCAAGTGGACACGGAAGTTATACTCAGATGGCGACACAAGATCTTTCTATGACGGGATATGAGGATCTCAATCTTCAAAGGGACCTTATGCACATAATGACCATTTCGATTGACACGCAATCATATGATAGGTATTAAGGCATGCTCTTATGCTACTAGAAAGTGAGAAAGTTTCATGATGATATTCGTAAGAGTAGAGTGACTATTCAAACTATAGAAGCCATATACACCTAGTGAGAAGAAGAGTGGATCGAGAAGGATTGCAATTCCGGCATGCTTTTCATCGAACTTGACACCACATAGGTAAACGTTTATGACAGTGCGTGCGTAGGCACAATGGAGCATATATTATCTATTTAACTGAGAAGGTTATGTGAGGAATCCATCAGGTGTAGTTCCTCGTTGAAAAATTTAGGGAAGCAAGTGGGAATATTACCCTATGATTATGACTCGATTCAAGAAGTTATTATTGGATTGTATTTTCTCAAGAGGTTGTAAGTAATACGTCCCATTCAAAGAGTAGATACAGAGAATGGCTAATAAGGTCGCCCGGACTCTATCCCAAGTCCCATAGAAACATAAGGATTAACATATGACAAACAAAATTTTATTTCTAGATGCCAAAGACACAATTATGATCTTTCTTCAACCACCAAAATTGGAACTGGAACAATAGGACAACAACCAGGGGAAGACCGGGTATATGGGAGGTATTAACAGGAAGAGGACTTGAGGGTTATAGGAATAAACTCAAAAGCCTCACGGCTAGTGGAGCCAGTACTAACGTTAAAATCAGTTCAATTCGTAGCGACATAGAGCAATTAGCATATAGTGACACTCAAACTAGTATCATGAAAATCAAAAGAGAAGAGAAAGTACTCATCTTCCTTACAACTAGAAGAAGGACAACCTTCAAGAATAAGATGAGCAACTCTAAGTAGTATGATCCAGCTACAGGGAGGCTCGACGGACCCTAGCTTCGATGGAGATTTAATAATTTTTAAAAGTAATTGAGCAGACCAAATTCAGAAAATCACCTGTCGGAGAATAGGGATATTCTCGCCAAACAAATAAAAATCTACCTGATTCCGACCATTAGGACAAAATGGAAGCCTCAACAAAGATAGAGCGAGGGCACTACCATACTAGAGATGATGATGAAACAAAGCAAGATCTTCACTATGATACCTTGCCAACATTCATATTGAAGAAAAAACTCGAAGAAAAATTGCCAAGGCTGTTGAATAGAAAACAATAAATGGTCGAGAGGAAATACCTTTTTATCTTGTGCGAAAATATGATAATTGTTCATCCATTCATTCGGTAAGAAATTCTTCGGGTTTAATCCCTTGTTGAGAGTTTAGAAAAGCGTGTGGGGAAGTAGTAATTCTATAGTTACAACTCCATTCAAGGACATGATTATAGAGCTCAATGCCATAAGAGATTTCTTATAAAAGAATTTGTGGTGGAGTAGATTCATGAAATAATGGATCTCGTTCAAAGAGTAGATGCATGCAATGCTTTGTGACCCAACATTTATTAAGACCATGCCTATGAAAATTCTTCAATATGGATATATATATATATACAACAAGAGTACGTTGGTTATGGTAAGGAGTGACTTACTTGGTGACTTCGGGTTGACAGGGCAATAGCTTAATCGATGACTCTCGACTCCACATCCCTAACGTACGTTGGTACCATACCAATATACTATAGGATTTGGTGGTGCAGTGAAATCAATAGGGACGAGGGCACTCCCCTCTTAGAGATAGGGTCTACCAACCCCTCCACAACTCAATACATTCTCCTAACAAGCCCTTGGGCAATCCCTTCGGACTCAATGGTGGGATCAATCCCTCCTCATCGCTTCTAACTCGCGGATTATGGTATCACGATTACTCATTTTGAGAGTAAGGTTTGGAGATAAAGCTATCTCCCTAACTTGAGCTCTATTGCACGATTGGAGTATCAAAGAAGGGTGAAGTTCCTAAATGTCCATGTAGCCCTCTAATTATAGGTGTGGTCGATAACACACTGATAAGAAGGGCTCTACTAGACATGGCTCCGAGACATCGTAGGACACTTAAAAACCTTAGGCTCTGATACCAAGTTTTTCACGCCCCAAAACCGAGGGACGAGACCGGCACCTAACCAGATAAACCCGGTCAAGCAAACCTGATTTGCCTTTCCTATCCCATGCATTACCCCGTGATTTCAATATATATTATTTATGTGAAATAGCCATTTATAACATAAGCATAAACTTACGAGTTGAATTCATTTCTACTTTTTAACATTCCCAACATATGTTTCCAAATACTTACAAAATACATACAAATTTACAACGTGGACCACGATTCCGAACCGTACCATTACTTATCCAAAATACATATGTAGACTACCAACATTGTGTCTACGCAGCCTCAACGAATACTAGAACATCACATTATTTGCCGGCAACAAGGCCCCGGTTATACCTTACAATACACAGTAAACTCAAAAAGAGGTGGCATGAACCACACATGACCCCGAGAGGAAATGGGGCTCACCAATGCAGCTAACGGAATGGAGAGGAGGCACAACGGTCGGTGGGCTGAATTACCTACTATGGAACCACCTACAATCATCATAAGAATGTAATGCCCCCGGCAAAAGGGACGTCAGTACATTTGAATTATGCTGGTATGTATGAACAAACTTTACTCTAAGTAAGATCAGCAATGCACAGATCTGAGACAGTAATAGAATCAACAAGCATTGCACAGAAATAGAAACAATCAAAATCACAAGTTCCACATATTCCCCTTTTTCCTTTCCAACAACACCATAGTCACAGAGAATTTCATCGTAAGGACACAATCTCAGTACAACAAATCACCCATACGATATCAAGTCACAACAAATCATTGCCCAAAATACGAGTCAAAAATAAGACATTTCCACAATCAGTGTAGTATGACTGAATCAACCACAATTCCTGTTTATAATATCATTTCACAGCTCTTAGCACTTAATCATATGCACATACTTGAGTTCGCCACCAATCTTTCATACCGGCACATTAGGGTACTTAACCAACCTTACACATGGCAAAACATTCACAAGTAAATCACCTTTCCACAATTCCGAATAGCAAATACGTGAATTTCAGCTAGACAGCCAGAGAGCAGGGCATCATGCCTCAACATATTTAGAACACCCAATTTGCACATACTCAGACAATCAACACGGAACAAATCAAACAATACACAACCAGGAGACAGTAATAGAATCAATAAATCAATGCACATGGAAAGAAACAACCAAAATCAACTAGTTTCACAATCTCTCCTTTTCCCCTTTCAACATCACAATATTAAAGAGTTACATAGATTTTCATTTCAATAGTGATAATGATCACATTCCATCCTTATTACCTCGACCACCCTTATCACCACAACCCATCAACCTTATTACTTCGTGTTGAGGCGCGCAACCCGACCCCGCCTGACAATTTAAATTCATAACAACAACCACAAACAATTACATCACAAGAATCATCATTTCAAGGAACACAAGTTCATATCAACAATTTATTTATTTGGGCCTAAGGCACCATAATTCTCACAAAGTAGTAATTCATGTACACGGTGTTTCCATAATCGTTCAACTCATTTACATCATTTCACAATACCCTTTTTCATTACTTTCTACGCACGGCTTTTAGCCATTATATACATTCCCACACTTGGGCACATCAACAATTTTACATTCATTAACACATACTTTCATATCGATACCCTCGAGCATTTACGAGCTTTGCACATAATAAGACAGGCACATCAAAACACTTTTCACAACCTCATATAGCACGGTAGTATGACAATCGACTAGGACAATCAGAGAATATAATCTTACGTCTCGACACATTTGAACAATCAATTCACATATTTTCAAACAAGGTACACGTGCCGTATGCTCGGACCCAACAAGAGGATTCTACAGAGGTTAAAGTTAGCCATACGTACCTCGAATCGGGATTTTTCCTTAATTTCTATCTCAAATCACTGGACCTTCTAGCACCTTCAATCTAATTCACAATGCGGCACATTTAAACATAGACTTAGGAATTATGGCAGATTTTATACATGCATGCAAGACTCTTAACCCCATCTCCAAGAACTAACCTATGTGTGTTTCATTTCAACTAGAATATGAGAATTAAGGGTAAAGGGGTGCAAGCTTACCTTTTATGGTGAAGAAATTTGTGTCCTACTTGATTAGTTCCAAGCTTGAGTGAAGAAGGATGATCAATTTGATGAAGTTGGGGACTTTCTCTCTCTAGAAATCACTCTTGCTTCTCTCTATATTATCAGATGGTCGTTAAAAATGAGGGGGAATGGGTTTTATATGGGTCTGGGGTCGGGTTATAAAGATAGAAAAATGGATAGTCCAACATTTCGGACCTGGATTTATACCTAAAGCCTGGTCTGGCTTTACCCGGGCTTTATCTACCTAAAGCCTGGTTTGGCCTGGCTTTATCCAGGCTTTATCTACCTAAAGCCTGGTCTAGTTGCGATGAAAAATTTTCAACTCCTCAGCGCATCGTTAAATCCCAAAAATCCGGAAGTATAATGTATTACCTACCTTGACACCACAAAACCTTAAATTACATAATGATGCTTTATTTTTTTTTTGGGCCCTATATTCTCCCCCGCTTAGGATCATTCGTCCCCGAATGAGGATCAAGGATTCACTATGTTTTGAATATACTATATGCCAACCCTCAAATTTAACCAACTCCCAACTTTTTTTTCCCTGAAAGTTTTGCCGGAGTTTCCTTTGTAAATAGGCCTATCAACCTGTCAGAGAGCCCCCGAAACATATTTCAATGAATTCCACATAATTCAGTTACTTGAACAAATTCCACATAATTCAGTTACTTCAACGAATTCCACATAATTCAGTTACTTCAACAATTTCAACGTAATTCACTTACTTCAACGAATTCCACCTAATTCAGTTACTTCAACAAATCCCACATAATTCAGTTAACATAACAACACACAAATGTATTACAAATTAAGGATTCATAAGACAACGGGGGATTAGGGGAGTGGGGTGGCTCTACACAATATGGCATGTAATGCAATTATTTAGAGGTAATCAACTTCATAAACGACTACCTGATACCCAAAAAAATGGGGGTAGTCCTTTTTGATTTTATTCTCCGCTTCCCATGTGGCTTCCTCGACTTACAAGCTTCGCCATAACACATTCACGGAAACAATCCCAACCCCTGAACTTATCTAACAAAAATGACATCTAGATACCTCACATAAGCTAACTATCCATTAATTTTACCTTCAATAACTTCCACCGGGATGACACACAAAGGATCTCCAACTACCTTCTTCGACGTAGACATATGAAAACAAAAAATATATGAGGAAAAGCTATGGGGAAACATCATACTCCTAGTGCATCCTAGTGGGAAATGCGCTTATGTAACCATCCATTATCAATTCACATAACATCTCCAGGGGAAAATATTGAGAATAACCTGTTCATCCTCCTAAATTCTAAATCTCTACGCGAACACCCAAACTAAACATGTGGTGACCCTTTAATGATTTCTCTAGGATGTGCTATCATATATCGACCAAAAAATTACTTATGGATTATGTGTGATTGACAGGGTGATGCTTCCTCTTTGGCACGTTTGAACCTTCAATACCAAATAGATCTAATACAATGAGGAACAACGGAGTTCAATATTGGGCTGGAATTATTCAGGAATCCATTAATGTTCTAATCAAAGTCTTTTATGAGGTTATATGCTAAGAGACACAACGATTATTACTAACAATGCTGACGTCATTAACCATTGCGATGACATTAATTATTAGAGGCAATGCTTCGCCTCATGCAGGATTTGAGACAATGCTTAGTCTCATGCAAATTTTGGGACAGGGCTTAGTCCCATGCAGGGAGAAGGCAGTGCTTAGTCTCATGCAGGATTGAGACAGATCTTAGTCTCATGAAATGAATAAATAATAGATGATAGCAGAGTATTTCTTAGCTGGGAATGAGTTCGGTATCCTTGTGGTTATGAAGGCTGTGATTCCAAGGTGTGCATATTCCTTGTCCTGCATTCAAAGAAAAATCGTGAGTTTTGCAGGGGGAAGGTTGGTTCGTCTCTTCGTCTGCTTGTTTGATTTGCTCCGCTCTGTTTTATTCAAACTATTGGGACAACAATTCCTAAAGCAGAGTTTATTTCAAAAGTATGCATGCATAGTTTTCAAAGACATAGTAAAATACAGTTTAGAAATTGGTTAGATGAACCGGTGACTCTGACACGATCAGAGGCATCGCGACTTTTTCTGCCATAGAATTTTGAGGTTCCTCCTCAAAATTCTTCCCCAGTTAACTAGACAACATTTCTGACTACTCTATATGCTGCGATTGGCTGAACTTGTTTCGGAATTTTGAGGGTCCTCCTAAAACTTCTTCCCCAGTTTCTATTTCTAGGGAAAATAGGAAATTTTATTGAGTTGTGACCGAACCCACGGGGCTGCCTACGTATCCCCTCTTAAACGAGAATCAGGTCTAGCGTAGTTCAATATACATCATGTAGAGAACCTAAGAATGATTTACACATAATATCTTTTGACTGCATCTGAGTTGATTGGCTTATGCCAAATTTCCCCGTCCATTTCTGCGAGTATTAGTGCTCCTCCTGTCAGTACTCTGTGAACCATATAAGGACCTTGCCAGCTGCCTCGGTGTGACCTGTCTCGACTTGACTCTTTTGTTGAAGGCTCTAGACATTCTGTTATGATAAAGTTGACCGTGACATACCGCGTTCATCATATTTTCTTCTATGAGAGATAACTGCTCATAGCAGCTCCTTATTCATTCCGCATCACTGAGTTCGGCTTCTTGTATGATCCTCAAGGAAGGAGTTTACACTTAGGCGGGAATGACGGCTTTAGTGCCATAAACCAGTAGATAAAGGGTTTCCCCGGTTGATGTGTGGACTATGGTACGGTATCCCAGTATGGTGAATAGTAGCTTCTCGTGCCATTGTTTGTGATTTTCTACCATTTGCCTTAGTATATTCTTGATGTTTTTGTTGGTAGCCTCCACGACTCCATTCATCCGAGGCCTATATGCTGTGGAATCCTTGTGCTTGATTTTGAAAGTCTCACACATGGCGTTCATTAGATCACTGTGGAGGTTGGCAGAACTGTAAGTGATGATAGATTCCGGAACCCCGAATCGGATAATAATCCGGTCGCGAACAAAAGCTGCAACGACCTTCTTGGTCACAGCTTTGTAAGATGCAGCTTCAACCCATTTAGTGAAGTAGTCGATAGCCACAAAAATAAATCGGTGCCCGTTTGATGCGGTGGTCTCGATTGGGCCAATGACATCCATCCCCAAAGCGGCAAAGGGACATGGTAAGCTTGTTGCATTAAGCTCGTTCGGCGGTACTTTTATCACGTTTGCATGTATTTGACATTGGTAGCATTTCTGAACATACCGGATGCAATCTGCTTCCATGGTCATCCAAAAATAACCGGCTCTAAGTATCTTCTTGGCCAAGACAAAACCGTTCATGTGTGGACCGTAGGTTCCGGCATGTAACTCCTCGAGCAACTTAGAAGCTTCCTTTGCGTCAACACACCTTAGCAGTCCTAGATCAGGAGTTCTTCTATATAGGGTTCCTCCACTCTGGAAGAAATGATTGGACAACTTCCGAAGGGTGCATTTCTGAGTATGGTTTGCATGTTTCGGGTATTCTCCTTTTGTCAAATATTCTTTGACGTCGTGGAAATAGGGGTTTCCGTTCGTTTCTTCTTCAACATGGGCACATTATGCCGGTTGATTATGAATCCTTACCAGAATGGGATCGATGAAATTCTTGTTTGGGTGCTGTATCATTGATGAAAAAGTAGCCAACGCATCAGCAAACTCATTCTGAATCCTGGGGACGTGCCGAAACTCTATCTTCGTAAACCTCTTCTTCATTTCTTGCACATCATGCAAGTATGGAAATATCTTAGAATTCTTGGTAGCCCAGTCTCCTTGTACCTGATGCACAAGCAGATCTGAATCGCCAATCACTAGTAGTTCCTGAATGTTCATATCAACAGCCATGTTGAGACCTAATATGCAAGCTTCATATTCTGCCATGTTATTGGTGCAAGGGAATCGTAGCTTTGCAGACACCGAATAATGTTGGCCAGTCTGTGGTACCAAGACGGCTCCAATGCCGACTTCTTTGAAGTTCGCCGCTCCATCGAAGAACATTCTCCAACTGTTGTATGATTCGGCAATATCTTCTCCTACGAATGATACCTCCTCATCAGGAAAATATGTTTTTAGGGGTTCGTATTCTCCTCCTACAGGATTCTCAACAAGACGATCTGCTAATACTTGTCCCTTGACTGCTTTTTGAGTTACATAGATAATGTCAAACTCACTCAGCAAGATTTACCACTTGGCTAGCTTCCCGGAAGGCATGGGTTTCTAAAATATGTACTTCAGGGGATCCATCCTTTATATGAGATATGTAGTATAGGCACAGAAGTAATGCCTTAGATTTTGAGCTATCCATCACAGAGCGCAACAAGTGTGTTCCTGCAGAGAGTATCGTGCTTCATAAGGAGTGAACTTCTTACTTAAGTAGTATATGGCCTGCTCTTTTCTTACTGTTTCGTCATGTTGTCCCAGAACACAACCGAAGGCTCCATCTAATGTTGCAAGGTAGAGTAGTAGTGGTTTACCAGGATCTAGCGGGACTAAGACTGGTGGTGTGGACATGTACTCCTTGATTTTGTCAAAAGCCTTTTGACGATCCTCTGTCCAATTAGTTGCAGTGTCCTTTTTCAGCATCTTGAAAATCGGCTCACATATCACTCTGGACTGTGCTATGAAACGACTGATGTAATTGAGATGTCCTAGGAAACTCATTACATCTTTCTTTCTTTTTTGGCGGTGGTAATTCTTGGATGGATTTGACCTTTGATGGATCCAATTCTATTCCCCGACGGCTGACGATGAATCCCAATTACTTTCTGGCAGGAACCCCGAATGCACACTTCGCGAGGTTTAACTTTAGGTTGTACTTCTGTAGTCTGTCGAAGAATTTCCTCAAGTCTGTTATATGATCTGTGGCCTTCCTGGATTTAATGATGAAATCATCTACATACACATCTATCTCCTTATGTATCATGTCATGAAAAATAGTAGTCATGGCCCTCATGTAGGTGGCCCCAGTGTTCTTTAGGCCGAACAACATCATCTTGAAACAGTACACCACCCACGGTGTAATGAAGGCTGCTTTCTTAGCATTCTCCTCGTCCATCCAGATCTGATGGTAACCGGCGAAGAAATCCACAAAATACTGGAGTTCATGCTTGGCACAATTGTCGATCAAGATGTGTATATTTGGTAACGGGAAATCATCCTTTGGGCTGGCTCTGTTGAGATCTCGATAATCGACGCAGACTCTGACCTTCCTATCCTTCTTTGGAACTGGCACGATGTTGGCTAACCAAGTTTGGTATTCAAATACCGTGAGGACCTTGGGTTTGATCTTCTTAGTAACTTCCTCCTTGATTTTCAAGCTCATATCTGGCTTGAACTTTCTGTGTTTCTGCTTTACCGGCGGACATATTGGGTTTGTGGGAAACTTGTGGGCCACAATGGATGTGCTTAATCCAGTTATATCATCGTATGACCATGAAAATATGTCCTCATACTCTTTCAAGAACTGAGTGTATTCCTCTTTCTCTGATGGTGACAAATGGATGCTTATGCGGGTCTCCTTGACGGTTTTAGAATTTCCCAAGTTGGCTATCTCAGTTTCGTCCAGGTTGGACTTGGGTTTGTTATCAAAATCCTCTACTTCTCTGACGATCTCCTCATGTATTGCATTCTCTTCTTCCGAATCACTTTCCTTTTGTTGCATTGTCTCATTACATGTCACAGTCATCGGTTCATCAAGGTAAGAAATAGTAATGCTTGGGGAATGGGAATAGTCAAAAGGAAAGGAAAACAAAAGGTATCCAAGTCAGTAAGGGTTGCAAAAAGAGTATTTGCAATATCCAAACACATAGTATGGGAATGTAAATTCGCGTCCTAATTTGGGAGCCTCGTTGTGCCCGAGGTGGGCCTAGAGACAAGTTGATTTGGAGAAATTTAGTGTCAATAATTTCCTCATTTCATTAATGTAAAAGTAGATGAATCTAAAAGGACACTAAATAAGATAAGTCATTAATGGCACTTGGCCTTATTACATTTGAAAAAGTAGATAAACCTAATATACTTGATCCTAGAAGGACTTTCCCCAGGCTTGATCTTCTTGGCTCCATCGATCATGTTCCCCAGGACGCGCATTCCCAACAACAGGTATACCAGTCGGCGACTCTTTTCCTCATCTTCCCCTCCAGCTCCATCAAACCCTGCTCTAGAAACTCCAGCCTTTCATTGGAAGTGATAGCCAGTTCCCTCCATTCATTGATCAGCCTCATGTCTGTCTCGTGTATCTCCAGATGCTCGGCCTCGGAGTCATGAATCGTTTTGCGCAGCTTGTTATATTTTACTTGGGCTTCAACAGCTTCGTCTATGACCCTGTTTCCTCGACCGATTCCCGACTCAACTATCCCTGCTAAGCTGTCCTCCAACCATGATAAGTAAAAGCGTACATGCCCTGCGTGGTACCTGTCTGGGTCGATGGTTTTCCTTTCTACAATAATCTTTAGGTGCCACATATGCTGGGCTTCACACTTGTATGGGATGCCGTAATCTTGAAAATCTGCCGGTAATGACTCATTTTAAGCGCGATATGACCTGCTTCCTACCTGCCTGTCTCATAACCCTGATGGGAACATAAAGGTATATACCTCTTAACCCGATCAACACCAAGTGCAGAACGTCCCTAGATCTGATGATGAACTCACTAGTGGGGAACCATTCGATCATCCATTGAACCTGATCCTCAGTCAAATTATCAAAAAACTACACCCATTCTATAGCACTTTCTGGTTGAGCAAACCTATCCGGGATGTTAGTCATTCTCTTAGGGTGATGGAAGGCTATATGATCATTCCACACCCTTCATGGAAACTCTTGAAGATATTGACCCCTTTGGAGATCCTCCAATAACCAAACTTGTAGTAGCAGATTATAACTCTCAAAGTGTTTGAACCCCTTCTAGCAGCTATGATCATAAGGACAATGGTATATGTTTGCCCCTCGATCACCTCCATTAAAGTTTTGGCTACCATAGCCAGTCTGTTGTGATTTTTTTCCCCTTGCATTGGGAACCCCATCATACCCAGGAAGCAAACAACAAACACAAAAACCATGCGGTGAATATGACCTAAAGAAGTGATAGAGAATTCATCATGGAAGATACGGTAGGACTTTTTATGACCATATCATTCATAGAGGTAGTCAAAGGATATGTAGGAAATCTTCAAACATCCAAATCGTCGTTCTTCTTCAAGCCCATCATTTTCAGAAATCCCTTAGCGGCATGATTTTCTGGCAACAATAAACCAGGACTGTTAGCCCGAAGAATCCCCCTATTTCTTCCAAGAGAGGGGTCATTTCTTTGTTGCCAAAGAGAAACACGGATCTTTCACTGTCCCAGAACATCGTGGAAGCTTCGATCAACATATTATTTGGTTGGATATCCAACAGAGAAGGAAAATTTCCCAAGACCTTCTTCGCATGTTTTTTGTCACTTGAGGAAAGATCATCCCAACAATCTAGCAGCAATGGTGGTATGTTACGGATCATGCCGAACCTGGGGACCTCGTGCCTCATTTTCTGAAAAAAAAAACAAGGTTAGGCCCTTTACCCCACCAGATTCGACTATGTATACATCAGTGATTAGCATATTGGCACTTATTTCAAATTAATGCACAGATCGTGGTTGCGTCCGTTGGGATTATGGAAACCCCGCTGGACTTTTGGACAAGGCTTTTCCTAAAGGGTTATTACGTGGACAACGTATTAGCTCTGGCTAGGTTTTGACCATGATGCATGCACAATAAATCAGAGTCAGGTTTCTATAGAGGCCTAGACTGTTACCCTCAAGCGGAAAACTTGAGGGGGAAAGGCACGAAACCGTCGACTGCACCGCTGATCGACTAGTTTTACCGCAAATAAGCCTTTCTGAATTCAAAAGGGTGATATATAGGAAGAGCACAAACACTCATCAAGAGTTTCTATGGTATTAATTACGCATGAGTGGAATATGATGTTAAGCATGATTTATGCAACAGAAAATAGCACGTTGTCACGTATTTGCACGTTAAAAAAATGATAAATGCGGTATTTAATAATTGAAAGATGTTTAAGAAAGGGAAGCAATTATAGAGGAAAAAGGGAAAGAGTGCGCACATATTAACAGAATAAGGCATGCTTAAGACTAATTCGTAAAAGCAAGTTTGTCATGCCTAATTATCCCCAGCGGAGTCGCCATGCTGTCATGCCCCCCTTTTTCCTCACGGACTCTGGGTTTCGACATTTTGGGACAATTCGTTTCCTTTTGGAACGAAATATGGAATTTGATGAGTCACCACCTGACGGATTAAGGTGTGTTAGGGAACCTAAAGCAAATAACTCATAAACTGGTTTACATCACCAGAGATTGGGTAAGGGCTCGAAATTACCTTGAGGGGAAGGTGTTAGACACCCCTCGAGGGAAAAATAAAACAGTTTAAAAATAAATAAAGATTACTTTATAACGGAAAATAAAGGGTTCCTAGGTTTATTAACCTATAGGATCACTTCTATTCAATGCTCGGTAACCTTTCTCAAATAGAGGTGTTACGCGTAGCATTAACGCACAGGTCATCATCTCCTTTACTACCTAGTTATCCTCCCTTTTTCAATTATTATCTAAGCGTTCTAATAACGTCCAGTAAGTACCTTATGCGTGCACTACCCGTCCTTTACCTATGGCCCTGAAGGTGCTTAGGACCACTATTTAAGGTGGGTCTAGACTCAACTATGTTGCTTAAAAGGAGAAAACTAAGATACAAACAAAAATCAAGTAGGACTGTGACATAAGTAGCAATTAATGGGCTTCTGATGTTTTAGACGTCAATACCACACAAGAAGATAGGTTAACTTTTGTGGTACCTAATTTTCGAGTGCTGTCTCTCTAGAAGAACCTGGTTCTTCTTGGTGTTCCAACTTCTACTGTTGCGGAATAATAAAAGCAGTAAAGTAAACACACAGAGATTTTTACGTGGAAAACACCTGGCTCAAAAATGAAAAACCCACGACCTACTCCTTAGTAGGATTTTCTCAACCTCTTCACTATAACTCTGCCAAACGGACTTACAAAAAAAACTCTTTTGTAATCCTATGACTAACTCTAATCCCTTCGTAGCAACTAGCCCCTAGCTAATTTCTACAGGCTTCAAGTTAACTCTAACTGGAACAATGCGTACCTATTATAATGGCTTCTATGAAAGCTGAAAAGATACAATATTAAATCTCCTACAACAACCAACTAGTCTCACTGACAAACAGATGAAACTGGTTCTTCTAGCTGGTCTGCAGCCTCTATATCGCACAATAATTCTGCTTGCAAAATATCTGGCAATTTTGCTTTCAGATCTTGATTCACTTCTGCACTTGTGCCATCTTGATTCAAGCAAGATTACTTCAATTATTTATAAAGTCAGTTGTTGAGTTTGTCATTCAGTTCTGGTACACCTCTACCTGGGAGAACGAGTTCGTATTAAACTCAACTTCCTTCCTTCGTTACTGTCCTTGCTGAATTCAACTTCTATTCTTTTATCAATTTGCCTTTTCGTATTAGGAGACACTCTCCTTGTTCATTGATACTTCACACTCGCATTCATCTCCTATGCATATAAGGAGGTTTGTGTTCCAACGCGTCAGGTCAAGTATGTGTGCTCTGATGGACCTGGTTCAATTGGTCAGACATTTCTCAATCTTCAAAACTATGCAGTAACTTGGGTCAACAAATTCTCCCTGTATACAACTCAATCACTTTGTATGTTTTTAAGCATTTATCATAGAGAACCCAAGTTCATTAGGTTATAAATATCACTTGAAATATAAAAGAACTTTTCTTCCCCCTTTTGGAATCATCGAAAAGTTTGCAAAATGATAAACTCACCAGTGTTGTTAACAATTACTCATGGCCACCGAGGAAACTGCAGGTGCCAACATGATTAATCATCATAAGAAACTAATAAATGTAAGCTATCTAAGAAATTGAGACAAGTCAATAAAAAAATAGCAAAAATTCATTGATTACGAACGAACATCAAACACCATACAACTAAACAAAAGAAAACAGCTATAACCATGAGCAAAACATAATAAAAACAATAAAAACAGAACAACTGGTCTAAAGAGGGGGTTTGGAAGCTCTGGACAACCTAAGGATGAGAAGGTGCAGAAGAGGTTGTGGTCTTGGTTTGTATAAGAGAAAGCATCTGATTAAGAAAACCCTCATTCTTTTCCTTCTCTTTTGCTAATTCAGCCCTGAGAGCATCCCGCGCAGCTTCAACCTCAATCAAACGAGACTTCAAATGAAGGGTCTCCATATCTTTGATCTCGCTTTCCTGCACCAGAGTTCTAACTTTTTATTTGACAGGTAGATGAAGTAGGTTTATCTGCAGGAACATTGTCAGTATAATCGCAAGTCAGCAAAGTATCCTTCCCAAAATAGTCCTTGGAAGTAGCCATCTCTACCTTTTTCACAGGAACATCAAAATGAGCGAGCACAACTGTCAGAATAAAGACATATGGGATTGCATGTGCTTTTGTTCCATTCATAACTCTGTCCAAGAGTTGGATGATGAAGGGTGGCCAATTTATCTTCTTTCCCCTAGACAAAAAGATTCCATCGAGGTCAGATCCATATTGTTGGCTATGTGCCTTTGTTCTTGTCTTGGCAGCAAGAATTTGATGACAAATTCGAAAAGCAACTTGTGTTCTAGCTTCATTTCACTTTTGTATACTGGTCGGGCTTCAATTTCCCTTTCATTGTCACTGAAGAATCTGGTAATATTGATTGCTGAGGTCATCCCATCTAAATTAGGCCATCTTTTCCTAGTGTAATCCTCGTAGCCCTCAGTAGGAATGTGCATAATTTCTCTCAGTTCTTTAGCATCAAAGGAGACTTGAATTCCTTTGACTGTGGTAGTGACCCTGTCATCCTTGACCACTGCATTACCCATGAACTCCACCAGTTAAGCTCTAGCCAACCTTCCTTCAATGTGAAGGACCATGTTCTTCCATCCTTGAACATCCAGTGTGTCCAGCAGGTATCTCATCCCAGGTTCTTCAAGATCCTTCACCAACTTTCCCTTCAGAATTGTTCTTTTGCCAAACAAGGTGATTCTGTCAGTCAGCTCACCAACTTCCCCCTCATCTTCTCCACTCCACTCTGTATCATCATCTTTCTCAACGACCTTCACTTTTATTGCCTTGGACCTGGTCCTTTTAACGGTTCTTGTAGGTGTGGCAGACACTGTAGCTGACTTCTTTGAAGAGGCCTTAGCCCTTTTTGATTTTTGTGCCTCAACCACAACAGGAGCAGTATGCTCTTCATGATGGACCAGGTCCATCGTATCCTATTCAACCACAACAGTCTCCACAGGCTCTCCTACTTTAGCCTTTCCCTTTGCAGCTCTTTTTTTCTTACTCTCAAGCAGAGCCTTCTCAAACAGTTCTTCTTCCTCTCTCACAGCACTACGTGTAGCACGCACCTTAGGAACAGGAACATCAGCAACTACATAAGTTTTTCGCTTTTTGGAAGGAACTGGGTTAGTAGCCTTCTTGGACTTTTGAGTCCTCAGTTTCTTGGGGTTATAGGACTTCCCCAGTTTCTTTATACTGTCAGCCAATGTCTCATCCCCAGATGAAACAGGTTCATCTGCTCCTTTCTTTAAGCTTGTTAGACCTGCCGCTGCTTCCTCGACTACACTTCCCCTTAACTCTGTGATTTCTTCTCCAACCTTCTCAGGAATGAGACCACAAATAGTCAATGTAGTACCACCCTCCCCAAATCCCTTTCCCTCAAGAATTTTACCTTTTTCCAATTTTCTTTGCCTACTAGGCACTTCAACATCAACTACCGACCCAACCAGAACAAACCTGTTCTCAGCATTAATAGACTCAGAAATTGCCTCGAGATTACCTTGTTCAGAATTTGATGAACCATGTGCTTCATCCTCGTTGGCTGATTTAAAAGATTCACTTGATGATTCAGAATTCTTATCCTTTTCAGCCTACAGAATTGCCTCCAAGAATTTTGTACCTGACTAGAAGCCACTGATTTTCTGGCTAGAACCTTTATACGATGACCACGAGGGGCTGGGTTAGGGTTAGATGTGGGTTCTGTAATAGGAGGGTTTTCACGAATAAGAGGGTTTTCAGGTGATTGAGAAATGTATATAGATGGAGAATTTGAATCTGATTCATAGTTCCCTCTATCATAATCATGATTTGGTGATGAAGAAGAAGAAGCAGATGGTGGTGAAGACATGATTATGAGTGAAGTTAGGAAGAAAAGAAAGAGTGATCAGTTTTTGGGTTTGAAGACTAATGATCTTGGTTTGACGATTACTTTATGTAGATGAGAGTAATGATGACCCTTATATAGCATATGGATATTAATTTTACAACGGGTAGAATATTTATTCAAGTGGAAGTCTTATAGTTGTAGGAATGTCATTGATTAGACGATTAAGAGTTCCCTACCTCTAGGCTAATTGAGTACTGATGTGACTTATTGGAACGGGTACATTTAGGGATTAGTACAAAGAATTTGAAATGAACCAAATATAGATAGAATCTTGCTCATGTGTGACTGTAATTAGTTCAATAATTGTATGGAGATGAGCACGTACCTTGTCAGTCAGATGAACCAGCATGGATGAACCAGGTTCATCATGTTAAAGTCCTTAATTTGCCTCAATTTACAAAGATACAGAAATATCATTAGCAACCAGAGAGTCATATTAATACATGGCAAGAGTATGACAGTAAAGTCATGATGCTGAGCAATGATTAGACTGGTTGATTATGTTTCTAGCCAATTTTTTTTTTCATTTTTTCAAAATTTTTTTCTCAATCAGGTGATTTTAATCATCCCTAATTCAAGACTGTTTCTCTCAAAATGCTCCCTACTCAGTGCTTTAGTAAAGATGTCTGCAATTTGTTGATCAGTAGCACAAAATTCAATTGAGATCATTCCTTTTTCATAGTTATCCCTCAGGAAATGGTGCCTAACATCTATGCGCTTAGTTCTCTTATGATGAACCGGGTTCTTCGTCATATTAATGGAACTAGTGTTATCATTGAAAATAGGAATGCATCCCACATATATACCAAAGTTCATGAGTTGTTGCTTGATCCATAGAAATTAAGCACAACAAGAGGCTGCAACCACATATTCAGCCTCAGCAGTAGACAAGGCTACTGAATTTTGTTTCTTGGTAGCCCAAGACACAAGGCATGAGCCCAGAAAGTGAGCCATACCTGAAGTACTTTTACTGTCAACCAGGAAACCTACATAATCAGCATCATCATATCCTACAAGATCGAAATTACTACCTTTAGGATACCTAAAGCACAAATCAGTGGTGCCTTTCAAATATCTCAAAATTCTCTTCACTGTAGTGAAGTGGGACTCCTTTGGATTTTCCTGAAACCTAGCACACAGTCCCACGCTGAACACAATCAGGTCTGCTGGCAGTGAGATATAATAGAGACCCAATCATCCCTCTGTATATCTTCTGATCAACAGATGAACCAGGTTCATCCACATCCAATTTTGTAGCTGTGGCTATGAGAGTGTCTATTTCCTTTGAGTCTTCTATTTTAAACTTCTTGAGCAATTCTTTCACGTACTTTTGTTGGTGGATCATTGTTCCATTTGAGTTTTGCTTGATTTGCAAGCCTAAGAAGAAGTTTAGCTCACCCATCATACTCATCTCAAACTCACTCCCCATAAGCATAGCAAATTCCTTGCTCAATTTTTCAGAAGTCGCCCCAAATATAATATCATCCACGTATATTTGCACAACCAGGAGATCCTTACCCTTTTCCCTTAAGACCAAGGTACTGTCAATTTTGCCTCGTTTGTACCCATGTTATAGAAGGAATTTTGATAATCGTTCGTACCATGCTCTTGGTGCTTATTTGAGACCATACAGAGCCTTGTCGAGTTTGTATACGTGGTCAGGTGACTCCTTGCTTTCAAAACCTGGAGGTTGCTTGACAAATACATCTTCTTTTAGATATCCATTTAGAAAGGCACACTTAACATCCATCTGATGAAGAGTGAATTCCATGTGTGTAGCAATGCTATAAGAAGTCTGATTGCCTCTAGTCTTGCCACAGGGGAAAAGGGTCTTATCATAGTCAATTCCTTCTTCTTGACTATACCCTTGAACAACTAGTCTTGCCTTATTCCTTGTAATAGTTCCATCCTCATCGAGCTTGTTCCTGAAGACCCACTTGATGCCAATCACTGATCTGCGTAGTGGTCTGGGTACCAAGTGCCATTCTTGACTTCTTTCAAACTGATTCAGCTATTCTTGCATGACATTTACCCAATCAGCATCTTGTAGGGCTTCCCCAATGTTCTTTGGTTCGATCATGGATAGAAAGGCATCAAACACACACAGATTTTTCAAGGATGATCTTGTTTTGATTTCGGATGTCAAATCTGTTATGATGTTCTCAAGAGGGTGAGAACTCTGATATCTGTGCGGTTTGAGTACTAGCTCTTCATTCCTAGACAATTCCATGGTGTCTTGTTGTTGTGGAGCAGGATCAGGGCCAGGTTGCATTTGTTGAATTCCCCCTGTCATGTTGCTTGGGGTAGTTGAACCTGGTCCATCACTTGTTCCCCCTTCCATGTTTTCTTCAATGTAATCACTGCTTCTCACCAGTCCAAGCTCCTCATATTCTGGTTCCTGTCTCTCAGCAAGAATGTTAGTTTCATCAAAGAGAACATGTACACTTTCTTTCTACACACACAGTTCTTTTATTATACACTTTATAAGCTTTTCTATGTGACGAATATCCCAAGAATACTCCCTCATCACTTCTGGGGTCAAATTTTCCTAGGGAATCTTTGCCATTATTATGCACAAAACACTTGCATCCAAAAGCCCTAAAGTGGGATATGTTGGGCTTTCTCCCTTTATGTAATTCATAAGGAGTTTTCTCTACCAGAGATCTGGTCATACATCTATTGATTATGTAACAACAGTGTTTATTGCTTCAGCCAAGAAGTTGTGAGGAAGTTTGCTAGATAGAAGCATGGTTCTTGCCATGTCTTCAAGATTTCTGTTTTTCCTTTCAACAACCCCATTTTGGTGTGGGGTTCTAGGAGCAGAAAAGTTATGATTGACATCATGTTCATCACAGAACTCAGCAAACTTAGCATTCTCAAATTCAGTACCATGGTAAGATCTTATTGATGCTAGTTGATGTCCTAATTGACTTTGATTTTTCTTGACAAATGAGGTGAACATATCAAATGATTCATCCTTAGATGCCAGGAATAAGGTCCAAGTGAACCTTGAATAATCATCAGCTAGCACCATCAAATATCCCTTACCACCTCTACTCAGAGTTCTCATAGGACCACATAGATCCATATGAACCAGTTCCAACGTCTTGGTGGTACTGAATATTTTCTTACTTTTGAAAGAGGACCTTACCTGCTTCCCCCAGGCACATGCCTCACAAACTTTGTCCTTCTTGAACTTAATGTTAGGAAGTCCTACCACTAAGACCTTAGAGACTAGTTTGTTAAGCTGAGTCAGACTCCCATGACCATGTCATTTGTGACACAAGAGGGGATCACTGTCCAACACACTTAGGCAATTCAGTTCATTTTCAGACAGTGTGGACAAGTCTATGACGTAGATGTTATTCATTCTTTTTCCCTGCAAAGAAATCTTGTCAGTAAGTAGGTTAATCAAAAAATATTTTGTAAAAGAAACCAGGTTACCTCTGTCACACAGTTGTGATACATTAATCATGCTATATTTCAAGCCATCCATTAGATACACATGTTCAATGGATCGTGTGTCATCCTTACCTACCTTACCAACCCCAATAATTTTACCTTTCTTTCCGTTTCCAAATGAGACATTTCCTCCTTTAAAACTTTCAAGTGAAAGGAACTGTTCCATGTTCCCTGTCATATGCTTTGAGTAGCCACTATTCAAATACCAAATTTGGCTGCCTCCTCTCACTTGAACCTCTGGTTTTTCATGTGATTCCTCATCAGATTCTCCAATTTCCATGACCGCCTGATCTTCAGTCTCCCCATCTTCTGATTCCTCATCTGAACTTTCCCCCGAAGCAGCAACCATAGCCTTTGTTGTGGTTTTCTTGGGTTGGACCTATTCCTTATTCCTATTCCTTCTTTCATATCTCTCATTTTTCCATTCTACTTCCCACTGAGGACAGTTTTTGATGAGATGGTCAGTCTTACCACATTTTTAGCATCCCTCGTTGGTTGGCCGTTCTGGAGCTTTTGCTTTGTTGTAGTTTCCTCCTCTAGAGATGACCTTCTTCCTCATGAGAAAGTTTCTGAATTCTTTGGTAATCATGGCCATGTCATCATCCTCCAGATGTGCTCCCTCAGTGATTCTTAGTGCTAGACTCCTCTCCTTCTTTGGACCATCCATTTGTCTGCCTTCTCAGTTCATGTGCAATGTGGTTTCCTATCAGCTCATCCAATCTCAGGGTTGCCATATTTTTAGATTCCTGGATTGCAGTGATTTTGCTTTCCCAGGACTTAGGCAAGATNGCAGTGGTGCAGCTTTGGATTCTGCTGTACTCGTCTGGACCTAGTCCACACACTAGCCACTTTTTGGCCTTTGCATTCTTCTACCATCTGTTCAGATCCTCAGCAGTGCAGTAATCTCTAGTCTTTGGTACATCTATACCTTCAGCAGTCTTCATCATGGTAGCTAAAGGACCATCAGTGACTATGTCCCAGAGTTCATAGTCTTCTCCAATCAGGTGGTCCTTCATCCTGTTTTTCCACCAAGAGTAATACTGGCCATTGAACATGGTGGCCTTGCAGTTGATTGACCCTCCCAGTTTCCAGGTGGTGCACTCATCTTGATCTTCTCCAAGGTGTTAGTCTTTTAAGGATAACCTGCTCTGATACCAATTGATGTTTTAGACGTCAATACCACACAAGAAGAAAGGTTAACTGGTGTGGTACCCAATTTCCGAGTGCTATCTCTCTAGAAGAACCTGGTTTTTCTTGGTGTTCCAACTTCTACTGTTGCGGAATACTAAAAGTAGTAAAGTAAAAACACAGAGATTTTTACGTGGAAAACACCTAGCTCAAAAGGTGAAAAAACCACGACAACTCCTCAGTAGGATTTTCTCAAACTCTTCGCTAAAACTCTGAGCCAAATGGACTTACAAAATAAACTCTTTTGTAATCCTAGGACTAACTCTAATACCTTCGTAGCAACTAGCCCCTAGCTAATTTCTATAGGCTTCAGGTTAACTCTAACTTGAACAATGCGTACCTATTATAATTGGTTCTATGAAAGCTGAAAAGATACAATATTAAATCTCCTACTACAACCAACTAGACTCACTGACAAACAAATGGACCTGGTTCTTCTAGCTGGTCTGTAGCCTTTGTAGCGCACAATAATTCTGCTTGAAAAATATCTGGGAATTTTTCTTTCAGATCTTGATTCACTTCTGCACTTGTGCGTTCTTGATTCAAGCAAGAATACTTCAATTATTTATAAAGTCAATTGTTGAGTTTGTCGTTCAGTTCTGGTACAACTCTACCTTGGAGAACGAGTTCGTATTAAACTCAACTTCCTTCCTTCATTACTGTCCTTACTGAATTCAACTTCTATTCTCTTATCAATTTGCAACCTTTTCGAATTTGGAGACACTCTCCTTGTTCATTGATACTTCACACTCGCACTCATCTCCTATGCATAAAAGGAGGTTTGTGTGCCAACGCGTCAGGTTAAGCATGTGTGCTCTGATGGACCTGGTTCAACTGGTCAGGCATTTGTCAATCTTCAAAACTATGCAGTGAATTGGGTCAACAGACTCATATTTACCTCAACAAATAGACAAATAGATGCACGCTATTCAAGAAATTTTTTTAATAATTTAGGATCCTATAGGCAGTATATCTAAATGAGCATAAACATAATATATAACAGTTTATTAAGGCGGGGCAGTGAGTACCTATCAGTTTTCCTACTGACTTTGTTACTTACTTTGAATCTAGGCACGTTTTCAAACAGTAAGCAATCACAATTTTAAAACCCAGGATTTTAATTATCCTACAGGCTTGCCTAAGTGATAACCGGGCGGAATCCTATAAGACATAATATCTAAGCTGTAAACCAGTTACTGATTTTTTAACAGGCATATTTTATCTTTTAGCTCATATAGGCATGCTTTCTAAGTGCTGGAACGGGTTATAAGTGTGATATCTAAATGCAGAAACTGATTTTTACATTTATTTCCTATATGCATGATGTCAAAGTGTTGAAACTGTTTTACACTTATGTCCTATAGGCATGATGTCTAAGTGTCAAGACTGATTTTATATGTGTTTCCTATATGCATGATATCTAGGAGAGTAAGGCGTTAACTAGTTTCCAAGCATGTTCAACAAGGAAGATCCTAGGAACATGATTCTGGTGCACACATGGAGATTTTGAAAACATGATTAATGATGCAGAATTGATAAATGACCTAGAATCAGGATTTCTAGGATGCAGAGTGTGAAAATTCAAGATAATGAGATAAACCCTATAGGTATGGTTTCTAATGCACATAAGGAATCACCACAACAACCTATAAACATGATTTATACCTGGATATGATAAAAGATATATAAAAAAATCCCTCCCCGCCTTTTACTAATAACCCCATATCTATTTTATAGAGATTATTATTACAGAACAATACAAATGAATTATATAATGAAAATCACTATACTATAGGGAGCCTTGGCATACCCAAAGCCAACCTCGAAGCCAGGCCTTTAATCAAATCTAGAGTACACCAGTAGTTAATAATACATCAAATGGGCTTCTGGTGTGTCAAAGTTCCCAAGGGCCCCAGGGACCCCGAGCAATACTCACACCTGAACCTTTTCAAAGAAACAGTTTTGTGAACAAGTTTGGAAGGCCATCCCCAGTGTGTCAGAGTTCGGAGGAGTCTCATGGACTCATAGGCAGTGCTAACACTGGGGGGCAGGACCCTAGAGATCTAAGAGTAGGAGTTGAAAATAGTATATAAAAGTAGGAGATAGTTTTAGGAAAAATAGTTTGGTTTCTTTAGAAGTGAATAGAAACAGATTACAAGATTACAAAAGAAACTACAAACAGAACCACATTTAGCAGATTGAGTTCATATATGAATTCCAGTAGTTAAACAATCACTAGTAACACTGGAATCATAGACAGGACATAGTCACAATTGTCAAACAAGGCTTCTGTTGGATCAAGAAGCTGAATGGTTTTGAAGATTGACAAATGAACTCAGAGTTGAACCAGATCCATCACTGGAGACATAGACATGCAGAGTTAATGGCACGTGAGGTGATCACAAACAGGAGATAAACACAATCGGTGATTTGAAGATATATCTCCTGAACGAAAAGGTTGTAAATTGATAGGGAGATGGAATCCTTATTCAGTAAGGACATAATCAAGATAGAAGAGGATCTAGGGAGTTGAGATCAACTAGAACTATTCCACAAAGGAAGAATTGCATTCGAATTCTAGTATATCTCCTTTTATACTGATCCTATATATTGTCAAGTGTTCTTATTGAACAGGTGCGCACAAACATAGAAGCAAAACAAGAATTGAGAACAAAATTACCAAAGCATTTTTGTAAGCAGTCCGTGTGAGAATTTCCTGTGTGATTCTGAAGCTACTTGAAGCAGCTAGAAGAACCAGTTCCATCTGTTGTCTTTTAGTCTAGTTTATTTTTAGTAGGTGATTACAAAGTTTATCTTTCAACTTTATTTAGAAGCAACTATAATAGGTACTGAGTATTCAAGTTAGAGTTAACTTGAAGCTTGTCGCAAATAGCTAGAGGCTAGTTTGCCACAAGGGGATTAGAGTTAGTCCTTAGGTTTACAAAAGAGTTTATTTTGTAAATGTTGATTGGCTCATTGATTAAGTGAAGAGTTTGGAAAAATCCTACTAGGAAGTAGGTCATGTTTTTTCACCTTTTGAGCCTGGTGTTTTCCAAGTAAAATTGCTGTGTTCCTTTATTTTCTATAATTATTATTCCGCAAACTGTCGGAGTTGGAACACATAGAAGAACCTGGTTCTTCTATAACTACTGCACGCAAAAATTGGTCACCACACAAATCACCCCCCTCTTGTGAGGTATTGACATAGATAAGTAACAATTGGTATCAGAGCGGGTTATCCTTGAAGAGGCTAACACCTTAGGAAAAGATCAATATGAGTGCACCACCTGGGAATTGGGAAGGACAATCAACTGCTAGGCCACCACTCTTCAATGGCCAGTAGTACTCCTGGTGGCAGAACATGATGAAGGATCACTTAATTGGAGAAGATTATGAACTATGGGACATAGTCACTAACGGTCCTTTGGCCACCATGAAGAAGACTGCTGAAGGAGTAGATGTGCGAAAGACGAGAGCTGACTATAATGCTGAAGACTTAAGAAAATGGGAAAATAATACCAAGGCCAAGAAGTGGCTCGTGTGTGGACTTGGTCCAGATGAGTACCGCAGAATTCAAAGTTGCACCACTGCCAAGGAAATTTGGGACACGTTGCAACTGGCTCATTAGGGAACTGCACAAGTGAAAAGATCCAGAGGTACATTACTATATTCTCAATATGATAATTTCTCTATGAAGGAAGGAGAGACCATCCAAGAGATGTACACTAGGTTCACTACTCTGATAAATGAACTAAAATCTCTTGGAAGGAATATTCTTGAAAAAGACAAAGTTTAAATTTTTTTGACAAGGGTGTTGCCAATCTCTTGAGAAAGTAAGATCACTGCTATTCAGGAATCCAAGAACATGGAAACCCTCAGGTTGGATGAGCAAATTGGAAATATCACTGCTTACGAACTTAGAAGGCAAACAATGAAGATAGATGATCCTAAGATGGATAGAAGTCTGGCATTAAGAATCACTGAGGGAGCAACAGGAGGAATATGAGATGGCCATGATCACCAAGGAATTTAGAAACTATCTCATTAGAAAAAAGGGCATCTCAAGAGGTGGAAACTACAACAAAGCAAAAGGGTCCAGAAAAACCCACCAACGAGGGATGCTACAAATGTGGAAAAAATGACCATCACGTCAGGAACTTTCCTTAGTGAGCAGTGGAACGGAAAAAGGAAATATCTGAGCGAAGGAACCGTAATAAGGAAATGGTTCATCCTAAGAAAAACAAAATATCAACGAAAGCTATGGTTGCTGCTTGGGGAGAAAGCTTAGACGAAGAATCAGAAGCTGAAGATGGAGATGAACAAGCACTTATGGCAATTGGTGAATCAGATAAGGAATCATGTGAAGAACCAGAGGTTCACGTGAAAGGGAGCAGTCAAATATGGTACTTGGATAGTGGCTGCTCAAAGCACATGACAGGGAATAAGGAACATTTCCTTTCACTTGAAAACCTCAAATGAGGAAATGTCTCCTTTAGAAATAGGAAGAAAGGTGAAATTATTGTGGTTGGTGAGGCAGGTAAGGATGATACACATTCCAGTGAGAATATTTACTTGATAGATGGCTTGAAATATAGCCTAATCAGTGTGTCACAACTGTGTGACAGAGGTAACCTGGTTGCATTCACTTCAACAAAATGTTTTGTGTTTAATCTTATCACTGACAATATTATTTTGCAGGGAAAAAAAGTGAATAATATCTATATCATAGACTTGTCCTCACTATCAGAAAATGAATTAACTTGTTTGAGTGTGCTGGAAAGTGATCCCCTCCTTTGGCACAAAATACTTGGACATGCAAGTCTAAATCAACTCAACAAACTAGTCTCCAAGGACCTAGTGATAGGTCTCCCTAACATTAAGTTCAAGGAAGACAAAGGTTGTGAGGCTTGTGCAAGGGGGGAGCAAGTAATGTCATCTTTCAAAAGAAAGAAAGTAATAAGTACCACCAGGACGTTGGAATTGGTTCATATGGGTCTATGCAGTCTTATGAGAACATTAAGCAGATCTGGTAAAAGATATGTAATGGTGCTTGTTGATGACTACTCTAGATTTACCTGAAGCAGTTGATATGTTTACTACTTTTGTTAGAAGAACCCACAAACAGTTAGGAAATCAACTTGCATCAATAAGGTCTGATCATGGCACTGAATTTGAAAATGCAAAGTTTATTGAATTTTGTGATGAACATGGCATAGATCATAACTTGTCTACCCCTATAACTCTATAAAAAAATGGAGTTGTTTAAAGAAAGAACAGAACCCTTGAAGATATGGCTAGAGCCATGCTTCTTTCTAGTAAACTACCTCATAGCTTCTGGGCAGAAGTAATAAACACTGCATGCTACATCATAAATAGGTGCATGACTAGACCACTTGTAGAGAAGACTCATATTAGTTACTTAAATGGAGAAAGCCCAATATATTCTATCTTAGGGATTTTGGTTGTAAGTGCTTTGTGCACAACAATGGCAAAGACTTCCTAAGTAAGTTTTATCCTATAAGTGATGAGGGAGTATTCTTGGGATATTCTTCACATAGTAAGGCTTATAAAGTGTATAACAAAAGAACTATGTGTGTTGAAGAGAGTGTGCATGTTGTTTTTGATGAAACTAACATTCTCTCTCAGAGAAAGGAACAAGTAGATGAAGAAATTGGGCTGGCCAGAAACTCAGACCAAACTGGAGAAATATTGGAGGAAGGAACGTGTGATGGAACAGGTTCATCCATCCCCGAAAACATGCCAAGGAGAACTGAGCAACAAACTAATTTCCAAACCTCATTGGAACCTGTCCGTGATCCTATTCCTCAACAACAAGACACTGTAGGATCTTCAAGCAATGCCCAGTTGGTTATAAAACCACACAGATATCAAATCTGACACCCCATTGAGGACATTATAACTAATCTAACATCTGGAATCAAAAACAGATGCTCTTTGAAAAATCTGTGTGCGTTTGAAAGGAGTCAAGTTTGGCATTTGGTACCTAGACCCTTTTATAGATAAGTGATTGGCACAAAATGGGTATTCAGAAACAAACTTGATGAAGATGGAACAACTACAAGAAACAAGTCAAGATTGGTGGTTCAAGTGTACAGTTAGGAGGAATGAATAGACTATGATGAAACTTTTGCTCTTGTGGCAAGGTTGGAAGAACTTAGGCTCCTGATAGCCTTTGCTGCTTACATGGAATTCACCCTTCAAAACATATGGATGTTAAGAGTGCCTTCCTGAATGGCTATATCAAGGAAGAAGTGTTTGTAAAGCAGCCTCCGGGGTTTGAAAATAAGGAGAATCCTGATCATGTGTACAAGCTTGACAAAGCACTGTATGGACTCAAGCAAGCTCCAAGGGCATGGTTTGAAGTGCTGTCAAAATTCCTGTTGGAACATGACTACAAGAGAGGTAAAATTGATAGCTCCTTATTCTTGAAGGAAAAAGGTAAAGATCTCTTGGTAGTGCAGATATATGTAGATAACATAATCTTTGGGGCAACTTCTGAAAAGCTAAGTAAAGAATTTCCTAAACTAATGGGGAATGAATTTGAAATGAGCATGATAGGTGAGCTTAACTTCTTTTTAGGCTTACAAATTAAACAAAAATCAAATGGAACTATGATCCATCAGAAAAAATATGTGAAAGAATTGCTTAAAAGATTTAAAATGGAAGACTCAAAGGAAATTGACACTCCCATTGCAACAGACACAAAACTAGATGTAGATGAACCTGGTTCATCTGTTGATCAAAAGTTGTATAGAGGGATTATTGGGTCATTATTATACCTTATTTCCAGTAGACCTGGCATTGTTTTCAGCGTAGGGCTTTGTGCAAGATTTCAAGCCAATCCCAAGGAATCCCATTTAACTGTAGTGAAGAGAATCCTGAGATATCTAAAAGGCACCACTGACCTATGTCTTTGGTACCCCAAAGGTAGTAATTTTGATCTTGTGGGATATGTTGATGCTGACAATGCAGGCTTCTTGGTAGATAGAAAGAGCACCTCAGGTACGACACACTTTTTGGGCTCATGTCTTATGTCTTGGGTCACCAAGAAACAAAATTCAGTAGCTTTATCTGCTGCTGAGGCTGAGTACGTGGCTGCAGCCTCATGTTGTGCTCGGTTACTATGGATTAAGCAACAACTGATGGACTTTGGCATAGAGGTTGGATGCATTCCTATCTTCTGTGATAACACCAGTGCTATTAGTATGATAAAGAACCTCGTCCATCATAAAAGAACAAAGCACGTAGATGTTAGACACCATTTCCTAAGAGACAATTATGAGAAGGGAATGATCTCTATTGAATTTTGTG
Source organism: Nicotiana knightiana (assembly GCA_005239525.1). NCBI lineage: Eukaryota > Viridiplantae > Streptophyta > Magnoliopsida > Solanales > Solanaceae > Nicotiana > Nicotiana knightiana. The sequence goes on along the minus strand of ML402568.1, from coordinate 496,722 downwards.
CTACTGACAAATAAATTGCTGACATCTTTACTAAGGCACTAAGTAGAGAGCATTTTGAGAGAAACATGTTATAATTAGGGATGATTAAGATCACCTAATTGAACCAATTCAAAACAAAAATGAAAAAAAGAGGAAATTATTTTTTTGGCTAGGAATTCTAAAAGGTGTAAATAATCAGAATAATCGTTGCTCAGTCTCATGCCTTAAAAGGCATACTCTCTTTCCATGTGTTAACATGACTCCTTGGTTATTAATGATATTTTTCTATTTTTGTAAATTGAGGCTTAATCAAGAGATTATAACAAGATGAACCTGGTTCATCGTTGCTGGTTCATCTGACAGAAAAGGTATGTGCTCATCACTATACACATATTGAAATATCAATAGTTACTCACGAGCAGGACTCTATCTATAATAAGCTTTTAAAAAATATAGTACCTATCCCAAATTCAAACCCATTCCAAAGAGTCCAATAAAATTAAAATGGCCTAGATTATAGGGAATCATAACCGTCACTTATCAACTGACACTCCTGGACCGATTAGACTCCCACTTGACCAAAATTGCACCCGTTATGTATTTATTAACCAAGCCTTCAAAAACCCATCATCACTTCTCTAATCCTTCACCTTTTTTTCCTAAATCCATAACCGTCAAAAACCTTTCAACCTTCTACTCAAACGCCTTGATCCTGATTTTCCTTAACAAAAATCATCACCATGGCTAACACACCACCTCCTGCTTCATCCTCTTCAACCACACCTGACTAGAGTATTACGCTTGAAGATACTGGTTCCACCCAATCTCAATCAAATTCTTTCACTCCATCTCAATCACATCCCACCACCCCTCAAAACAACCATAATCTGTCTCCTTCAATCACTCCCATTGTACAACCAAGCCCCAATCCAGAACCCAGTAGAAGGCATGTGAAAATGCTCGCCAGAAAGACTATGGCCTCTGGCTCTCTAGCTAGGAAACTGAACACAGAGCTTCAAGATAGCCAGGCCCAAGAATCTGAGAACTCCAATGACTCTTTCAAGTCCGCCACTGAGGGGGAAGCAACTGGTTCTTCTTATTATGAACAAGTAACATCTAAAATTGGGTCTGAGCTAGTCACTCTTGAAAATAGGTTTGTTTTAGTTGGGTCTGTAGTGGATGTGGAGATTCCTGATAGGAGAAGAAAAGGCGGTAAAAATAACTTTGTGAATGAAATTTAGAGAGAGGGAGAAAGAATTAATCTGAGGGGAACAGGGGAAAGAGGAACTCCATTGGCAATTTGTGGAACTGTCCCAATGGTTTTTGAAGAAGGTGCCAAGGATTTAGGAGGAAGTAATTCTAGAGAGGATGCAGAGGGGTTGGAGAATCTTAAACATGCAAACGATGAACCTGGTTCATCCATTGAGGAAACTTTGGATGATCTTATGAGAAAATTAGGGGAGAGCTATAAACCCAAAAAGAAGAGGACACCTAAGACAAAGAAAGCTGCTCCTCCAGTGGAAAGCAAGAAGAGAAAATCCACTCCCTCTGTTGATGCTTCCTTTCCTGGAGGTCGCACTACAAGGAGTGCAATTAGGCAGAGTGAAGAGGAGTTACAGAAAGCTTTGAGGGAGAGTAGGAAAGAAAGCTGAAAATGGGAAGGCAAAAGTGTTTGAGCCCGCAGAGGCTGTTGATGTTGAGGACATGGACCTGTTCCATCAAGAGGAACAAATGGAAGAAGTTTAGATTGAGGCACCCAAACCAAAGAAGGCCAAGACTTCTTCCAAGAAGTCAACATCTGTGTTTGCTACACCCTCGACTATTGCTAGGAGAACTAGGTCCACAAAGAAATCAAAGAAGGCCCAGTTTGATGATGATGATGAGTGGAGTGGTGAATAAGCAGAGGAGTCTAGTGGAGAGACAGACAAATTGACAAAATTTGGGAAGCACACGATACTGAAGGGAAGGTTGCTGAAGGATCTTGAAGATCCTGGATGATTTACCTTGTGGACACTCTAGACGTGCATGGCTGGAAGGACATGGTCCTTCAACTAGATGGCAGGCTGGCCAGGAGTGATATTGTCGAGTTCATGGAAAATGCAGAAGTCAAGGATGGCTGGGTCTCCAGTTAGGTAAAGGGGCTTAAGATCTCCTTTGATGCCAAGGAGCTGGGTGAGATTCTTGGGATTCCCGCTGAGGGATATGATTATTATACAAGGCAGAGGTGGCCCGACTTAGATGGCCTTCCTTCTACACTACAAATCACCAGGAGGTTCAGTGATAATGCTGAAGAAGTGTAACCAAGGGTTGTGTTCAAAAGCGAGATGAAACCTCAAAACAAAGTGATTTTTGAGTTTGTCAATAAATGCATACTGCCCAGGCAAGAGAGGAGGCACATAGCAAACTATATGGATTTAACTCTCATGGAGTGCCTGGACAGTGGAAGGCAAATCAATTGGCCCTCTTTCATTATTTAGTTGCTGGACAGGGTGGTAAATGGCTCCAAGTATCATGTTATCCCATATGGGTTCATCCTAACGAATGTGATGGCTCACTTCAAAGTGCCCGTGAAGAAAGCAGAAATGGCCACTTTCAAGGACCATTTTGGGAAGCACACGCTTCTGACATTCAACTATGTTGTGAATTCTCCTGATGATGAACCTAGTTCATCAAGGAAAACGCATGTGAATAGAAAGGTCAGGGAGCTTGTGTATTAAGGTGGGGTTAAGGATGCTGAAACTTCGCCTGAAGACCCGCCTTACAGAAGTTGAGGCTGAACGGGATGCTCTCAGAGTTGAACTGGTAAATGAAAAGGAGAAGAATGCAGGGATTCTTCAACAAATGCTCTCTCTTCTCAAAGCAAAGAACCCAACCTCCACCCCTTCCCAACCTTAGGTGTCCAGTGTCGTCCCTCACCCCTCTATGACCCAGTTCGGGATTTTTTTGCTATCTTTTGATCATGACTGTAACTGCTTTTATTTCTCTATGTGTTTAGTGCCTGAACTATGCTCGTATCAATGAACTATGTTGTTTTTGCTCTTACCTATTTTGTCTCACTTTCCGTGATTGTTTACATCCTTGGTTTACTATTGATGATTAATCTATGTTTGTACTTGCAGTTGCCTCAGTGGCTATGAGTAATTATTATAAATTTGGTAATTCTAACACTTTACAAATTTTTTATGATGCCAAAAGGAGGAAGATGTGCTATATTGAAAATTGTGATATTTATAACCTAATGAACCCGGTTCTTTATGATAAATGCTTAATACTATAAAAAGTGTCAAAGTTGGATTAAAGTGATTACAGGCCTAAGCACAGAGTTTGTCATCATCAAAAAGAGGAAATTTGTTGGATCAAGAAGCTGAATGGTTGTGAAGATTGACAAATGAACTCAGAGTTGAACCAGGTCCATCACTGGAGACATAGATATGCAGAGTTAATGGCACGTGAGGTTATCACAAACAAGAGATAAACACAATAAGTGATCTGAAGATATATCCCCTAATCGAAAAGGTTGCAAATTGATGGGGCGATGGACTCCTTATTCAGTAAGGACAGAATCAAGATAGAAGAGGATCTAGGGAGTTGAGATAAACTAGAATTCTTCCACCAAGGAAGAGTTGCATCCAAATTCTAGTATATCTCATTTTCTACTGATCCTATATATTGTCAAGTGGTCTTATTGAACATGTGCGCACAAACATAAAAGCAAAACAAGAATTGAGAACAAAATTACCAAAGCAATTTTGTAAGCAGTTCATGTGAGAATTTCCTGTGCGATTCTGAAGCTACTTGAACCAGCTAGAAGAACCAGTTCCATCTGTTGTCTTTTAGTCTAGTTTATTTGTAGTAGGTGATTACAAAGTGTATCTTTTAGCTTTATCTAGAAGAAATTGTAATAGGTACTGAGTATTCAAGTTAGAGTTAACTTGAAGCATGTCGCAAATAGCTAGAGGCTAGTTTCCAGCAAGGGGATTAGAGTTAGTCCTTAGGTTTACAAAAGAGTTTATTTTGTAAATGATGTTTGGCACATTGATTTAGTGAAGAGTTTGGGAAAATCCTACAAGTTAGTAGGTCATGTTTTTTTCACCTTTTGAGCCAGGTGTTTTCCAAGTAAAATTGTTGTGTTCCTTTATTTTCTATAATTATTATTCCGCAAACTGTCGGAGTTGGAACACATAGAAGAACCTGGTCCTTCTATGACTACTGCACGCAAAAATTGGTCACCACACAAATCACCCCCCTCTTGTGAGGTATTGACATAGATAAATAAACGTTTCACATGGTTGGAATTGACTTAGTTCATTAACTATTACTAGGTGAGCATATAGACATGTATTAAACAGAGAACAACATGCTGAAATTAAGTTAATAATCAGACAGTCATACAAAAGGGGGTGGGGTAGTAGGAATTAAACATGTTATTTTCAAAAATAAGTAAAAAAAAAATCATAGGCTAGACAGATACATGCTAAGGTAGACTAACTATACTAACACACAGCACATGACAAGTTAATAGGAGTTTAGGCATGCTAGTAAGAGGGCAATAAATATAAACATAGGACAAACAGAGGCATGTTGGAATTTGAAGCACTAACCACACAGCCATGTGAAGCAAAGAGGTAACAATGACTAAGGCATACTAGTTAAAAATTAAACTGGAAGCATGTCATAAACATGATATATTGAGGTTCAAAATAGGCTAATATAAATCACACGGAAGGAGATGGCTAAGAGACAAATATCACAGCAGAAGCATATGCAAATACATAGCACATAGAAGAGATCAGGATAACAAAAATTGAGGCATACCAGTTAAGAGCTAGCAAAAAGGAAGTGAAGGCAAATAGGATCCAAGAGTCAAGTCTTGGCTTTTAGCCGGCTAGACAGAGCAGCAAATAGAAGTAACAGAAAGAATTACAATTGAGAGTGTGTGGGTGTGTTTCTGTACCTTTCTATATGTGTTCGTGTCTTTTGAAAAATCAGAATGAGGGGATTATATAGCACTTAGTAGGGTAAAACAAACAAGGCAAAAAATAATTTAGAGTTCACAAATAAGGCATGCGGATAACCTCATATAGCACAGTAGTATGACAGTCGACTAGGACAATCAGAGAATAGAATCTTACGTCTCGACACATTTGAACAATCAATTCACATATTTTAAAACAAGGTGCACGTGTCATATGCTCGGACCCAGCCAGAGGATTCTACAAAGGTTAAAGTTAGCTATACATACCCCAAATCGGGATTTTTCCTTAATTTCTATCTCAAATCACCGGACCTTCTAGCACCTTCAATCTAATTCACAATGCGGCACATTTAAACTTAGAATTAGGAATCATGAACATGTCTTAAACTCATTTGAGCTTTCTATCAAACACTAGGTGTTCCTTTAGATTGCATGATCCCTTTTCAATGAAGAATTACTCTAATTTTCTCTCTTTTACTAGATTATGGCAGATTTGATACATGCATGCAAGACTCTTAACCCCATCTCCAAGAACTAACCTATGTGTGTTTTATTTCAACTAGAATTTGAGAATTAAGGGTAATGGGGTGGAAGCTTACCTCTTATGGTGAAGAAATTTGTGTCCTACTTGATTAGTTCCGAGCTTGAGTGATGAAGGAGGATCAATTTGATGAAGTTGGGGACATTCTCTCTCTAGAACTCACTGTTGCTTCTCTCTATATTATCAGATGGTCATTAAAAATCAGGGGGAATGGGTTTTATATGGGTCTGGGGTCGGGTTATAAAGATAGAAAAATGGATAGTCCAACATTTCGGACCTGGTTTTATCCAGGCTTTATCTACCTAAATCCTGGTTTGGCCTGGCTTTACCCGGGCTTTATCTACCTAAAGCCTGGTCTTGCCTTGATTTACCCGGGCTTTATCTACCTAAAGCCTGGTCTGGCCTGACTTTATCTAGGATTTATCTACCTAAATCCTGGTCTAGCTGCGACGAAAAAAGTTTCAACTCCTCAGCGCATCGTTAACTCCCAAAACTCCGAAAGTACAATGTATTACCTACCTTGACACCACAAAATCTTAAATTACATAGTGAAGTTTTTATTTTTTATTTTTTTAATTTTTTTTTCTGGGGCCCAACATTCTCCCATGCTTAGGATCATTCGTCCCCGAATGAGGATCAAGGATTTTACTAAGTTTTGAATATACTATATGCCAACCCTCAAATTTAACCAACTCCCATTTTTTTTTTCTGTAAGTTTTGACGGAGTTTCCTTTGTAAATAGGCCTATCCACCTATCAGAGAGCCCCTGAAACACATTTCAACGAATTCCAAATAATTCAGTTACTTCAACAAATTCCACATAATTCAGTTACTTCAACGAATTCCACATAATTCAGTTACTTCAACAATTTCAACGTAGTTCACTTACTTCAACGAATTCCACCTAATTCAGTTACTTCAACAAATCCCACATAATTCAGTTAACATAACAACACACAAATGTAGTACAAATTAAGGATTCATAAGACAATGGGGGATTAGGGGAGTGGGGTGGCTCTACACAATACGACATGTAATGAAATTATTTAGAGGTAATCAACTTCATAAACGACTACCTGATACCCAAAAAAATGGGGGTATTCCTTTTTCATTTTATTCTCCGCTTCCCATGTGGCTTCCTCGACTTACAAGCTTCGACATAACACATTCATGGAAACAATCCCAACCCCTGAACTTATCTAACAAAGATGACATCTAGATACCTCACATAAGCTAACTATCCATTAACTTGACCTTCAGTAACTTCCACCGGGATGACACACAAAGGATCTCCAACTACCTCTTTAGACGTAGACATATGAAAACAAAAAATATATGAGGAAAAGCTATGGGGAAACATCATACTCCTAGTGCAGCCTAGTGGGAAATGCGCTTATGTACCCATCCATTATCAATTCACATAACATCTCTAGGGGAAAAATATTGAGAATAACATGTTCACCCTCCTAAATTCTAAATCTCTACGCGAACACCCAAACTAACCTATGGTGACCCTTTAATGATTTCTCTAGGATGTGCTATCATATATCGACCATAAAATTACCTATGGAATATGTGTGATTGACAGGGTGGTGCTTCCTCTTTGACACGTTTGAACCTTTAATACCAAATAGATGTAATACAATGAGGAACAACAGAGTTCAAGATTGGGCTGGAATTATTCAGGAATCCATTAATGTTCTAAGCAAAGTCTTTCATAAGGTTATATGCTAAGAGACATGGAGATTATTACTAACAATGCTAACGTCGTTAACCATTGTGATGACATTAATTATTAGACAAATGAAGCATAGGGGTAACTAGCACGCATTGGTAAGGTGGGAACCATGTATGTGATCCTGAGTTCTAAAATAAGTGGGTCTTCCTAGCATGAGACACACGGGAGGCATGATCGGGAGGATGAAGATGCTAGCATTAGTTATCCTTAGGAGGCTACGAGTTATGCATGGGATAGTAACAATTGATTCTCTCTGCACCTGTCCTGCCCGACGATAGTAAGCTCTACGGAGGAGCGGTCAAGTACGTCAAACCGGTTGTCTCCTTGAGTGTAAGGAAAATAAGTTTAGCTCAAAATGGTAAGATTCTAGAAACATGGTTGTGATAGAGTCTTCAAAAGAATCACATGAAGTTAAATTACACTCCTAACATTAACTGACACAAGGGATCTATGCCACATGCGCATGAGGGTGAAAAGGATGTCAAACACCTATGAGATTATCATCATCCAAACAGCCTAACCCTTCCCGATGATTGACCTGATATGAGGTAACTAAAGATATGACAACTTGTCTTCTGAATTAGAATTCTTATGGTATGTACAGAAACCTGGAAGCATCTAATCTGAACCTTCTACGAGTGAAATCGTATAGCTAGGACATCTTAATATGAGGATGAAATCATGTATTAGTTAGAGGGGTTCTAGTGGTTAACATGATGCTCCGGGGGAGAAAGACAACTAAAACTCCTATCCAACCAGGGAGGTGGAATGCCAATGATAGCAAAACTCTCCTCACTGACAATGACGAAATCGGTGATTCTAGAAGCCGAGAGTGCAAAGGCAACAGAACCCAATGGGACAATATAGAATAATATTGGAAGGTTTGCAGATGTTCTTAATGAGTTCTCCATAGACCTTAACTTGAGGTGTACCCAGATGCTAATGAAAGACAGGAAAACATAAGTAGGCATTGTGCTATGATATCCCCCAAAGGTATATTTTGTCTTGACGGAGAGCCTATCAAGGGTCCTAATGAGAAAGTAAGTGTTATAGTGACACATAAGAGGACACGTTCTCTCACAGTTATCAACAAGTGTTGGGAAACTAGCTCGATGAATTCACTAACAGAGGAACATAATTAACACATGTGGTGGAGGTGTAAAGAGAAAATAAATTTGTTATGAGTTTGTGATGTTTCTTCTTTATTAGTTCCCAACTATAGTACAAGACCATGTCACGGACAACCACAATACCAGGAAAAAAATGGGCTACTTACCGCGGGATGTCCCAAGTAGACACGGAAGTTATACTAAGATGGCGACACAAGATCTTTCTATGACGGGGATATGAGGATCTCAACCTTCAAAGGGACCTTATGCACATAGTGACCATTTCAATTGACACGCACTCATATGATAGGTATTAAGGCATGCTCTTATGCTACTAGATAGAGAGAAGGTTTCATGATGATATTCATAAGAGTAGAGTGACTATTCAAACCATAGAAGCCATATACACCTAGTGAGAAGAAGAGTGGCTCGAGAAGGATTGCAATTCCGGCATGCTTTTCATGGAACTTGACACCACATAGGTAAAATTTTACGTCGGTGCGTGCGTAGGGACAATGGTGCATATATTATCTATTTAACTAAGAAGGTTATGTAAGGAATCCATCAGGTGTAGTTCCTCGTTGAAACATTTAGGGAAGCAAGTAGGAATATTACCATATGATTATGACTCGATTCAAGAAGTTATTATAGGATTCAATTTTCTCAAGAGGTTGTAAGTAATACGTCCCATTCAAGGAGTAGATATAGAGAATGGCTCATAAGGTTTCCCGGACTCTATCCCAAGTCTCATAGCAACATAAGGATTAACATATGACCAACGAAATTTTATTTCGAGATGCCAAAGACACAATTATGATCTTTCTTCAACCATCGAAATTGGAACTGGAACAATAGGACAACAACCAAGGGAAGACCGGGTATATGGGACGAATTAACAGGAAGAGGACTTGAGGGTTATAGGAGTAAACTCAAAAGCCTCACGGCTAGTGGAGCTAGTACTAACGTTAAAATCAGTTGAATTCGTAGCAACATAGAGCAATTAACATATAGTGACACTCAAACTAGTATCATGAAAATCAAAAGAGGAGCAAAAGTACTCATCTTCTTTACAACTAGAAGAAGGACAACCTTCAAGAATAAGACGAGCAACAAGAATAAGTAGTATGATCCAGCTACAGGGAGGCTCGACGGACCCTAGCTTTGATGGAGATTTAATAATGTTTAAAAGTAATTGAGCAAACCAAATTCAGAAAATCACCTGTCGGAGAATAGGGAGATTCTCGCCAAACAAATAAAAATCTTGCTGATTCCGACCATTAGGCCAAAATGGAAGCCTCAACAAAGATAGAGCGAGGGCACTACCATACTAGAGATGATGATGAAATAAAGCAAGATCTTCACTATGATACTATGCCAACATTCAGATTGAAGCAGAAACTCGAAGAAAAATTGCCAAGGCTTTTTAATAGAGAACAATAAATGGTCGAGATGAAATACCTTTTTATCTTGTGCGAAAATATGATAATTTTTCATCAATTCATTCGATAAGAAATTCTTCGGGTTTAGTCCCTTGTTGAGATTTTAGGAAGGCGTGTGGGAAGTAGTAATTCCATAGTTACAACTCCATTCAAGGACATGATTATAGAGTTCAATGTCATAAGAGATTTCTTATAAGAGAATTTGTGGTTGAGTAGATTCACGAAATAATGGATCTCGTTCAAAGAGTAGATGCATGCAATGATTTGTGACCCAACATTCATTAAGACCATGCCTATGAAAATTCTTCAATATGGATATATATATACAACTAGAGTACGTTTGTTATGCTAAGGAGTGACTTACTTGGTGACTTCGGGTTGACAGGGCAATAGCTTAATCGATGACCCTCGACTCCACATCCCTAACCTACGTTGGTACCATACCGATATACTATAGGATTTGGTGGTGCAGTGACATCAATAGGGACGAGGGCACTCCCTTCTTAGCGATAGGGTCTACCAACCCCTCCACAACTCAATACATTCTCCTAACAAGCCTTTGGGAAATCCCTTCGGACTCAATGGTGGGATCAATCCTTCCTCATGGATTCTAACTCGCGGATTATGGTATCACGGTTACTCATTTTGAGAGTAAGGTTTGAGAGAAAGCTAACTCCCTAACTTGAGCTCTATCGCACAATTGGAGTACCAAAGAAGGGTGAAGTTCCTAAATGTACATGTAGCCCCCTAATTATAGATGTTGTCGACAACACACCAATAAGAAGGGCTCTACTAGATATGGCTCCGAGACATCCTAGGACACTAAAAAACCTTACGCTCTGATACCAAGTTTGTCACGCCCCAAAACCGAGGGACGAGACCGGTGCCTAACCGGATGAACCCGATCAAGCGAACCTGATTTGCCTTTCCTATCCCACACATTACCCCGTGATTTAAATATATATTATTTATGTGAATAGCCATTTATAACTTAAGCATAAACATACGACTTGAATTAATTTCTACTTTTTAACATTCCCAACATATGATGCCAAATACATACAAAATTTACAACGTGGACCTGATTCCGAACTGTGCCATTACTTATCCAAAATACATATGTACACTACCCACATTGTGTCTACGGAGCCTCTACGAATACTATAACATCACATTACATGCCGGCAACAAGGCCCCGACTATACCTTACAATACACAATAAACTCAAAAGGAGGTGGCATGAACCACACATGGCCCCGAGAGGAAGTAGGGCTCACTAATGCAGCTAACGGAATGGAGAGGAGGCACTACGGTCGGTGGGCTGAATTACCTACTATGGAACTACCTACAATCATCATAAGAATGTAGCGCCCCCGGCAAAAAGGACGTCAGTACATTTGAATTGTACTGGTATGTATGAACAAACTTTACTCTAAGTAAGATCTGCAATGCACAGATAAGAGACAGTAATAGAATAAGAAACAGAAACAATCAAAATCACAAGTTCCACACCCTTTTTCCTTTCCAACAACACCATATTCACAGAGAAATTCATCGTAGGGACACAATCTCAGTACAACCAATCACCCATACGATATCAAGTCACAACAGATCATTGCCCAAAACACGAGTAAAAAATAAGACATTTCCTCAATCAGTGTAGTATGACTGAATCAACCACAATTCCTGTTTATCATATAATTTCACAGCTCTTAGCACTTAATCAAATTCACATACTTGGGTTCGCTACCAATCTTTCATACCGGCACATTAGGGTACTTAACCAACCTTACACATGGCAAGACATTCACAAGTAAATCACCTTTCCACAATTCCGAATTGCAAATATGTGAATTTCAGCTAGACAGTCAGAGAGTAGGGAATCATGCCTCAACATATTTAGAACACCCAATTTGCACATACTCAGACAATCAACACGGAACAAATCAAACAATACACAACCAAGAGACAGTAATAGAACCAATCAATCAATGCACGTGGAAAGAAACAACCAAAATCAACAAGTTTCACAATCTCTCCTTTTCCCCTTTCAACATCACCATATTCAAGAGTTTCATAGATTTTCATTTCAGTAGTGATAATGATCACATTCCATCCTTATTACCTCGGCCACCCTTATTATCTCGACCACCCTTATCACCACAACCCATCAACCTTATTACTTCGTGTTGCGTCGTGCAACCCGACCCTGCCTGACAATTTAAATTCATAACAACAACCACAAATAATTACATTATAAGAATCATAATTTCAAGGAACACAAGTTCATATCAACAATTTATTTATTTGGGCCCAAGGCACCATAATTCTCACCAAGCAGTAATTCATGTGCATGGTGTTTCCATAATGCATCCCACACTTGGGCACATCAACAGTTTTTCATTCATTAACACATACTTTCAAATCGATACCCTCGAGTATTTACGAGCTTTACACATAATAAGACAGGCACATCAAAACACTTTTCACAACCTCATATAGCACGGTAGTATGACAATCGACTAGGACAATCAGAGAATAGAATCTTCGTCTCGACACATTTGAACAATCAATTCACATATTTTCAAAAGGTACACGTGTCGTATGCTCGGACCCAACAAGAGGATTCTACAAAGGTTAAAGTTAGCCATACATACCTCGAATCATCATTTTTCCTTAATTTCTATCTCAAATCAACGGACCTTCTAGCACCTTCAATCTAATTCACCATGCGGCACATTTAAACTTAGAATTAGGAATCATGAACATGTCTTAAACTCATTTGAGCTTTATATCAAACACTAGGTGTTCCTGTAGATTGCATGATCCCTTTTTAATGAAGAATTACTCTAATCTGCTCTCTTTTACTAGATTATGGCAGATTTGATACATGCATGCAAGACTCTTAACCCCATCTCCAAGAACTAACCTATGTGTGTTTCATTTCAACTAGAATCTGAGAATTAAGGGTAATGGGGTGGAAGCTTACCTCTTATGGTGAAGAAATTTGTGTCCTACTTGATTAGTTCCAAGCTTGAGTGATGAAGGAGGATCAATTTGATGAAGTTGGGGACTTTCTCTCTCTAGAACTCACTATTACTTCTCTCTATATTATCACATGGTCGTTAAAAATGAGGAGGAATGGGTTTTATATGGGTCTGGGGTCGGGTTATAAAGATAGAAAAATGGATAGTCCAACATTTCGGACCTAGCTTTATACCTAAATCCTGGTCTTGCTTTACCCAGGCTTTATCTACCTAAAGCCTGGTCCGGCCTGGCCTTACCCGGGCTTTATCTACCTAAAGCCTGGTCTGGCCTGTCTTTATCCAGGCTTTATCCACCTAAATCCTTGTCTAGCTGCGATGAAAAATGTTCAACTCCTCAGCACATCGTTAAATCCCAAAAATCTGGAAGTATAATGTATTACCTACCTTGACACCACAAAACCTTAAATTACATAGTGATGTTTTTTTTTCTGGGGCCCTACATTCTCCGCCGCTTAGGATCATTCATCCCCGAATGAGGATTAAGGATTCACTATGTTTTGAATATACTATATGCCAACCCTCAAATTTAACCAACTCCCAAATTTTTTTTTCCTGAAAGCTTTGCCAGAGTTTCCTTTATAAATAGGCCTATCCACCTGTCAGAGAGCCCCGAAACAAATTTCAACGAATTCCACATAATTCAGTTACTTGAACAAATTCCACATAATTCAGTTACTTCAACGAATTCCACATAATTCAGTTACTTCAACAATTTCAACGTAGTTCACTTACTTCAACGAATTCCACCTAATTCAGTTACTTCAACAATTTCAACGTAGTTCACTTACTTCAACGAATTCCACCTAATTCAGTTACTTCAACAAATCCAACATAATTCAGTTAACATAACAACACAGAAATGTAGTACAAATTAAGGATTTATAAGACAACGAGGGATTAGAGGAGTGGGGTGGCTCTACACAATATGACATGTAATGCAATTATTTAGAGGTAATCAAATTCATAAACGACTACCTGATACCCAAAAAAATGGGGGTATTCCTTTTTCATTTTATTCTCCGCTTCCCATGTGGCTTCCTCGACTTACAAGCTTCGACATAACACATTCACGAAAACAATCCCAACCCCTGATCTTATCTAATAAAGATGACATCTAGATACCTCACATTAGCTAACTATCCATTAACTTTACCTTCAATAACTTCCATCGGGATGACACACAAAGGATCTCCAACTACCTTCTTAGACGTAGACATATGAAAACAAAAAATATATGAGGAAAATCTATGGGGAAACATCATACTCCTAGTGCAGCAGAGTGGGAAATGCGCTTATGTACCCATCCATTATCAATTCACATAACATTTCCAGGGGAAAAATATTGAGAATAACCTGTTCACCCTCATAAATTCTAAATCTCTACGCGAACACCCAAACTAAACCTGTGGTGACCCTTTAATGATTTCTCTAGGATGTGCTATCATATATCGACCATAAAATTACCTATGGAATTTGTGTGATTGACAGGGTGATGCTTCCTGTTTGGCACGTTTGAACCTTCAATACCAAATAGATCTAATACAATGAGGAACAGCGGAGTTCAAGATTGGGCTGGAATTATTCAGGAATCCATTAATGTTCTAAGCAAAGTCCTTCATGAGTTTATATGCTAAAAGACACGAAGATTATTACTAACAATGCTGACGTCGTTAACCATTGTGACAACATTAATTATTAGAGGCGATGCTTCGCCTCATGCAGGGTTTGAGACAATGCTTAGTCTCATGCAAATTTCGGGACAGGGCTTAGTCCCATGCAGGGAGAAGGCATTGCTTAGCCTCATGCAGGATTGAGACAGATCTTAGTCTCATGAAATGAATAAATAATAGGTGATAGAAGAGTATTTCTTAGCTGGGAATGAGTTTGGTATCTTTGTGGTTATGAAGGTTGTGATATTAAGGTGTGCATATTCCTTGTCCTGCATTCAAATAAAAATCGTGATATTTGGAGGGGGAATGTTGGTTCGTCTCTTTGTCTGCTTGTTTGATTTGCTCCGCTCTGTTTGAGGATCCTGTTGAAATTATTGGGGCAGCAATTCCTAAAGCAGAGTTTGTTTCAAAAGTATGCATCCATAGTTTTCAAAGACATAGTAAAATACAATTTAGAAATTGGTTAGATGAACCGGTGACTCTGACACGATCAGAGACATCGCGGATTTTTCTGCCATAGAATTTTGAGGGTCCTCCTCAAAATTCTGCCCCAGTTAACTAGACAACATTTCTGACTGTTCTATATGCTGCGATTAGCTGAACTTGCTTCGGAATTTTGAGGGTCCTCCTAAAAATTCTGCCCCAGTTTATAATTCTTGGGAAAAGTGGAAATTTTATTGAGTTGTGACTGAACCCACAGGGCTGCCTACGTATCCCCTCTTAAACAGGAATCAGGTCGAGCGTAGTTCAATATACATCATGTAGAGAGCCTAAGAATGATTTACACATAATATCTTTTGACTGCGTCTGAGTTGATTGGCTTTGGCCAAATTTCCCCTTCCATTTCTACGAGTATTAGTGCTCCTCCTGTCAGTACTCTGTGAACTATATAAGGACCTTGCCAGTTGGGAGAGAATTTCCCTTTTTCTTCATCTTGATGCGGGGAGATCTTTTTAAACACCAGCTGCCTCGGTGTGAACTGTCTCGACATGACTCTTTTGTTGAAGGCTCTAGACATTCTGTTCTGATAAAGTTGACCGTGACATACCACGTTCACCATCTTTCCTTCTATGAGGGCTAGGTACTCATAGCAGCTTCTTATCCATTCTGCATCACTGAATTTGTCTTCTTGTATGATCCTCAAGGAAGGAGTTTACACTTCGACGGGAATGACGACTTCAGTTCCATAAACCAGTAGATAAAGGGTTGCCCCGGTTGATATGCGGACTATGGTACGGTATCCCAGTATGGCGAATAGTAGCTTCTCGTGCCATTGTTTGTGATTTTATAACATTTTCCTTTGTATCTTCTTGATGTTTTTGTTGGTAGCCTCCACGACTTCATTCATTTGAGGCCTATATGCTGTGGAATTCTTGTGCTTGATTTTGAAAGTCTCACACATGGCTTTCATTAGATCACTGTTGTTTTTGGCGGCACTGTTAGTGATGATAGATTCCAAAACCCCGAGCCAGAAAATAATCAGGTCGCGAACAAAATCCGCAACGACCTTCTTGGTCACGGCTTTGTAAGATGCAACTTCAACCCATTTAGTGAAGTAGTCGATAGCCACCAAAATAAACCGGTGCCCGTTTGATGTGGTGGGCTCGATTAGGCCAATGACATTCATTCCCCAAGCGTGGAAGGGACAGGGTGAGCTTGTTGCATTAAGCTCGTTCGGCGGTACTTTTATCACGTTTGCATGTATTTGACATTGGTAGTATTTTTCAACATACCAGATGCAATATGCTTCCATGGTCATCCAAAAATAACCAGCTCTGAGTATCTTCTTGGCCAAGACAAAACTGTTCATGTGTCAACCGCAGGTTCCGGCATGTAACTCCTCGAGCAACTTAGAAGCTTCCTTTGCGTCGACACACCTTAACAGTCCCAGATCAGGAGTTCTTCTATATAGAGTTCCTCCACTCTAGAAGAAATGATTGGACAACCTCCGAAGGGTGCGTTTCTGAGCATGGTTTGCATGTTTCGGGTATTCTCCTTTTGTCAAATATTCGTTGACGTCGTGGAAACATGGGTTTCTGTTAGTTTCTTCTTCAACATGGGCACATTATACCGGTAGATTATGAATCCTTATCGGAATGGGATCGATGAAATTCTTTTTTGGGTGCTGTATAATTGATGACAAAGTAGCGAACGAGTCAGCAAACTCATTCTGAATCTTGGGGACGTGCTCAAACTCTATCTTCGTAAACCTATTCTTCATTTCTTGCACATGATGCAAGTATGGCAATATCTTGGAATTCTTGGTAGCCCATTCTCCTTGTACCTGATGCACAAGCAGATCTGAATCGCCGATCACTAGTAGTTCCTAAATGTTCATATCAACATCCATGTTGAGCCCTAATATGCAAGCTTCATATTCTGCCATGTTGTTCGTGCAAGGTAATCGTAGCTTTGCAGACACCGACTAATATTGGCGAGTCTCTGGTACTAAGACGGCTCCAATGCTGATTTCTTTGAAGTTCGCCGCTCCGTCGAAGAACATTCTCCAACCGTTGTAGGCTTCGGCAATATCTTCTCCTACGAATGATACCTCCTCATCAGGAAAATACGTTTTTAGGGGTTCGTATTCTCCTCCTACAGGATTCTCAACAAGATGATCTGCTAATACTTGTCCCTTGACTGCTTTCTGAGTTACATAGATAATGTCAAACTCACTCAACAAGATTTACCACTTGGCCAGCTTCCCAGTAGGCATGGGTTTCTGAAAGATGTACTTCAGGGGATCCATCCTTTATATGAGATATGTAGTATAGGCACAGAAGTAATGCCTTAGCTTTTGAGCTATCCATCGCAGAGCGCAACAAGTGTGTTCCAGCAGAGATTATCGTGCTTCATAAGGAGTGAACTTCTTACTTAAGTAGTAAATGGCCTGCTCTTTTCTTACCGTTTCGTCATGTTATCCCAGAACACAATCGAAGGCTCCATCTAATGTTGCAAGGTAGAGTAGTAGTGGTTTACCAGGCTCTAGCGGGACTAAGACTGGTGGTGTGGACATGTACTCCTTGATTTTGTCAAAAGCCTTTTGACGATCCTCTGTCCAATTAGTTGCAGCGTCCTTTTTCAGCATCTTGAAAATCGGCTCACATATCACTGTGGACTGTGCTATGAAACGACTGATATAATTGAAACATCCCAGGAAACTCATTACATTTTTTTTCTTTTTGGCGGTGGTAATTCTTGGATGGCTTTTACCTTTGATGGATCCAATCCTATTCCCCGACGGCTGACGATGAATCCCAACAGCTTTCCGGTAGGAACCCTGAATGCACACTTCGCGGGGTTTAACTTTAGGTTGTACTTCTGTAGTCTGTCGAAAAATTTCCTCAAGTCTGTTATATGATCTGTGGCCTTACTGGATTTAATGATGAAATCATCTACGTACACATCTATCTCCTTATGTATCATGTCATGAAAAAATAGTAGTCATGGCCCTCATGTAGGTGGCCCCAGTATTCTTTAGGCCGAACAACATCATCTTGTAACAATACACCACCCACGGTGTAATGAAGGCTGCTTTCTTAGCAGTCTCCTCGTCCATCCAGATCTGATGGTAACCGGCGAAGCAATCCACAAAATACTGGAATTCATGCTTGGCACAATTGTCGGTCAAGATGTGGATATTTGGTAACGGGAAATCATCCTTTGGGCTGGCTCTGTTGAGATCTCGATAATCGACGTAGACTCTGACCTTCCCATCCTTCTTTTGAACTGGCATGGTGTTGGCTAACCAAGTTTGATATTCAACTACCGTGAGGCCCTTGGGTTTGATCTTCTTAGTAACTTCCTCCTTTATTTTCAAGCTCATATCTTGCTTGAACTTCCTGTGTTCTGCTTTACCGGCGGACAAATTGGGTTTGTGGGCAACTTGTGGGCCACAATGGATGTGATTAATTCGATCATATCGTCGTATGACCATGCAAATATGTCTTCATACTCTTTCAAGAACTGAGTGTATTCCTTTTTCTCTGATGGTGACAAATGGATGTTGATGCGGGTTTCCTTGACGATTTTAGAATTTCCCAAGTTGACTATCTCAGTTTCGTCCAGGTTAGACTTGGGTTTGTTCTCAAAATCCTCTACTTATCTGGCGATCTCCTCAAGTATTGCATCCTCTTCTTCTGAATCACTTTCCTTTTGCTGCATTGTCTCATAACATGTCACAGTCATCGGTTCATCAAGGTAAGAAATAGTAATGCTTTGGGAATGGGAATAATCAAAAGGAAAGGAAAACAAAAGTTAACCAAGTCAGTAAGGGTTCGAAAAAGAGTATTTGCAATATCTAAACACATAGTGTGGGAATGTAAGTTTGCGTCCTAATTTGGGAGCCTCGTTGTGCCGTGGTGGGCCTAGCAACAAGTTGATTTGGCGAACTTTAGTGCCAATAATTTCCTCATTTCATTAATGTAAAAGTAGATGAATCTAAAATGACACTAAATAAGAAAATCCATTAATGGCACTTGGCCTTATTACATTTGAAAAAGAAGATAAACCTAATCTACTTGATCCTAGAAGGACCTTCCCCAGGCTTGATCTTCTTGGCTCCATCGATCAGGTTCCCAGGTCGCGCATGCCCAACAACAGGTATACCCTCTCTAGATGTCCTCCTTCTCTTCCCTCAGCATTCTGGTAGTCGGCGACTCTTTTCCTCGTCTTCCCCTCCAGCTCCATCAAACCCTGCTCCAGAAACTCCAGCCTTTCATTGGAGTTTATAGCCAGTTCCCTCCATTCATTGATCAGCCTCATGCCTGTCTCGCGTATCTCCAGATGCTCGGCGTCGGAGTCATGAATCCTTTTGCGCAGCTTGTTGTATTTTACTTGGGCTTCAACAGCTTTGTCTATGACCCTGTTTCATCGACCGATTCCTGACTCAACTATCCCTGCTAAGATGTTCTCTAACCATGATAAGTAAAAGCGTACATGCCCTGCGTGGTACCTGTCTAGCTCGATGCTTTTCCTTTCTACAATAATCTTTAGGTGGCACATATGCTGGGCTTACACTTGTATGGGATGTTGTCAACTTGAAAATCTGCCGGTAATGACTCATTTTAACCGCGATATGACCTGCTTCCTGCCTGCCTGTCTCATAACCCTGATGGGAACATAATGGTATATAACTCTTAACCCGATCAACACCAAGTGCGGAACGTCCCTGGATCTGATGATGAAATCACTAGTGGGGAACCATTCGAACGTCCATTGAACCTGATCCTAAGTCAAATTGTCGAAAAACTGCACCCATTCTATAGCACTTTCTGGTTGAGAAAACCAATCCGGGATGTAAGTCATTCTCTTAGGGTGATGGAAGGCTATATGATCATTCCACGCCCTTCATGGAAACTCATGACGAGATTGACCCCTTTGGAGATCCTCGAATAACCAAACCTGTAGTAGCAAATTATAACTCTCAAAGTGTTTGAACCCCTTCTGGCAGCGGTTCAAGGGTCAGTAGATGTCAGCTATGATCATAGGGACAATGGTATATGTTTGCCCCTCGATCCCCTCTATTAATGTTTTGGCTACCATAGCCAGTCTGTTGTGAATTTTTTCCCCTTGCAATGGGAACACCATCATACCTAGGAAGCAAACAACGAACAAAAAAACCCTGCGGTGAATATGACCCAAAGAAGTGATAGAGAATTCATCATGGAAGATATGGTAGGACTTTCTATGACCATATCATTCATAAAGGTAGTCAAAGGGTATGTAGGACATCTTCAAACACTCCAAATCGTCCTTCTTCTTCAAGCCCATCATTTTCAGAAATCCCTTAGTGGCACGGTTTTCTAGCAACAATAAACCAGGATTGTCCCAAGGTAGCCCGACGAATCCCCCTATTTCTTCCAAGAGAGGGGTCATTTCTATGTTTCCAAAGTGAAACACGGATCTTTCACTGTCCCAGAACATCGTGGAAGCTTCGATCAACATATTATTTGGTTGGATATCCAACAGAGAAGGAAAATTTTCCAAGACCTTCTTCGCATGTTTTTTGTCACTTGAGGAAAGATCTTCCCACCAATCTAGCAGAAATGGTGGTATGTTACGGATCATGCCGAACCTGGGGACCTCGTGCCTCATTTTCTGAAAAATAAACAAGGTTAGACCCTTTCCCCCACCAGATTCGACTATTTATACATCAGTGATTAGCATATTGGCACTTATTTCAAATTAATGCACAGATCGTGGTTGCGTCCGTTGGGATATATGGAAACCCCGGTGGACTTTTGGACAAGGCTTTTCCTAAAGGGTTATTATGTGGACAACGTATTAGCTCTGGCTGGGTTTTGACCATGATGCATGAATAATAAATCAGAGTAAGGTTTCTATAGAGGCCTAGATTTTTACCCTCAAGCGGAAAACTTGAGGGGGAAAGGCACGAAATCGTCAACTGCACCGCTAATCGACTAGTTTTACCGCAAATAAGCCTTTTCGAATTCAAAAGGGTGATATATAGGAAGAGCAGAAAAACTTATCAAGAGTTTCTATGGTATTGATTACGCACGAGTGGAATATGATGTTAAACACGATTTATGCAATAGAAAATAGCACATTGTCACATATCTGCACGTTAAGGAAAATGATAAATGTGATATTTAATAATTGAAAGACGTTTAAGAAAGGGAAACAATGATAGAGGAAAAAGGGAAAGAGTGCGCACGTATTAACAGAATAAAGCATGCTTAAGACTAATTCACAAAAGAAAGTTTGTCATGGTAAGAGCCTTATAATCCCCAGCGGAGTCGCCATGCTATCGTGCCCCCCTTTTTCCTTGCGGATTCTGGGTTTCGACATTTTGGGGCAATTTGTTACCTTTTGGAAAGGAATATGGAATTTGAAGAGTCACCACCTGACGGATTAAGGTGTGTTAGGGCACCTAAAGCAAATAACTCATAAACCGATTTACATCACCAGAGATTGGGTAAGGGCTCGAAATTACCTTGAGGGGAAGGTGTTAGGCACCCCTCGAGGTCCATAACGACGGGTCCCGGCCAAACTCAATTTAAGCGAATTAGTCTTTAAAGGAAAATAAAACAGTTTAAAAAAAATAAAGATTACTTTATAACGGAAATTAAAGGGGTCCTAGGTTTATTAACCTATAGGATCACTTCTATGAAATACTCGATAACCTTTCTCAAATAGAGGTGTTACGCGCAGCATTAACGCACAGGTCATCATCTCCTTTACTACCTAGTTATCCTCCCTTTTTCAATTATTACCTAAGCATTCTTATAACGTCCAGTAAGTACCTTATGTGTGCACTACCCGTCCTTTACCTATGGCCCTGAAGGTGCTTAGGACCACTATTTAAGGTGGGTCTAGAATCAACTATGTTTCTTAAAAGGAGAAAACTAAGCTACAAACAAAAAACAAGTGGGATTGTCACATAAGTAGAAATTAATGGGGCTCTGATGTTTTAGACGTCAATACCACACAAGAAGATAGGTTAACTTGTGTTGTACCCAATTTTCGAGTGCTGTCTCTCTAGAAGAACCTGGTTCTTCTTGGTGTTCCAACTCTACTGTTGCGGAATAATAAATGCAGTAAAGTAAACAAACAGAGATTTTTACGCGGAAAACACTTGGTTCAAAAGGTGAAAAAACCACGACCTACTCCTCAGTAGGATTTGTCAACCTCTTCACTAAAACTCTGAGCCAAACGGACTTACAAAATAAACTCTTTTGTAATCCTATGACTAACTCTAATCCCTTCGTGGCAACTAGCCCCTAGCTAATTTCTACAGGCTTCAAGTTAACTCTAACTGGAACAATGCGTACCTATTATTATTGCTTCTATGAAAGTTTAAAAGATACAATATTAAATCTCCTACAATAACCAACTAGACTCACTGACAAACAGATGGAACTGGTTCTTCTAGCTGATCTATAGCCTCTGTATCGCACAATAATTCTGCTTGCAAAATATCTGGGAATTTTGCTTTCAGATCTTGATTCACTTCTGCACTTGTGCGTTCTTGATTCAAGCAAGAATACTTCAATTATTTATAAAGTCAGTTGTTGAGTTTGTCGTTCAGTTCTGGTACAACTCTACCTGGGAGAACGAGTTTGTATTAAACTCAACTTCCTTCCTTCATTACTATCCTTGCTGAATTCAACTCCTATTCTCTTATCAATTTGCCTTATCGCATTAGGAGACACTCTTCTTGTTCATTGATACTTCACACTCGCATTCATCTCCTATGCATATAAGGAGGTTTGTGTGCCAACGCGTCAGGTCAAGTATGTGTGCTCTGATGGACCTGGTTCAACTGGTCAGACATTTCTCAATCTTCAAAACTATGCAGTGACTTGGGTCAACAAATTCCCCCTTTTTGTTGATGACAAACTATGTGCTTCTCCCTGTATACAACTCAAACACTTTGTATGTTTTTAAGCATTTATCATAGAGAACCTAGGTTCATTAGGTTATAAATATCACTTGAAATATAAAAGCACTTCTCTTCCCCCTTTCGCCATCATCGAAAAGCTTGCAAAATGATAAACTCACCAGTGTTGTTAACAATTACTCATGCCCACCGAGGCAAGTGCAGGTGCAAACATGATTAATCATCATAAGAAACCAATAAATGTAAGCTATCTAAGAAATTGAGACAAGTCAATAAAAAAATAGCAAAAATTCATTGATTAAGAACGAACAGCAAACACCGTACAACTAAACAAAAAAATAGCTATAACCATCAGCAAAACATAATAAAAACAATAGAAACAGAACAACTGGTCTAAAGTGGGGTTTTGGAAGCTCTGGACAGCCTAAGGATGAGAAGGTGCAGAGGAGGTTGTGGTCTTGGTTTGTAGAAGAGAAAACATCTGATTAAGAACACCCTCGTTCTTTTCCTTATCTTTTGCTAATTCAACCCTGAGAGCATCCGGCTCAGCTTTAACCTCAATCAAACGAGACTTCAAACGAAGGATCTCCATATCCTTGATCTCGCTTTCCTGCACCAGAGTTCTAACTTTGCTGTTGACAGGCTGCTTCCTAGATGAACCAGGTTTATCTACAGGAACATTGACAGTATAATCGCAAGTGAGCAAAGTATCCTTCCCAAAATAGTCCTTGGCAGTAGCCATCTCAACCTTTTTCACAGGAACATCAAAATGAGAAAGAACAACTGTCAGAATAAAGACATATGGGATTGCATGTGCTTTTGTTCCATTCACAACTCTGTCCAAGAGTTGGATGATGAAGGCTGGCCAATTTATCTGCTTTCCCCTAGACAAACATTCCATCAAGGTCAGATCCATATAGTTGGCTATGTGCCTTCGTTCTTGTCTTGGCAGCAAGAATTTGATGACAAATTCAAAAAGCAACTTGTGTTATAGCTTCATTTCACTTTTGTAGACTGGCTGGGGTTCAATTTCTCTTTCATTATCACTGAAGAATCTGGTAATATTGATTGTTGAGGCCATCCCATCCAAAATAGGCCATCTTTTCCTAGTGTAAGCCTCGTAGCCCTCAGCAGGAATGTGCATAATTTCTCCCATTTCTTTAGCATCAAAAGAGACTTGAATTCCTTTGACAGTGGTAGTGACCCTGTCTTCCTTGACCACTGCATTTCCCATGAACACCACCAGTTCAGCTCTAGCAAACCTTCCTTCAATGTGAAGGACCATGTTCTTCCACCCCTGAACATCCAGTGTGTCCAGCAGGTATCTCATCCCAGGTTCCTCAAGACCCTTCACCAAATTTCCCTTCAGAATTGTTCTTTTTCCAAAAAAGGTGATTCTGTCAGTCACCTCACCAACTTCCCCCTCATCTTCTCCACTCCACTCTTTATCATCATCTTTCTCAACGACCTTCAATTTTTTTTCCTTGGACCTGGTCGTTTTAACGGTTCTTGTAGGTGTGGTAGACAATGTAACTGACTTCTTTGAAGAAGCCTTAGCCCTTTTTGATTTTGGTGCCTCAACCAAAACAGGAGCAGTCTGCTCTTCATGATGGACCAGTTCCATCGTATCCTCTTCAACCTCAACAGTCTCCACAGGCTCTCCTACTTTAGCCTTTCCCTTTGTAGCTCTCTTTTTCTTGCTCTCAAGCAGATCCTTCTCAAATATTTCTTCTTCCTCTCTCACAGCACTACGTGTAGCACGCACCTTAGGAACAGGAACATCAGTAGCTACATAAGCTTTTCTCTTCTTGGAAGGAACTGGGTTAGTAGCCTGCTTGGACTTCTGAGTCCTCAGTTTCTTGGGGTTATAGGACTCCCCCAGTTTCCTTAGCCTGTCAGCCAATGTCTCATCCCTAGATGAAACAGGTTCATCTACTCCTTTCTTTAAGCTTGTTAGACCTACCGCTGCTTCCTCGACTACACTTCCCCTTAACTCTGTGACTTCTTCTAGAACCTTCTCAGGAATGAGACCACAAATGGTCAATGTAGTACCATCCTCCACAAAGCCCTTTCCCTCAAGAATTTTACCTTTTTTCCAATTTTCTTTGCCTACTAGGCACTTCAACATCAACTACCGACCCAACCAGAACAAACATATTCTCAGCATTAACAGACTCAGAAATTGCCTCGAGATTACTGTGTTCCGAATTTAATAAACCAGGTGCTTCATCCTCATTGGCTGATTTAAAATATTCACTTGATGATTCAGAATTCTTATCATTTTCAGCCTGCAGAATTGCCTCCAAGAATTTTTTACGTGACCTAAAAGCCACTGATTTTCTGGAAAGAACCTTTACACAACGACCACGAGGGGCTGGGTTAGGGTTAGATGTGGGTTTTGGAACATGAGGGTTTTCAGGAATAAAAGGTTTTTCAGGTGATTGAGAATTGTATATAGATGGAAAATTTGAATATGATTCATAGTTCCCTCCATCATAATCATGATTTGGTGATGAAGAAGAAGAAGCGATGGTGGTGAAAACATGATTATGAGTGAAGTTAGGAAGAAAAGAAAGAGTGATCAGTTTTTGGGTATGAAGACTAATGATCTTGGTTCGACGGTTACTTTATGAAGAGGAGAGTAATGATGACCCTTATATAGGATATGGATATTAATTTTACAACGGGTAGAACATTTATTCAAGTGGAATTCTTATAGTTGTAGGAATGTCATTGATTAAATGGTTAAGAGTTCCCTACCTCTAGGCTAATTGAGTACTGATGTGATTTCTTCGAACGAGTTCATTTAGGGATTAGTACAAAGAAATTGAAATGAACCAAATCTAGATAGAATCCTGCTCATGTGTGACTGTAATTAGTTCAATAATTGTATGGAGATGAGCATGTACCTTGTCAGTCAGATGAACCAGCATAGATGAACTAGGTTCATCGTGTTAAAGTCCTTAATTTGCCTCGATTTACAAAGATAGAGAAACATCATTAGCAACCAGGGAATCATACTAATACATGGCAAGAGAATATGACAGTAAAGTCATGATGCTGAGCAATGATTAGACTGGTTGATTATCTAAGTTAGTGTTTCTAGCGAAAACATTTTTTTTCATTTTTCNACCCAATCATCCTTCTGTATAGCTTCTGATCAACGGATGAACCAGGTTCATCCACATCCAATTTTGTAGCTATGGCTATGGGAGTGTTATTTCCTTCAAGTCATCCATTTTAAACTTCTTGAGCAATTCTTTCACGTACTTTTGTTGGTGGATCATTGTTCCATTTGAGTTTTGCTTGATTTGCAGGCCTAAGAAGAAGTTTATCTCACCCATCATACTCATCTCAAACTCACTCACCATAAGCATAGCAAATTCCTTGTTCAATTTTTTAGAAGTCGCCCCAAATATAATATCATCCACGTATATTAGCACAACCAGGAGATCCTTATCCTTTTTCCTTAAGACCAAGGTACTGTCAATTTTTTCTCGTTTGTACCCATGTTCTAGCTGGAATTTTGATAATCGTTCGTACCATGCTCTTGGTGCTTGTTTGAGACCATACAGAGCCTTGTCGAGTTTGTATACGTGGTCAGGTGACTCCTTGCTTTCAAAACCTGGAGGCTGCTTGAAAAATACATCTTCCTTTAGATATCCATGTAGAAAGGCACTCTTAACATCCATCTGATGAAGAGTGAATTCGATGTGTGTAGAAAATGCTATAAGAAGTCTGATTGCCTCCAGTCTTGCCACAGGGGCAAAGGTCTCATCATAGTCTTTCCTTCTTCTTGGCTATACCCTTGAACAACTAGTCTTGCCTTATTCCTTGTAACAGTTCCATCCTCATCGAGCTTGTTCTTGAAGACCCACTTGGTGCATGGCATTTACCCAATCAGCATCTTGTAGGGCTTCCGCGATGTTCTTTGGTTCGATTATGGATAGAAAGGCATCAAACGCACACAGATTTTTCAAGGATGATCTTGTTTTGATTCCGGATGTCAAATCTGTTATGATGTTCTCAAGAGGGTGAGAACTCTCATATCTGTGTGGTTTGATTACTAGCTGTTCATTCCTCTACAATTCCATGGTGTCTTGTTGCTGTGGAGCAGGATCAGGGCCAAGTTGCATATGTTGAATTCCCCCTGTCAAATTGCTTGGGGTAGTTAAACCTGGTCCATCACCTGTTCCCCCTTACATGTTTGCTTCAATGTGATCACTGCTTCTCACCAGTCCAAGCTCCTCATATTTAGTTTCATCAAAGACAACATGTACACTTTCTTATACACACATAGTTCTTTTATTATACACTTTATAAGATTTTCTATGTGATGAATACCCCAAGAATACTCCCTCATCACTTCTGGGGTAAAATTTTCCTAGGGAATCTTTGCCATTATTATGCACAAAACACTTGTATCCAAAAGCCCTAAAGTGGGATATGTTTGGCTTTCTCCCTTTAAGTAATTCATAAGGAGTTTTCTCTACCATAGATCTGGTCATGCATCTATTGATTATGTAACAAACAATGTTTATTGCTTCAGCCCAGAAGCTGTGAGGAAGTTTGCTAGATAGAAGCATGGTTCTTTCCATGTATTCAAGAGTTATGTTTTTCCTTTCAACAACCCCATTTTGTTGTGGGGTTCTAGGATCATAAAAGTTATGATTGACACCATGTTCATCACAGAACTCAGCAAACTTAGCATTCTCAAATTCGGTACCATGGTTAGATCTTATTGATACTAGTTGATGTCCTAATTGATTTTGAGTTTTCTTGACAAATGAGGTGAACATATCAAATGCTTCATTTTTAGATGCCAGGAATAAGGTCCAAGTGAACCTTGAATAATCATCAACTAGCACCATCACATATCTCTTACCACCTCTACTCGGAGTTCTCATAGGACCACATAGATCCATATGAACCAGTTCTAACGTCTTCGTGGTACTGACTATTTTCTTACTTTTGAAAGAGGACCTTACCTGCTTCCCCCTGGCACATGCCTCACAAACATTGTCCTCCTTGAAATTAATGTTAGGAAGTCCTACCACTAAGTATTTAGAGACTAGTTTGTTAAGCTGAGTCAGACTCGCATGACCAAGTCATTTGTGCCACAGGAGGTGATCAATGTCCAACACACTTAGGCAAGTGAGTTCGTTTTCAGACAGTGTGGACAAGTCTATGACATAGATGTTATTCATTCTTTTTACCTACAAAGCAATCTTGTCAGTAAGCAGGTTAATCACAAAACATTTTGTGGAAGTAAAAGAAACCAGGTTACCTCTGTCACACAGTTGTGATACACTGATCATTCTATATTTCAAGCCACCTATTAGATACACATGTTCAATGGATCGTGTGCCATCCTTACCTACCTTAGCAACCCCAATAATTTCACCTTTCTTTTTGTTTCCAGATGAGACATTTCCTCCTTTGAAACTTTCAAGTGAAAGGAACTGTTCCATGTTCCCTGTCATATGCTTTGAGCAGCCACTATCCAAATACCGAATTTGGCTGCCTCCTCTCACTTGAACCTCTGGTTCTTCATGTGCTTCCTCATCAGATTCTCCAATTACCATGAGCGCCTGATCTTCAGTCTCCCCATCCTCTGATTCCTCATCTGAACTTTCCCCCCAAGCAGCAACCATAGCCTTTGTTGTGGTTTTCTTGGGTTGGACCTGTTCCTTCTTCCTATTCCGTCTTTCATATCTCTCCTTTTTCCATTATACTTCCCACCGAGAACAGATTTTGATGAGATGGTCAATCTTACCACATTTGTAGCATCCCTCGTTGGTTGGCCTTTCTAGAGCTTTTGCTTTGTTGTAGTTTACTCTTCTAGAGATGCCCTTCTTCCTCATGAGATTATTTGGTAATCATGGCCATCTCGTCATCCTCCAGATGTGCTCCCTCAGTGATTGTTAGTGTTAGACTCCTCTCTTTCTTTGGACCATCCATCTTCATTGTCTGCCTTCTCAGTTCATAGGCAATGAGGTTTCCAATCAGCTCATCCAATCTCAGGGTTGCCATATTTTTGGATTCCTGGATAGCAGTGATTTTTCTTTTCCCAGGACTTAGGCAAAACCCTTGTTAAGATCTTCTCAACCCTGTCCTCTTCAATAATGACTCTTCCAAGAGACTTTAGTTCATAGTCAAGGTTGTGAACCTTGCGTACATCTCTTGAATAGTTTCTCCTTCANGGCCTTTGCATTCTTCTCCTATTTCTTCAGATCCTCAGCAGTGCAGTCAACTCTAGTCTTTGGTACATCTATACCTTCATCAGTCTTCATCATGGTAGCTAAAGAACCATCAGTGACTATGTCCCAGATTCATAGTCTTCTCCAATCAGGTGGTCCTTCATCCTGTTTTTCCACCAAGAGTAATACTGGCCATTGAAGAGTGGTGGCCTTGCAGTTGATTGACCCTCCCAGTTTCCAAGTGGTGCACTCATATTGATCTTCTCCAAGGTGTTAAACTTTCAAGGATAACCTGCTATGATACCAATTGATATTTTAGACGTCAATACCACACAAGAAGAAAGGTGAACTTGTGTGGTACCCAATTTCCGAGTGCTGTCTCTCTAGAAGAACGTGGTTCTTCTTGGTGTTCCAACTTCTACTGTTGCGGAACAATAAAAGCAGTAAAGTAAAAACATAGAGATTTTTACGTGAAAAACACCTGGCTCAAAAGGTGAAAAAACCAGGACAACTCCTCAATAGGATTTTCTCAAACTCTTCACTAAAACTCTGAGCCGAACATACTTACAAAATAAACTATTTTTTAATCATAGGACTAACTCTAATCCCTTCGTAGCAACTAGCCCCTAGCTAATTTCTACAGGCTTCAAGTTAACTCTAACTTGAAAAATGCGTACCTATTACAATTGCTTCTATGAAAGATAAAAAGATACAATATTAAATCTCCTACTACAACCAACTAGACTCACTGACAAACAGATGGACCTGGTTCTTCTAGGTGGTCTGTAGCCTTTGTATCGCATAATAATTCTACTTGAAAAATATCTGAGAATTTTGCTTTCAGATCTTGATTCACTTCTGCACTTGTGCGTTCTTGATTCAAGCAAGAATACTTCAATTATTTATAAAGTCAGTTGTTGAGTTTCTCGTTCAGTTCTGGTAGAACTCTACATGGGAGAACGAGTTCGTATTAAACTCAACTTCCTTCCTTCGTTATTGTCCTTGCTGAATTCAACTTCTATTCTCTTATCAATTTGTAACCTTTTCGAATTTGGAGACACTCTCCTTGTTCATTGATACTTCAAACTCGCATTCATCTCCTATGCATATAAGGAGGTTTGTGTGCCAACGCGTCAGATCAAGTATGTATGCTCTAATTGACCTGGTTCAACTGGTCAGACATTTGTCAACCTTCAAAATTACGTAGTGAATTGGGTCGACAGACTCATATTTACCTCCACAAATAGACAAACAGATGCACGCTATTCAAGGTTTTTTTTAATAATTTAGGATCCTATAGACAAGATATCTAAATGAGCATAAACATAATATATAACAGTTTATTAAGGCAGGGCAGTGAGTACCTATCAGTTTGCCTACTGACTCTGTTACTTACTTTGAATCTAGGCACGTTTTCAAACAGCAAGCAATCACAATTTTAAAATCCACGATTTTAATTATCCTACAGGCTTGCCTAAGTGATAACCGGGAGGAATCCTATAGACATAGTATCTAAGTTGTAAACCAGTTACTGATTTTTAACAGGCATATTTTATCTTTTAGCTCCTATAGGCATGCTTTCTAAGTGCTGGAACGAGTTATAAGTGTGATATCTAAATGCAGAAACTGATTTATACATTTATTTCCTATATGCATGATGTCTAAGTGTTGAAACCGTTTTACACTTATTTCCTATAGGCATGATGTCTAAGTGTAAAGAATGATTTTATATGTGTTTCCTATAGGCATGATATCTAGACGAGTAAGGCGTTAACTAGTTTCCAAGCAAGTTCAACAAGGAAGATCATAGGAACATGATTCTGGTGCACACATGGTGATTTTGAAAACATGATTATTGATGAAGAATTGATAAACGACCTAGAAGCAGGATTTCTAGGATGCAGAGTGTGAAAATTCAGGATAATGAGATAAACCCTATAGGCATGGTTTCTAATGCACATAAGGAATCACCACAACAACCTATAAACATGATTTCTACCCGGATATGATAAAAGATATATAAAAAATCCCTCCCCGCCTTTTACTAATAACCCCATATCTGTTTTATAGAGATTATTATTATAGAATAATACAAATGAATTACATAATGAAAATCACTATACTATAGGGATCCTTGGCAGACCCAAAGTCAACCTCGAAGCCAGGCCTTTAATCAAATCTAGAGTACACGACTAGTTCATTATACACCAAATAGGCGTCTGGTGTGTCAAAGTTCCCAAGAGCCCCAGGGACCCCGGGCAATGCTCACACCAGAACCTTTTCAAAGAAACAGTTTTGTGAACAAGTTTGGAAGGCCAGCCCCAGTGTGTCAGAGTTCGGAGGAGTCTCATGGACTCATAGGCAGTGCTAACACTAGGGGGGCAGGGCCCTAGAGATCTAAGAGTAGGAGTTAAAAATAGTATATAAAAGTAGGAGATAGTTTTAGGAAAAATAGTTTGGTTTCTTTAGAAGTGAATAGAAACAGATTAGAAGATTACAAAAGAAACTACAAACAGAACCACATTTAGCAGATTGAGTTCAGATATGAATTCCAGTAGTTAAACAATCACTAGTAACACTGGAATCATAGACAGGACATAGTCACAATTAAGTCAAACAAGGTTTATGTTGGATCAAGAAGCTGAATGGTTTTGAAGATTGACAAATGAACTCAGAGTTGAACCAGGTCCATCACTAGAGACATAGACATGCAGAGTTAATGACACGTGAGGTGATCACAAACAGGATATAAACACAATCGGTGATCTGATGATATATCTCCTGATCGAAAAGGTTGCAAATTGATAAGGAGATGGACTCCTTATTCAGTAAGGACATAATCAAGATAGAAGAGGATCTAGGGAGTTGAGATCAACTAGAACTCTTCCACCAAGGAAGAGTTGCATCTGAATTCTAGTATATCTCTTTTTCTACTGATCCTATATATTGTCAAGTGTCCTTATTGAACATGTGCTCACAAACATAGAAGAAAAAAAAGAATTGAGAACAAAATTACCAAAGCAATTTTGTAAGCAGTCCGTGTGAGAATTTCCTGTGCGATTCTGAAGCTACTTGAACTAGCTAGAAGAACCAGTTCCATCTGTTGTCTTTTAGTCTAGTTTATTTGTAGTAGGTGATTAAGAAGTGTATCTTTCAGCTTTATCTAGAAGCAATTGTAATAGGTACTGAGTATTCAAGATAGAGTTAACTTGAAGCTTGTCGCAAATAGCTAGACGCTTGTTTTCCACAAGGGGGTTAGAGTTAGTCCTTAGGTTTACAAAAGAGTTTATTTTGTAAATGTTGTTTGGCTCATTGATTTAGTAAAGAGTTTGGAAAAATCTGACAGGTTAGTAGGTCGTGATTTTTTTCACCTTTTAAGCTAGGTGTTGTCCACGTAAAATTGTTGTGTTCCTTTATTTTCTATAATTATTATTCCGCAAACTGTAGGAGTTGGAACACATAGAAGAACCCGGTTCTTCTATAACTACTGCACGCAAAAATTGGTCAACACACAAATCACCCCCCTCTTGTGAGGTATTGACATAGATAAGTAACAATTGGTATCAGAGCGGGTTATGCTTGAAGAGGCTAACACCTTAGGAAAAGGTCAAGATGAGTGCACCACCTGGGAATTGGGAAGGACAATCAACTGCTAGGCCACCACTCTTCAATGGTCAATAGTATTCCTGGTGGCAGAACATGATGAAGGATCACTTAATTGGAGAAGACTATGAACTATGAGATATATTCACTGACGGTCCTTTGACCACCATGAAGAAGACTGCTGAAGGAGTAGATGTGCCAAAGATAAGAGCTGACTGCATTGCTGAAGACTTAAGAAAATGGGAAAAGAATGCCAAGGCCAAGAAGTGGCTAATGTGTGGACTTGGTCCAGATGAGTACAACAGAATTCAAAGTTGCACCATTGCCAAGGAAATTTGAGACACTTTGCAAATGGCTCATGAGGGAACTGCACAAGTGAAAAGATCTAGAGGTACCATTACTATATTCTCAATATGAGAATTTCTCTATGAAGGAAGGAGAGACCATCCAAGAGATGTACACTAGTTTCACTACTCTGATAAATGAATTAAAATCTCTTGGATGAGCTAATTGGAAATATCACTTCTTACGAACTTAGAAGGCAGACAATGAAGATGGATGCTTCCAAGAAAGATAGAAGTCTGGCATTAAGAATCATTGAGGGAGCAGATCTGGAGGAAGATGAGATGGCCATGATCACCAAGGAATTTAGAAACTATCTCATTAGAAAAAAAGTCATATCAAGAGGTGGAAACTACAACAAGGCAAAGGCTCCAGAAAAACCCACCAACGAGGGATGCTACAAATGTGGAAAAACTGATCATCACATCAAGAACTGTCCTCAGTGGGAAGTGGAATGGAAAATGGAATGATCTGAGCGAAGGAACCGTAAGAAGGAAATGGTTCATCCTAAGAAAAACAAAATATCAACGAAAGCTATGATTGCTTCTTGGGGAGAAATCTCAGACGAAGAATCAGAACATGAAGATGGAGATGAAGAAGCGCTTATGGAAATTGGTGAATCAGATGAGTAATCATGTGAAGAACCAGAGGTTCAAGTGAAAGGGACCAGTCAAATATGGTACTTGGATAGTGGCTGCTCAAAGCACATGACAGGGAACAAGGAACAGTTCCTTTCACTTGAAAACCTCAAAGGAGGAAATGTCTCCTTTAGAAATGGAAGGAAAGGTGAAATTATGGGGGTTGGTAAGGTAGGTAAGGATGACACACGTTCCATTGAGAATTTTTACTTGATAGATGGCTTGAAATATAGACTAATCAGTGTGTCACAACTGTGTGACAGAGGTAACCTGGTTGCATTCACTTCTACAAAATGTTTTGTGATTAATCTTATCACTGACAAGATTGTTTTGCAGGGAAAAAGAGTGAATAATATCTATATCATAGACCTGTCCTCACTATCAGAAAACGAATTAACTTGTTTGAGTGTGTTGGACAGTGATCCCCTCCTTTGTCACAAAAGACTTGGACATGCAAGTCTAAATCAACTCAACAAACTAGTCTCCAAGGACCTAGTGATAGGTCTCCCTAACATTAAGTTCAAGGAAGACAAATTTTGTGAGGCTTGTTCAAGGGGGAAGCAAGGAATGTCCTCTTTCAAAAGCAAGAAAGTAATAAGTACCACCAGGACGTTGGAATTAGTTCATATGGATCTATGCGGTCTTATGAGAACATTAAGCAGAAGAGGTAAAAGATATGTAATGGTGCTTGTTGATGACTACTCTAGATTTACCTGAAGCATTTGATATGTTTACTACTTTTATTAGAAGAACCCACAAACAGTTAGGAAATAAACTTGCATCAATAAGGTCTGATCATGGCACTGAATTTGAAAATGCAAAGTTTGCTGAATTTTGTGATGAACATGGCATAGATCATAACTTGTCTACCCCTAGAACTCCACAACAAAATGGAGTTGTTTAAAGAAAGAACAGCACCCTTGAAATATGGCTAAAACCATGCTTATTTCTTGTAAACTACCTCATAGCTTCTGGACAGAAGTAATAAACACTGCATGCTACATCATAAATAGGTGCATGACTAGACTACTTGTAGATAAGACTCCTATGAGTTAATTAAAGGGAGAAAGCCGAATATATTCCATCTTAGGGCTTTTGGGTATAAGTGCTTTGTGCACAACAATGGTTAATACTCCCTAGGAAAGTTTTATCCCAGAAGTGATGAGGGAGTATTCTTGGAATATTCTTCACGTAGTAAGGCTTATAAAGTGTATAAAAAAAGAACTATGTGTGTTGAAGAGAGTGTGCATGTTGTTTTTGATGAAACTAACATTCTCTCTCAGATAAAGGAACAAGTAGATGAAGAAATTGGGCTGGTTAGAAACTCAGACCAAACTGGAGCAATATTGGAGGAAGGGTATTCAGAAACAAACTTGATGAAGATGGAACAACTACAAGAAACAAGTCAATATTCGTGGTTCAAGTGTACAGTCGGGAGGAAGGAATAAACTATGATGACACCTTTGCTCTTCTGGCAAGGTTGGAAGAAACTAGGCTCCTCATAGCCTTTGCTTCTTACATGGAATCCGCCCTTCACCAGATGGATGTCAAGAGTGCCTTCCTGAATGGCTATCTCGAGGAAGAAGTGTTTGTAAAGCAGCCTCCGGGGTTTGAAAACAAGGAGAATCCTGATCATGTGTACAAGCTTGACAAAGCACTGTATGGACTCAAGCAAGCTCCAAGGGCATGGTATGAAATGCTTTCAAAATTCCTGCTGGAACATGACTACAAGAGAGGTAAAATTGATAGCTCCTTATTCTTGAAGGAAAAAGGTAATGATCTCTTGGTAGTACAGATATATGTAGATGACATAATCTTTGGGGCAACTTCTGAAAAGCTAAGTAAAGAATTTGCTAAACTAATGGGTAGTGAATTTGAAATGAGCATGATGGGTGAGCTTAACTTCTTTTTAGGCTTACAAATGAAACAAAATTCAAATGGAACTATGATCCATCAGCAAAAATATGTGAAAGAATTGCTTAAAAGATTTAAAATGGAAGACTCTAAGGAAATTGATACTCCCGTTTCAAAAGCCACAAAACTAGATGTAGATGAACTTGGTTCATCTGTTGATCAAACATTGTATAGGAGGATAATTGGGTCATTATTATACCTTATTGCTGGTAGACCTGGCATTGTTTTCAGTGTAAGGCTTTGTGCAAGATTTCAGGCCAATCCCAAGGAATCCCATTTAACTGCAGTGAAGAGAATCCTGAGATATCTAAAAGGCACCACTGACCTATGTCTTTGGTACCCCAAAGGTAGTAATTTTGATCTTGTGGGATATGCTGATGCTGACTATGCAGGCTTCTTGGTAGATAGAAAGAGCACCTCAGGTATGGCACACTTTTTTGGCTCATGTCTTATGTCTTGGGCCACTAAGAAACAGAACTTAGTAGCTCAATCTACGGCTGAGGCTGAGTACGTGGCTGCAGGCTCATGTTGTGCTAAGTTACTATGGAT
Organism: Nicotiana knightiana; assembly: GCA_005239525.1. Classification (NCBI taxonomy): domain Eukaryota; kingdom Viridiplantae; phylum Streptophyta; class Magnoliopsida; order Solanales; family Solanaceae; genus Nicotiana; species Nicotiana knightiana. The sequence goes on along the minus strand of ML402568.1, from coordinate 460,616 downwards.
TAAGCAACAACTGATGGACTTTGGCATAGAGGTTGGATGAATTCCTATCTTCTGTGATAACACTAGTGCTATTAGTATGATAAAGAACCCCTTCCATCATAAAAGAACAAAGCACGTAGATGTTAGACACCATTTCCTAAGAGACAACTATGAGAAGGGAATGATCTCTATTGAATTATGTGCTACTGACAAATAAATTGCTGACATCTTTACTAAGGCACTAAGTAGAGAGCATTTTGAGAGAAACATGTTAGAATTAGGGATGATTAAGGTCACCTAATTGAACCAATTCAAAAAAAATGATAAAAGGAGGAAATTGTTTTTTTGGCTAGGAATTCTGAAAGGTGTAAATAATCAGAATAATCGTTGCTCAGTCTCACGCCTTAAAAGGCATAGTCTCTTTCCATGTGTTAATATGATTCCTTGGTTACTAATGATATTTTTCTATTTTTGTAAATTGAGGCTTAATCAAGAGATTCTAACAAGATGAACCTAGTTCATCGTTGCTGGTTCATCTGACAGACAAGGTATGTGCTCATCACTATACACATATTGAAATCTCAATAGTTACTCATGAGCAGGACTCTATCTATAATAAGCTTTTAAAAAATCTAGTACCTATCCCAAATTCGAACCCGTTCCAAAGAGTCCAATACAATTAAAATGGCCTAGATTATAAGGGAGTCATAACCGTCACTTATCAACTGACACTCATGAACCGATTAGACTCCCACTTGACCAAAATTACACCCGTAGTGTATTTATTAACCAAGCCTTCAAAAACCCATCATCACTTCTCTAATCCTTCACCTTTTTTTCCTAAATCCATAACCGTCGAAACCCTTTAAACCTTCTACTCAAACACCTTGATCCTGATTTTCCTTAACAAAAATCATCACCATGGCTAACACTCCACCTCCTGCTTCATCCTCTTCAACCACACCTGACTACAGTATCACGCTTGAAGATACTGGTTCCACCCCATCACAATCAAATTCTTCCACTCCATCTCAATCACATCCCACCACCCCTCAAAACAACCATATTCCGTCTCCTCCAATCATTCCCGTTGTACAACTAAGCCCCAATCCAGAACTCAGGAGAAGGCGTGTGGAAATGCTTGCCAGAAAGACTATGGCCTCCAGCTCTCTAGCTAAGAAATTGAACACAGAGCTTCAAGCTAGCCAGGCCCAAGAATCTGAGTACTCCAATGACTCTTTCAAGTCCGTCGCTGAGGGGGAAGCAACTGGTTCTTCTGATTCTAAATAGGTAACATCTAAAATTGGGTCTGAGCCAGTCACTTCTGAAAATAGGTTTGTTTTAGTTGGGTGTGTAGTGGATGTGGAGATTCATGATAGGAGAAGAAGAGGCGGTAAAAATAATTTTGTGAAAGAAATTGAGAGAGAGAGGGAGAAAGAAGTACTGTGAGGGGAACAGGGGAAGGAGGCACTCCATTGGCAATTTGTGGAACTGTCCCAATGGTTATTGAAGAAGGTGCCAAGGATTTAGGGGGAAGTAATTCTAGAGAGGCTGCAGAGGGGTTGGAAAATCTTAAACATGCAACCGACGAACCTAGTTCATCCATTGAGGAAACTTTGGCTGATATTATGAGAAAATTAGGGGAGAGCTATAAACCCAAAAATAAGAAGACCTAAGACAAAGAAAGCTACTCCTCCAGTGGAAAGCAAGAAGAGAAAGCCACTCCCTCTGCTGATGCTTCCTTTCCTAGAGGTCGCACTACAAGGAGTGCAATTAGGTTGAGTGAAGATGAGTTGCAGAAAGCTTTGAGGGAGTAGGAGAAAGAAAGTTGAAAAGGGGAAGGCGAAAGTGTTTGAGCCCGCAGAGGCTGTTGATGTTGAGGAAATGGACCTGTTCCATCAAGAGGAACAGATGGAAGAAGTTTAGATTGAGGCACCCAAACCAAAGAAGGCCAAGACTTCTTCCAAGAAGTCAACATCTGTGTTTGCTACACCCTCGACTATTGCTAGGAGAACTAGGTCCACAAAGAAATCAAAGAAGGCCCAGTTTGATGATGATGATGAGTGGAGTGGTGAATAAGCAGAGGAGTATAGTGGAGAGACAGACAAATTGACAAAATTTGGGAAGCACACGATACTGAAGGGAAGGTTGCTGAAGGATCTTGAAGATCCTGGATGATTTACCTTGTGGACACTCTAGACGTGCATGGCTGGAAGGACATGGTCCTTCAACTAGATGGCAGGCTGGCCAGGAGTGATATTGTCGAGTTCATGGAAAATGCATAAGTCAAGGATGGCTGGGTCTCCAGTTAGGTAAAGGGGCTTAAGATCTCCTTTGATGCCAAGGAGCTGGGTGAGATTCTTGGGATTCCCGCTGAGGTGGCCCGGCTTGGATGGCCTTCCTTCTGCACTGCAAATCACCAGGAGGTTCATTAATAATGTTGAAGAAGTGGAACCAAGGGTTGTGTTCAAAAGCGATATGAAACCTCAACACAAAGTGATTTTTGAGTTTGTCAATAAATGCATACTGCCTAGGCAAGAGAGGAGGCACATAGCAAACTATATGGATTTAACTCTCATGGAGTGCTTGGACAGTGGAAGGCAAATCAACTGGCCCTCTTTCATTATTCAGTTGCTGGACAGCATGGTAAATGGCTCCAAGGGTCATGCTATCCCATATGGGTTCATCCTAACGATTGTGATGGCCAACTTCAAAGTGCCCGTGAAGAAAGCAAAAATGGCCACTGTCAAGGACCATTTTGGGAAGAACACGCTTGTGACATGCGACTATGTTGTGAATTTTCCTGACAATGAACCTGGTTCATCAAGGAAAACGCCTGTGAATAGCAAGGTCAGGGCGCTTTTTCATTAAGGTGGGGTTAAGGATGCTAAAATCCTTCACCTGAAGACCCGCCTTACAGAGGGTGAGGCTGAACGGGATGCTCTCAGAGTTGAACTGGCAAATGAAAAGGAGAAGAATGCAGGCATTCTTCAACAAATGCTCTCTCTTCTCCAAGCAAAGAACCCAACCTCCACCCCTTCCCAACCTTAGGTGTCCAGTGCCGTCCCTCACCCCTTTATGACCCAGATCGGGATTTTTTTGCTATCTTTTACTCATGACTGTAACTGCTTTATTTCTCTCTGTGTTTAGTGCCTGGACTATGCTCTTATCAATGAACTGTGTTGTTTTTGCTCTTACCTATTTTGTCTCACTTTCTTTGATAGTTTACATCCTTGGTTTACTATTGATGATTAATCCGTGTTTGTACTTGCAGTTGCCTCAGTGGCTATGAGTAATTATTATAAATCTGGTAATTCTAACACTTCGCAAATTATCGATGATGCCAAAAGGGGGAAGATCTGCTACATTTAAAATTGTGATATTTATAACCTAATGAACCCGGTTCTTTATGATAAATGCTTAATACTATAAAAGTATCAATGTTGGATCAAAGTGATTACAGGACTAAGCACAGAGTTTGTCACCATTAAAAAGGGGAAATTTGTCGGATCAAGAAGCTGAATGGTTTTGAAGATTGACAAACGAACTCAGAGTTGAACCAGGTCCATCACTGGAGACATAGACATGCAGAGTTAATGGCACGTGAGGTGATCACAAACAGGAGATAAACACAATCGGTGATCTGAAGATATATCTCCTGATCGAAAAGGTTGCAAATTGATAGGGAGATGGATTTCTTATTCAGTAAGGACATAATCAATATAGAAGAGGATATAAGGAGTTGAGAACAACTAGAACTCTTCCACCAAGGGAGAGTTGCATGTGAATTCTAGTATATCTCCTTTTCTACTGATCCTATATATTGTCAAGTGTCCTTATTGAACATGTGCTCACAAAAATAGAAGAAAAACAAGAATTGAGACCAAAATTACCAAAGCAATTTTGTAAGCAGTCCGTGTGAGAATTTCATGTGCGATTCTGAAGCTACTTGAACCAGCTAGAAGAACCAGTTCCATCTGTTGTCTTTTAGTCTAGTTTATTTGTAGTAGGTGATTACAAAGTGTATCTTTCAGCTTTATCTAGAAGCAATTGTAATAGGTACTGAGTATTCAAGATAGAGTTAACTTGAAGCTTGTCGCAAATAGCTAGAGGCTTGTTTGCCACAAGGGGATTAGAGCTAGTCCTTAGGTTTACAAAAGAGTGTATTTTGTAAATGATGTTTGGCTCATTGATTTAGTGAAGAGTTTGGAAAAATCCTACAGGTTAGTAGGTCGTGATTTTTTTCACCTTTTGAGCCAGATATTTTCCACGTAAAATTGTTGTGTTCCTTTATTTTCTGCAATTATTATTCCGCAAACTATAGGAGTTGGAACACATAGAAGAACCTGGTCCTTCTATAACTACTGCACGCAAAATTTGGTCACCACGCAATCACCCCCTCTTGTGTGGTATTGAGATAGATAAATAAATGTTTCACATGGTTGGAATTGACTTAGTTCATTAACTATTACTAGGTGAGCATATAGACATGTATTAAACAGAGAGCAACATGCTTAAATTAAGTTAATAATCAGATAGTCATACAAAAGGGTGGTGGGGTAGTAGGAATTAAACATGCTATTTTCAGAAATAAGTAAAAATAATATCATAGGCTAGACAGATACATGCTAAGGTAGACTAACTATACTAACACACAGCACAGGACAAGTTAATAGGAGTTTAGGCATGCTAGTAAGAGGGCAATAAATATAAACATAGGACAAACAGAGGCATGTTGGAATTTGAAGCACTAACCACACAACCATGTGAAACAAGAGGTAACAAAGACTAAGACATAATAGTTAAAAATTAAACTGGAAGCATGTCATAAACAGGACATATTGACGTTCGAAATAGGCTAATATAAATCACAAGGAAGGAGATGGCTAAGAGACAAATATCACAGTAGAAGCATATTGAAATACATAGCACATAGAAGAGATCATGATAACAGATATTGAGGCATACCAGTTAAGAGATAGCAAACAGGAAGTGAAGGCAAATAGGATCCAAGTGTCAAGTCTTGGCTTTCAGCTGGCTAGACATAGCAGCAAATAGAAGTAACAGAAAGAACTACAATTGAAAGTGTGTGAGTAAGAGTAAGAGTTTGTGTGTGTGTTTATGTGCCTTTCTATGTGTGTTCGTGTGTTTTGAAAAATTAGAATGGGGGAATTATATAGCACTCAGCAGGGTAAAACAAACAAGGCAAAGAATAATTTAGAGTTCACAAATAAGGCATGTGAATAAATATAACTAGTTAATTTGGGCTAAACTCAATCAAGTAATTCAACAAACACCGGAAAACACCCCTTAAATTAGGGAGAATCAATTAACAGTCAAGTTAGAGGTTTAATAAGGTAAACAAATAAATCAGAGACCATTTAGAGGCCGGTTAAAACAATCAAATCCCATAAATTAGGCTAGTAACATAATTAAGGTAAGTAGTACGAATTATGAGTCACGAATAAGTAAAAAGAAATATCAATCTTAACAGAAAAATATAATTTCGAACCCTAATTAGGCGAATAAAATTAGTTATCCTCAGTTAATTGACAAGACGGAGAATAACGGGCAAAAATCAGAACAAGTAGTGAAGTAATTAGAAACCGTAGGGATTCGAAAATAGACATGAAAATCACTCGAAAAAGTAAAGAGAACCAGAGTTAAACATTAAAACAAACTTAAGACTTTATGAAGAAAATTAAAGATGAAACCTAGCTTTAGAGAAAACAAAAAATTGGTTAATAATAAGAAAAAATTGAAGATATTTGAAGAGAAATATTAGCTAAACTCAAAAACATCTCAGATCTATAGAGATCTGAACCGACTCGAATAGCAAGTGACCAGGGTTTTAAAAAATGATAGAGGTGAGAAATCTGGGTTGGAATCATAGAATTAAGTCGTAAACATGAAGATAACAGTACTCACAAATACAGAGATGAACAAATGCAGGTTCATCGAGAAAAATAAAAGGGTTTGGACCGAATCAGAGTTGAATCCCTTTGAGATTCCATCAAACCAACAAAGAAATCAAATATCCAGTAGAGATAGGAGGCCGGATGGGGCCTAAAATCAAAGAGAACCCCCATGGATTGAAGGGTTTCTGGTGACGGCGACTAGGCTTAGGGGATAGTTTGAGAGAGAATGGAGGAAGGAAGGGATTTGGGGGCGCAGAATTGGAGAGGTGAGTAGGGTTTGGGAGTTTTGGGTAATTAAAAATGGTAACCACATCCTGGACTGTTGATCTCTAAGATCAACAGCCAGGATTTGATGGTTGGGCAGGTCAGATAGGAGATTGGGTTGTGGGAATTTTAATTGGGCTAAGGGTAATGGTTTGGGCCAGATCCGAATAATAAAATTAAATTAACAGAGGCCATTTGTTAAATACCCAATTAATTTGATAAATAATTTATAAAATAGCTAATAAATAATAAAAATTCTATTGATGCATAAAAAATAATTAAAAACAATTACTTAATATTATAAAAATACAAAATGTCATTTTCTTGTGAAATAAAGTAATTATGCACTTGTAGGCTATTATTGCAAAGTTATTACAATTATAACCCTAAAATGTAAATATGGCTATTCGTGAAATAATTGAAACTTAGCATAGATATAAATGATAAAACTAAGAAAATAAAATTATCATAAAACCACTTGTGATGCAATTATTAATTATTTATATAATAAAAATACTGGGATAAATTAATTAAAAATCCTTTAAAAATGCAAAGATTGTGGAAAAATATTAATCGATGCTCATGCATTGTTTTGAAGATATATATGCATTTTAAAAATAATATAGGAAAAAACTAGGTATCAACAAACCTCTCCGCTGACATGGCTGTGGAAGTTGTTTGGTACCACTACTCTTGGACCCACGAATGTCTGAAGCAACACATGAATCCTGAAGAGAAAACAGAAGTGGCTGACCCACAAAACCTCTACAATGATGTATCCTGCCTCCAAAATAGGGATCAGTAAATCCTCCTGGTCTACGAGGCCTCTTAGCCTCCTTGTCCTCTCTCTCCTGACCCTGCATACCCTCTAATATGCGAGAGATCTCTATCACATGCTGAAACGGAACATCCATCTCCAACTCCCGAACCATGCTGAATCAGATACCACAACTGAGCCCCTCAATGAACCTGCATACTTGCTCTTTAACTGTAGAAAAGAAAGCAGGTGCATGCCTAGACAAATCATTGAATCTAAAAACACACTCTGACACTAATATATTACTATGACGCAGCTGCTCGAACTCTGCATGCCATGCATCTCGAAGGGTCTGGGGAGCAAACTCTCTCAAGAACATCTCTGAAAACTGAGTCCATGAAAGTGAAGCTGCATCGGCTGGGCTACCCTCCTAGTAAGCTCGCCACCCCTGATACACTGCTCCAAACAGCTGGAATGTAGTAAAAGCAATCCCGCTAGTCTCCACATTACACATGGTACGAAGAATACGATGGCATTTCTCTAGAAAACTGTGTGCATCCTCTAAAGCTAAGCCACTGAAAGTAGGAGGACGATACCTATTCAATCTCTCAAGTCTCATGTACTCCTCCTTAGATGCCTCTGGCCTGACCTCAGGCTGAACCGAAATGATAGGTTGTGCTGGCATGACACTTGGAACCTGACTAATGTGGAACCACTGCTTTGGAGTATGGGCGGCGGGAGTCTGAGCTCCTCCCTCGGTCTATAAAGTAGCTGGTGCAACTGGAATAATTCTCACTGGAGCCAATATACCAATCATGCTCAATACCTGCGCTAAAGTCTCCTGAATTCCCAGGGTAGCAACAGGCGCCTCTGGTGCCTGTCCCCAAACCGGAGCAACTAATGGCTCCTTAGTTGCCATCTGGTAGGTGATCTAGCTGTGGCATGTGCTCTTTCTCGGCTTCTGCCTCTGCCCATGCCCCTTACCCCGGCCCCTAGCAATGCCGGCTCTACGGGCAACGTCATCAATAATTGTAGCTCGTGTTCTCACCATCTGTGAGAGTATAAAATGACAATGCCTCAAGCTCCAAAATCAATGACCTCGCACGGTAGGAATGAAAGGAGTGAAGTTTCCTAATAGTTTTGTAGTCTCTTGAAGATAAGTACAGACGTCTCCATACCGATCCACAAGACTCTACTAAACTCTCTTATGACTCGTAGCACCTATGAACCTAGAGCTCTGAAACCAACTTGTCACGACACCAAATTCCCGTTCATAGGATGTCGTGATATCACCTTATCTCTATGACTATATAAGCCTAACACTTACTGAACTAATAACAGGTTTTAGCCGATGAACTATTAAATATGAATTAGAAATTTCTATATAAAGCCAACAATCCCACTGGACATATAACATCCCAAAACCAGTAGTACAAACCATAAGCTCTACCGAGTTCAATTGAAAATCTCTAAATACAATTGTTTTGAAATAGAAATAAGAATTACAAAGTAAAACTTTAGAAGGTGAGCCCAAGGCGTGAGGACGCACGACATGTATACCTTGAATCTCCACTGCAACGCTTGATCAGCTAACTAATAGTCAACATGCTTTGAGGTACCTGGATCTGCACAAAAATGTGCAGCAAGTGTAGCATGAGTATAACACAGCGGCGCCGCAGATATCAAGACTAACCTCGGTAGAGTAGTGACGAGAAACAGCCAAGACACCTACTAGACATAATAACCTGTACAAGTATGAATGTGAAACTAACAGGGAACATTATAAAGCTAAACATGATAAGAATGTTTCTACAATACGTGCAATAAGAACTAGAACAACAATTAACAACAAGGAGCCAACATGTAATAACGTTGTAAAGTAAGAAAAATATAGTTTAAATCCGGTGAAACCAAGTAAAGAAAAACAATTAACTACCCAATAAAAGCAACTGCTTTCACACAAGATTTATTCAAGAATTTCTCCGAGGTACCACTCCTCATAATAACAAATCACGGGTTCTTAATCAGGAACCCTAATCACTCGGCATCTTGTGCCTACATTACAAAGCACAACCACACGGACAACTCACGTGCTGCACGGAAAACTCACGTGCCAATACCATTAATACCTCATATCCGAACGGAAAAGTCACGTGCTAAGGGAAGTGACAATAGCTCATAACCGCATGAACAACTCACGTGCCAATAGTAGGCTCTCACACAGAAGGAAATTATACAAGAACACATGTAAGTGATCAATAAACATCATGTTCATCTTCTTAGAATGATATAAGTTATTAATTCCGGTGTATGCTTGTGCACGTGTTCTATCAAGACTTGAGTCAAAAAGTAATATCAAAGACAATGAATGGTACATAGGAAACAACACAAAAAAACGTAGAATGCATGACTCACACAAATTAGGCAGACCACTATATATATATATTATCTACAACAATGCCCCTAGGTCATCACAACTTATCACAAATCATCCCCGATAAAGCCCCCCTTGTCTCGCCACGTGAGAAACAATAAAGTAAAAGCCCTCCGTGTCTCTCCACACGAGCATAATTATATTCCCGCCTTGTCTCACACAATAACACAGACATCTCACGTGCGAACACCCTGACAATCCTCTCAACAATATCTCGTGTGCTAGAAACATAACAACACAATATAAACTCGTGCCACATGTGCCCATATGCCAAAAAATTTTCTTAAAATAATTCCAATACCACAACCACACATAACCCTCGGCTCAACAACATTGAGTACAACAACAATAACACGGAAGTAAGGCAAGTAAAACAATACAAGAATTACGATAACACAATGAAAAAGAAGAATGAGCTTATAATGAAAGACATAACAAGTAATAATTGATTCAAATAAGAATAACACAATTATGATAAAGATAACATGTGATAACGATAACAAATAAGAATAACTCAATAATAAGGAAGATAATAGGTAACAATCATTTGTAATAAGATTAACTTCAACAATAGAATAGGTAACATATAACTTCAATTAAGAAAAATCAAATATGGAAGAGATAACATGGCAATAAAAGATGCAACAACTTCAGTTAAGACATATAAAGGTATATTTGGAACCAATCAACTTCAAATAAGACATGTAAGGGTAATTTAGCAATGGAGGATATAGCATGATAAGACAACTTCATTTTTAATGTACATGAGAACCTAAGAGTCTAAATCGGTCAAGTTACCACATATAAGCCGTGTACACACTCGTCATCTCGTGCACAAGCCTTTTACATAGATCAAATAGTGCAAAAAAACCAATCCCTATCGGGTGGTTCACCCACACAACTTTAGGCAAGATACTTACCTAAAAAATAGTCAATCAATGCTCAAAAATAGATTTTGCTTTACAATTCACCTCTGCTTGACACAAATCTAACCAAAATCGACTTAATAACATCAAATAATGCAAGAGAAATCAATTCTAATAAATAAAGCTATGATCTTTACACAATTCCTTAAAAGTCAAACCGTGCACGTCGGTTAAAACCCGATTCCAATGGTTGATCCCGACTACCCATGACCCCACGAGTTAAAATATGTGATTAGTTTTAAAATTTCAGTCCAAATCGACTCTCAAAACCCTAATTCTTCTTATTTTTCAAAAACTTGTCAAAGCTTCACAAAGTTTCACTGTGATTCACATGATTTTGATGTAAGAATCTAAGACATATTGATGGAATATGAATAGAAATAGATGAGAATCACTTACCCAAAGTTTGTAGATGAAAATACCCTATATAAATTACCTCCTACCGAGTATAGGGTTCGAAGATATGAAAATGAGATTAAAGATCTCGTCCCTCAGTTTTATCCAGTCGCAAATGTTGCATATGTGACATGGGGTTTGCAAATGTAAAGGATCGTTCACAAAAGTGAAGCCCTCACAGTCCTGCTGACATCGCAAATACGATGTTTTATTTGCAAATATGAACGGTGGACATATCGCAAAAGCGATCATGTTGATTGCAAATGCGATTCACCCTATCCCAAGCCCCAATCGCAAAAGAAAATGTTGAGTTCGCATACGCAAACCTTACAAAGCGCGCCTTAATCGCAAATGAGTTCCCTTCCTTGCATTTGCGACAGTCACAAATACTATTCATATCTTGCAAATGCGAGACCTGAAGCATCTGTGCAAAACCAGCAATGCTAGAACTCTTCCAAACACTCCGCAATGCGTACGAAACTCACTCGATTCTTCGAGATTTCTACACCAAACATCTGACCATGCATGCAAGTCATAATACACAATATGAAGCTAGTCAAGACCTCGAACCACTGAATGAAACCTTAAAGCTGAAAAGGACCGGTCAGGTCTTTACTACCGACCTCCAAACGACCCAAAACTTGCCAAAAATAACTCATAAAAATCAAAAAATGAGAAAGAAAAAAAAAACCCAAACGATAAAGGTATAAATATCTAAGCCCAAAAAAACCCTAAAGGAACACATTCATTCTCTCTATCTAAACCCTTGGGAGAGCAGAGCTCTGGCGTTAGGCGAATTGTGAAAAGACTGCTCAAACAACTTTGCGTGGTCGTCAATGGCCACTCCGGCCGGTGACCAGCCTTTTTCCATGGCTGGTTTGCCTTCCCAAATGTCCCCCACCGTTCCTAATAACACTGCTACAACATCTAAGCCCATGGATTATATTGCAATATTGAAACCAGACGTGATCATTAATTCTACGCAAAATAATACAGCTGGTATATCGACTTTGGAGCCAATACAATTTAGACATGCGACTTTTCTGCAATGGCAGCCTATGCTGAAGTTACGGAGACAGAAGTTGATCGCATGAACGTTATAGAAGGTTTGCAGTTTGCAATGGTTTGTAAATTTTCCTATGGTTGGCCAGAACTACAGGAGCTACGTAAAATAATTCCATTACAATGTGGAATTAAAGGAGAATGTAACTTTGGGTATTTATGCGATAGACATTTACCGGTAAGATTGTCATTATGGAAAGATTACATAGAATTTACGTCGAAAAGTGTTTATTACGTGAAGTACAAGAATGGGTATGAATTCCAGTTGCGAACTTTGATTTTTGATGCAAAATTCAAAGCTGGAGAGGAAACACCTAAGGTAATGGCGTGGATTTTGTTTCAAAATTTATTACCAACTTTTTTTTGTTAAAGAATGACTCTTTTCTTTGGCTTCTGCTGTGGGAAAGCCACTTCATCTTGATATTTTTATGATTAATAAGACAAGACCAAGTTGTGCGCGAGAGAGGTATTGGTTGATCTCTTAACTGATCTTCCTAGAAAGTGCGTATGGACATTGAGAATTAGGTAACAAAAGAAGTAAGAATAGAATGGGTGACAGTCAGAAATGATTACTTGCCAAAGCATTGTAAAGAGTGTAGATTACAAGGGCATGACATGATTGAACGTTGGAGAATTCACCCGGAGTTGATGGAAAACAAATCTGTTCAGCAACATGAGAATACTGAGTGTGTGGCTCAAGGTGATAAACAAAATGGAAAACAAACTGCTCCTCTGATGATTCTTAGTAGCGGCAAGGTTGTAGGTAATTTAGGTCCTCAATGGAAGGATATTAGAGATAATAGAGGTCAAAATAAAGGGAAACAAATTGAAGGCAATGGTGCAACTTGGAAAGAAATTATTGCTGTAGAAAATGCAACAGCAAAACAAGTTCAAACGACCAATAAATTTGTTGTTTTGGAAGTAGAGGATGGTGAAGTTAATGAGGCAAATCAGTTAGCTTTAGTGGAGACAAATGCAATTAAAAAAGATCCAGTTCCTGTATCAAAAGAAGCTGGGATAGTTGGTACAGATGCTAATAAAGGAGTTAAGGCAGAGGTTAATAAACAGTTAGCTCTTGTGACTGCCAGTACTGGTCAAAAGAGTCCACCACCTGCTCCTAAGAACACTACAACTTTGAATCATGCAGCACCTAGCTTTACTCCTACTCCAAACGGCAATGCATCAAAAGAAACCAATGTAACAAAGGCATGCCATATTGAGGTGGAGAATGTACAGAATACTACTAAGGAGACAACTAACCAATGGGTTAATCGAACATTTGTTCAAAACAATATAATAGTGAAGTAGTCCTGTCAAGAAGTACCATCACAAGATTCAGATGCACTTGCTGCACAGGAAGTGTTGACAAAGAAAATTAACTTCATAGGGGGGAGATTATGGTGTGATCAAGAGGAGGATGACTCAGATGAAGGTGACTTATCAGAAGGATATGAAGAGGAGGATAATACTGCTATGGAAGCTGAAAATGAACTACAAGGAGAAGAAATGAGTGTTAATGGAAACACCAACAAAGAAGGGACCCAAACCATCCAAAAGGCAACAAATGTAACTGATGCTGAGACTGGGTGGAAAGTTCAAGTTCAAAAAAACACCAAACAAATAATGGCACAAATGCAGTTTCTGAAGAACCAATAGATCGTGGTGATCCAAGTGGAGGTGAGCAACATAATAACATATGTCCTGGGACAAGTCAGAACAAGATGGAATTGATACAAAAGACAAATCTAACTCCAGCTACTAAGAATACTGAGCAGAAAAACAATGACAATGCAGAAAAAGTTATGGTCTCTAGAACTATTAGAACACAGACTGTGGCAGCAACTCAACAACAAAAGGTTTTGGAAGAGAATACTGGAGCAAAAGAGAAAGACTTGGATGCAGAATCAATAGTTCAGAAGTTCAAAATTGTGGCTAGACAAGGATATTTATCTCCTAGACGGATTGAAAAAGGAAGATCAGCTGGTAGAGGCAGAAAGAAGCAAGGAAAAGATACCACTGTGCAATAGCCAGTAGGTGTTCAAACAAGAAATACTATTTCGAAATCCATTAATTAGATATGAATTACCTTAATATGGAATATTAGATCAGTGAATACACAAATAGCATTTGAAAGACTCATCACAATGCACATAAATATCATTTGAATACATTGGAGTAATGGAGCCTATGCAACAATCAAGAAAGCTGGATAAATATAGGAGGCAGATTGGTTTTGAGCAAGCTTTTGGGAACATTTCTAATAAGATATGGGCTTTTATAGATGGAAAATATGATGTAACAGTGGAGGTTAATTAAGTGCAACAACTCACTTTGATACTGAGGAGCAGAAGGAATCTATGCTAACACTAGTCTATGCTAAATGTGATCACATTGAAAGAATTGAGTTGTGGTACTAATTGTACTATTTAGCTACTGACATGACTATATCGTGGTTGGTAGGGGGGGGGGGG